>KE151199.1:1075916-1096114 GCA_000411095.1 Aethionema arabicum
CCTTCTCTATCATTAAAGTCATCCAATTAAAAATTATTGAGTATTTTTTGTTTTAATAATAAAAGGGCAAATAAGTAAAATAACATAAAAATTAGCATTGAAAAGTGAGAACATCTTATATTAACAAAAAAAAAAAACTTCTAAAACATCTTATATTTTTGAACAGAGGGAGTATTATTTTTTCTTTTTCAACCAATCATATCTCAATATTTATTTCTTAAAACTAGCCAAAAGAATGGAAAATTTAATTATTGACTTCTTCATTTATATTATTACCATTTCTACATTCTAATAAAGACAAACTTAAAAATAGTATTTTTAAGAAAATATATTATTATATATACCACTTACATACACTATCAAATTAAGCAATTTTTTTTACACTTTCTTTGTTTTAGAAAGATTAGATATTTTTTTCTGACATAGTAATAATAATATTAATACGAAGTTAATTAAGAAAAAGTAATAATAATATTAATATCAGAGTTAGCAAATTATATAGATTTTCATTTTACAACGAAATAAATCATGTTTTTAAAATCAATATCAATCGTAAATACTAAATATCAAATCTCACAATATCTTAAGAAAACTTAATTTTACATTTCTGATTATAAAAAACTACAATTTTTTTTGATAATTATATAGAAAATGTTTGTTTCAAGTAATATGGATATTGGGTGAATTAATTAGAGTAATACATTAAAATAAAATGTAATAAATGAGAAGAAAATAAAATAAATTAAAAAAAAAAGAATCGTCAAGTAGAGAGACATCGTTGAAGCTTCATGAAAGAGAAGACTTCTTCTCTCTCATATCACATTAGCATTCGTCAACTCTTTTAATTAAACTCTTTAATTAATTCTTAATTATCTAATTAATTAATTATATTTATTAATTACTCTTCCCTCATCAAACACATGTTTTTTTATATTCATCCCATTTAATGCGACCAGTCTACAATTACGTGTGCTCCTACTCTTTCATCCCATGTTTTTTTTTAATAAAATTATAATATTTTTTAAGATTTTTAGTCTGATTTTTACGGTACTTTTTTATGAAATAAATAATTAATACCAAATTAAATCGAATAAATCCGGTTTACAAATAGAATTCCCGCGCGGTTTATGGTAAATGTGATTTATTTGATTCATGAGAAATTGGCTATTTTATACATTTAGTGGACCTTATTTAGTTTTTTAGACCCAAAAACTAACTCTTTGTTTTATACACATTTGGGTTAATGGAAAGATAAAACTACCCTTCCACACATCTAGGTATATTTCTAGTTGGCTTAATGGAAGGTTTAGGATTTAAGGTTTAGGGTTTAGGGTTTAGGGTTTCGGGGTTAGGGTTTAGGGTTTAGGGTTTAGGGTTTCGGGTTTAGGGTTTAGGGTTTTAGGTTTCGGGTTTCGGGTTTCGGGTTTAGGGTTTAGGGTTTGGGTTTAGGGTTTAGGTTTAGGGTTTAGGTTTAGGATTTCGGGTTTGGGTTTAGGGTTTAGGGTTTAGGGTTTCGGGTTTTGGGTTTCGGGTTTAGGGTTTAGGGTTTAGAGCTAGTGTAAATAAATTGCAGGGACATTATCGTCATTGTTAATTATGTGGTGTCTATAAAACTAAAACTGGCTTTCAAATGTCTATAATACTAAAAAGGCATATGAAATGTTTATTTTGCCAAATTTCCCTTGATTCATTGTCTATAAAAAAGGTAAATGATATCAAATTAATTCAATATAATATTATATTTTGATAAGAATGAATATATATAGATATTAGGAATGCGTGTTAAAGTTTCGTGTAAAAAATAAGAAACCATTTTACACTTCTAATTAATTTTTAAAATTAATATCATCAAATGTTCACATAATGTCGTTTTTATTTGGATAAATTTACTTTTATAAGAAGTTGATTTATTTAGATTAAATATGATCAATATATAGACATCAAAGACGACTTATAAAAAAATATTAAATGTGAATTACTCGTTGACATTTTTGAAAATAATAAGAAATTATTTTGAAGTAGTTTCCATGATATTTCAACAATTAATCAATTAATAAACAATAAATATAAACCTTAATGGTGGCTTGTTCATATATACTATATGCGAATTATCACACACGGTAATTATATGATTTTGTCAACTATTGACTTTTTTTCAATAATAAGTAATATTAATTATTTTAATGACTTTTATAATTGTCATATTCAAATTAATTACATCTAATTTTATTTTATTTACAACCATTAACGTACGAATTAGTATATGTATTAATACGAATGTCAAATGCTTCACACACAAACTTCTATATATATTTTTTATTTAATTAATCTATATATATATATTTATGAAATGTTAAAATTTCTTCACTGACGTAACGCTGCATGGCGTTGAAAAACATCCATTATCTGTTCTTATTTTCAAAAGAAATATATATACAAGTCATAATTTGTTGTTTATAATTACATACATGATTTTTAATTACTTACAGATCGACAAAAGAAATAAAAATAAATTAAGAAAAATAACAGCATCTTTTTGTTATGAAACTTATACATATATAATTAATTATTTAATAACTTAATTAATTATAAATAAAAGTTCTGAAAAATAAAGTAAAATTATATGGTTTGTAATTATATAATATATTTGAAGAAATATTTAGTTTTAAATATCTCTTATCAAATGTGGCATGTCTCCAATTCTACAAACCAAATAATTTTTATTTTTATATAATACATTTTTATGGTGCCGTACATAACTATAAGAAAATATATCATTTTTATTATAATACTAGTAATGATTATTATTATTCTTAATTTAAAATTTGTGATGTCGTTAGATTTAAGGAAATTATTTCGTGATATGATTAAATTATACTATAAGCCAAGAGTTGAATCTCGAATATTTAATTTGGTCTCGATCCAAGTATTTCAAAATATCATTGTTTATTGATTTATTTTTGGGATCTGAGCTCCGACGAATATTTTTTAAAAATTTACTAATAAAAAAATTATTAGTAAACACTTTGATCAACTCAACTTCTTACATCATCCATTTGTATTTAATTTTTATTCTTAATATTTTAAAGTTAATAGTATCAAATAAAGACTTCCTTGTTTAATTATTATTTATGTTTTAACAGTTCATTAATTATATGGTTAAGTAAACAATCGTGGTCACAATGTGGTTATTGTTTAATCATCTAATTAACACAGCTATTTTAATTAAATTAATAATTATATAATTACATTAGCACGTCCCAGATTCCACTTCATTAACTAAGTAACACTAATTTTTAATTAAAAATAAAAATTACAATAATATTTTTTTTTAATTTTCTTGAAGCCATTTTCAATGTATACTCGAAAGTTTTGACTTTAAAACCTATTAATTTCCATTTTTGTGTAATTTTTGTTAATACTAGCTAAATCATATATTTTTAAAATTTTGATTACAAAAATAAATTATATTGTGTGGAAAATTATTGATGGCTTAATCGTGGAGAATAAGACAAAGAAAGATTATCAACCTTTCGGTCATATTTAGACAATAAAAAGTCTTTGGTCAACATAATTAAATATTTTAATTTTAATTAGAGTTAGAGATAAGATTTGTTTATCCAGTTCTAGTGTAATTAGTTATGTTGATATCGTCACATACTGTAAAATAATATTATGAATATATTTTTTTAAATAAACGATTGATATTAATTATTTCAATTAATTAGTTTATTTTTTTCAGACAATTAGTGAATGAAAGGGTCAACTTACATGTCTCTACGACTCACTAAGACAGATCAGAGATCTTGACCAAAACTTTATTACATTTTTGTTACACAAAGAAATTAAAAATTAAAACTTCAAAAATAATTTTATTTTTTTAATGTAAAATTTGTATTTTTAATATAATATAATATAATAGTTCTCAAATATAAAAAAAAAGTTGTTCGCATTTCGTTTTTTTTTGAAAAGTATTTAGAATGAAAATAAATAATTAATAAGAAGAATAATGAAGAAGGTTTCGTATATTGATAAATTATTTAATTTTAAAAATACGTGAATAATAAATAAATAATATTTAGTCACCAAGTTGGGAATAGATTTTCTACTAGTGACCTAAGGTCAATGGTTTAGATTTAGACATTGAAAGAAAAATTTAATAAATAAATAAATAAAGACTTTATAAAGTTTAAATTTGCCAACTTGGAGATTCTCTATTGAATTTTAAGTCAATGGTTTAAGATTGGTCATTGAATGCTTAATTAATTATTATTTTTCTTATAAATTAAAAAATATTATTTGTTGGGTTTTTAGGTTCCCATCTCTATGCATTATCTAAGATATTTAAAAAAATTTCAAAATTTTATTATAAATTTAAAATCATACAGTATTTATTTTATGTTGAAGGAATCATAGTACATGTTCATGTACAGCTTAGCAATACTAATTATGAGTTTATTAAATTAACCGGTTTAATTTCAATTTTATACCAACTTTTCGGTTATCTATTATAGCTGTATAAGTTATAACTAAATAATTAATTAAATTCAAACTAATTGACATTTTTTTCTCAATTGGAAACTCATTCAACTTTTAGAAATAATTTTATAATTGAAAAATATGACTTCTGTCTTTCTTACAAAAGCTATATATATAACTTTTTTTAAAACTTTAAATTCGGTTAAATTAGTTATATATACTAGTATAAAAATATAATCAATATTTTGCTTTAAAACTTATATATAAATGTAAGTATAAATAAAAGGTGATAAAATATTAACAAACCCGAACTAAATTTGGAAACAAACTTTAATTTTTTTCAAATATCCAAAAAATTATATTTGACTAAAACTAATTTTTAAACTAACACAGTACCAACATTAACACAATATTAGATTTGGTTTTAATTTATGTACTGTAAAAAAAAACAAAATATTTAAAATCAACTTCAATTTTTGCATTGCTTTGAAATAATTGTGGATTAAAAAATTAACCAAATTAGAAGAAAAATAAACTCTTGCATTTTCTCCTTTTTCTTTCTTTTTTATATTATTTTGTATGTACATAGCAAAAAAAAAAAATAACCAAAAAAACGTAGAATCTGATTATGATAATTATAAATTAAATTAAATAAAAATAAAAGAATTAATCTTCAACATTTGGGCCTGTATATAACGCTCCAACTACATTAAGATCCTCTGGATTATCATCTCTCTCTTGCAGCCATACAAGACTTTCGTCTTCCTCTTCACTCCTCAAAACGACGCCGTCTACAAAATAATACCAAAACCGAAATTTTCAATTAATTAATTTAGACATAACCAATATCATCTGATTCAAACCGACTAAGATTGATCCACGAAACATAAATAAATCACAATTTGGTATTTTAGAGTCTGAACTCTGAACTATATTAATTTAGTGCAGAAACTCCCAAATTTTTGAATGGTTTTTTAAACCTGGAATTTTGATAACCTTTAATAACCTCTGAGTTTTTTTAAAAACGAAATCTCAAATTTAAATTTAAACTTGAAATTATAGTATAATTAATCAAAATTTAAATTATTTTTTTTTGTTAAATTCTGAAATTATGATTTAATTTTATGCTTAAAGTTTAATTTTGATTTAAAAAACCCGAATTTCAAAGTTTAAAAAACTATTCAACTAGTAGAGTTTTTTTTTTGCCAAACGAAAAATAGTTAAAAAAATCCAAAATACTATTTTCCCTTAAAATTATTAGCAGAACCCAAATTTTGAACCAAACCTTAAATTTCTATTGTTTCATTATATTTAATATAATAAATCGATTGAAAAATTGAAATAAATCTTTAATTAGTTTTAATATATATATATAGCCTATATTATGATATACCCAATGGAAAAAATCCACCAAACAAATCAATAGTACTAGGCATAACCGGCAAATCTATACCGATACTTAACCGGGTATTTTATCCTTAACCGAATTTAACCGCTCCAAACAAATCCATATTACTTTATCTAGTAACCGTAACCAATTACTTTTTTTTGTTATAAGAGATCAGAATTTGTGTCACTAAACTAAGTATTGTAAGAAAGCTAACCTGAGGATGAGAATTTATCCAAAGGAAAGTCTAGGAAATAAGTGCAATGTCTGCCTTCAGGGTTACAATACGGCGGTCCAAGTACATCTAGCACCGCGCACGCCGTCTTAGCCGTGAACCGATGCATATTTCCACCATCTTCGGGGTACAAAATCGATGTCTCGCAGGGTGCAGTAAACGTAGAATCAACCTTCTTTTTCGCTAACCGAGTTTTCGAATCTCTCACTACATTTACAACAACAAATTAGACATAACTGGTCCGAAAGTTATACAGACGATGATGCTAATTGCTAATTGGTTTTGAGATAGAAAATTCGACATTATATTATATGCTTGATATCCTCAAAGTTTTGAACTTTATGAGTATATGTGTCACCATACTAGTTTTGATGATACATGTTGTTGTTCTAAAATTTGATAACCGGATTTTAAAATCAAAATTAAACTCCAACTCAAAAATTAAATCCAAAAAAATAATTTAAATTTGAACTAATTAGATTGTAATTTTAAGATTAAACTTGAGATTTCGGTTTAAAAAAAAAACCCGGATATCAAAGTTTGGGATTCAAAAACTCCGGTTATCAAAATTTAGCGTTTAAAAAACAGTTTTTACAATTAAAAGTTTATTTCACCAAAGAAACATAGTTCATACCATAGTCCCATATACAAAAATGTAACTAATCTAAATAGGGGACTAATAAATTGAACAAAAAATCCCAATATTTTGATATCTTTTGTATTGGATCATCAAAACAATGAGTTAAAGTCACTTGATTTATCAATTATATCAAATTGCACATTCAAAACCAAACTAAACCTAACTACTAAAAATTACTAAGACCTAAAAAAAGGTTTCTTGGGATTAAAGTAAACTTACTTGGAACATTAGCTACCCAATCATAAGACTTTATGTGCATTGAACCAAAGAGAATTTTACTAAAAACTGTCATTCCCGGATGATTATGAAGAGGAATCACACCACAAGGCGGTAAACAAAAAATCCCAATCTGCGAAAAAACCAAAACCCTGATCGAAATGATTACTTCTATCACAAGAAACAACAATACTTAGATTCAAGTGTGTCTAATTTTACCGAGAATTGATCACACTGGTGTAGATGTAGATACGTTATCGGTACCGGTCCCGGAGTTTGATCATCAGATCGGAAGTAAGACATGGCCGGAGATAAACCAACATCCTCCGGTTTCATATTATCTAAAACATAAACCGTTAGAACCGATTTATCGAAATAAATGGTCAAATAATTTAAAAATTACTCAAAACTGCTACGAATAAATTAAACAATTTAACCGAAAAGTGTCCCTAGTGTCACAATTGAATAAAATTACTAAAAATCAAAACTTTTTTTAAAAAAAATTATAAGATTTGGATCAAATTCTAAACTTTTTGAAACCCCATTAGAGAAAACATTGAAAAATCATGAGAATTTGGATTCAAAATCGAAACTTTATGAAACCCAAAGAGACTGATGAGATTTATTCGATTGGTACCTAAAATCAATCTTAACCGTTGGATTTGATCTTGAGAAGGAACAAGACCAGGAGCTCCATTAAAGAACACTTCTTTACAAGTATTAAACAGTGTTTTAACAGCCGTTATCTCATTCACCATAGAATCAATCTTCTTCCCTCGCCACGTCATCTTCTTTTTCTTCTTCTTGTTCTTCAATGAATTCACAGAATTGGGATTAGGGTTCTTAGATTTACATTGATGAGTACTTTTACTCAAAATCAAATCTTTCTCTGGTTTCATCTCAAACCCCATAAAAAAATCAAAACTTTATAAAAAAACCCAACAAAATCTTGATTTTGGTATCAAGGAACTCTTGATTTGAGATATTTTTCTCTCTCTTAAAGTACACAGAGATGGAGAGAGAGTGTAAAAAGGAAGATAGAAACCATTAAGAGAGATAACCAAAACCAGGGGCTGTTGGTTTTGTATGTTTACTATGGGCTATATATCTTTGTTTTTTCAAAAGAGCGGATTTTGTTTATCCGTTTCAAGTTTTCGATTAGGGGCAAATTTGGAATTAACAAAAAAAAATCAGACACAAAGACCAAAGAAGTATATAGTTTTGTGTACTTCCTCTGTTTCTTTGTCGGTTTACCTACCCGGTTTAGCTAAACTGGTTATTCAGTGTTTTCTTTAAAGATAGTTAATTAGTAATAATTAATTATTTAATTAGTTATGTTTGACTAAAATTTAAGAGTTATTTAGATAATATACAAAATTCAAGTACTTATTCTTTTCAGCTAAGTCGGATATGATAATAATCATTAGATTAAATTGAAAAATGATACAAGTAGAAACTTGATTTAAATTTATAATTAATATTTACGTTTACATAGAAATTTATATTAACAAAAATTAGTATTCATATTAAGATTCTTACTTCTTTTGGCATGCCCGATTTTGTATAATATCGAAACTAAAAAAAATCAAATAATTATAAATAAATTTTAGTATAATGTAAGATAATTTGGATTTTGATTTTATACATATATATATATATATATATATATATATATNATTTTTTAAAAATACACAAAAAACAATTCACAAGTACAGAATAAGTAGCTATATATTTGCATACTTTTACATATATAATTTTTATCAAAATACAAAAAAAACCCCCAATAATTAATCTTTAAAAAACTTCATCTCTTAGATTTAAAAAACTTTTCCTATATACAATACACAAAAAATCCCGTTTAAATATTAGAAAAATAAAAAACAATCATAAGAGAGGATAATTAAAATACCAAAAATTAAATAAATTTAACATTTTCTTCGAACTCTGCAATCAAGAGCTCCTGCATATTTTGTCAAACTTGAAACTGCAAAACCACCTTTAGGTTGAATCATTTGTAACCTATTGTGTGGATACATATAATTTGGATCACCAGATTCTCTAAAATAAGCTCCATTCATGAACATATCTTTTGATGATCTCCAATTCCAATGTTTCCATTCATCTTCTGGTGCATAATCTCTTTTTGTCACCTATACCCATCAACTTTCATTAGTTTACAAATCACACCCTAAACTTTTTTTTTTGCAATTTAGACCCTGGAATTGAGAAAATGTTTACCTCTCTGTAATGAGGTTTGTGTGGAGGAGCTATGAATCGGTTTCCATGGCTGAGAATGGTCGGAGATTGACTACCGCCGATGGCGTAAAGCTCCCAATGAGTGTAATCATTGTTCACAACATGAACAAATCCCCACCTTATCCTTGGCATTCTTTGTACAAGTCCTTTGCCAAAGTGGTTATAAGCTACTGTCACTTGCATCTTCTTGTCTGCTTCATTAGTGTTTTGTGCACCTAGAAGCATTACCTACAAAACCCACCAAACAAAATTTCAAATTTCATTACATACATTAGTTCAATTCCATGACCTAATTAAGTCAATTTCGACGATTTTACCCTAATTAGGTCAATTTGACGATTTTAATATAATGAGACCAAATTTTGATGATCATGGTCAATTTCGACGATTTTGATATAATTAGGTCAATTTCGACGATTTTGATCTAAGCAGGTCAATTACTTAGATCAATTTCGACGATTTTAACCTAATTAGGTCAAATTCGACGATTTTGACCTAATTAGGTTAAATTTTGATGGAACTATGTGACTTTGAATTGCTTACATCATTGTGATGAGTGAAGTGAGAGTTGGAGATTGTAATTCCGGTAGAACCAAAGATGACATCAATGAGTCCATCTTGACCATTAGACATGGAGATATGATCAAGCCATATATTAGACGATCCAAAAACTGAAATTCCATCACCATCAGCTCTTGTTCTAAATCCAAAATGATCAACAGAATCTCTAATCATTCCTCCATTACTTGGTAACACATGATGAACATGTAATCCATGTATGATAATATTGTTCACAAATTGTAATGTGATTCCTGCACCATGTGCTATATGTACATTAGATCCTCTTGCATCAATTGTCTTGTGACTATTAACAAGAAGTTCTTGACTTAATTTGATGTTCATATCGTTTTTAAATATGATCCAAAGAGGTTCCTTCTGTATCACGGCATGTCTTAGGGTTCCTGGTTTAGGGTTTATAACATCTTCATCTAAGTTACTTGTAACAACATAGATTCTTCCACTTTTCCCTCCTGTTGTTTTATGACCGAAACCTCGGACACAACGAGCAAGTCTCTTGCGTCTCATGTGCCAATCAGGACGACAACGCCAACATTTATCGATAGGGTTACTTGCGGTACAAGGACCTCTTAATTTACTCCATTTTCCTCCTCTTCCTCTACCTCTACCTCTTAAGTTTCTTCTTGTACTGATTTTTGAGTCTCCTACCATTTCGATCACCTCTTCATCTTCTTCTTCTTCTTCTTCCTCGACCTCTTCTGCTTCGGCATTCTCAAACGAAGTGTCCTCGCTTTCGGGAACATCGGTAGAGTCATGTTTTGTAATTTCCTCGTCGGTCTCAGGAAGATCAGTAACGTTGCTATACATAACAAAAAAAAAAAAACGTTAGGGTTAGACCGCCTAATATATATGAGTCTAGATTTAAAATTCGATATCGAAATTTAAAATATAATACCAAAGAGTTCATATAGAAAAAAAGACAAGATTTAAGTTTATGCTAATCAGAATTCATATTTAGATGTTGATTTGACTCGATATATGAGTCTAGATTTAAAACTCGATATCGAAATTTAAAATATAATATCAAAGAGTTTATATAGAAAAAAAGACAAGATTTAAGTTTAAACTAATCATAATTCATATTCAGAAATTGATTTAACTCGATATATGATTCTAGATTTGAAACTAGATATCTAAATTTAAAATATAATATCAAAGAGTTTATATAGAAATAAAAGAGAAGAATTAAGTTTATGCTAATTAAAATTCATACTCATATATTTGACTCCATATATGAGTCTAGATTTAAAACTCAATATCTACATTTTTAAAATATAATATCAAAGATTTTATATATAAAAAAAACAAAGATTTAAGTTTAAAGTAATAAAAATCAAGATTTAAAATCTAAATTTAGATATTGATATATATAGACTTACTCGTAATGACGTTCATGAAAATGATCAACAATTTCAAGAGGATCAGAATGGTAAGCTTCAAGAGTGAATTTTCGAGCTTCATCAGCTCTTTGTGTCCAATATTCATCGAATTCAGAAACATTGTTAGCTTCTATGGTTTGGATTAAACCGACCATACAAAAAACAAACATCAATTTTAACATTGTAGCCATCTCCATTGTGTAAAAAATTTATTTATGTAAAAGTAAAAAACAAATTATAAAAAAAGGGTATAAAGATTCAATGGAAAAATGATAGCATGGCTTTAGGTTCGTTTTATTTTTTTTTTGGTTAGAATTTTGTTTTTTTTTAAGTTGATTTGTGAGAGCCTAAAGCCTTATTAAAAAAATGTAAAAGGATTGGTGTTTAAATACATAAATTTTGTTGAAGAAATTATCTCCAAAATTAGATATTTTAATTCCGGTAAGGATGGATAGCCATTATTATTTATTTGTGGATATATAGTTTCTCTGCTTTTTTTTAAAAAAAAATATTAATTTATTTATTTTTTAATGTCCATTGTTTTTTTTTTATTGAGATAAATATAGAAATATTATTAATGTTTTAAAATCGTACACACAAAAAATGAATGGTAACAAGTTTAATTGCTTCAAGATTTTCGTTTATAAAAAGCGACGAGAATTCAACTTTATATTTTTTTAACGTTAATTTAATTTGATGTTTTTTGCTCATCAATTGTGTTTTTTCTTAAATAAAGATAGAAGATTCATTTAAAAAAATATTTTTTTTAGTTTATTTTTTGGGGTCATATTAATTTACAGAATTAATGTTTACAACAATCAAATTGTATTTAATTTGAATTAAATTAAACTTACACTTTTTTATTTTTCAGAAAAAAAAAAGAATTTCACAAGGCTTATGATTCGTTTTTTTTTTCAGACAAAATTTAGCTTTTAAATGTTCCAAAGTTAAGTTGGTTCAATCTAAAATGGTAAGAATTTGCTTCTTTCTTCGATGAACTAAACTCAAAAGAAAGAGACAATTTCTTATTTTTAGCAAAGAATAGAAAGAAAAAAATTATTTTTCTAAATATATATATTTCTTTAATAAAAAATATTAACCAATTTTAGAAACAAAAATACATAAAAATTATGCTTCATGATTACTTCCTTGCCAATTAACTTCTTTATTCTTTGGTTTTTATTCTCAATATCATATGTATATATAGACTAATAAACAATAATTATTTTTTATAATTAATGTATCTTTTTATGCATGAAAATTTGAAGAAAGTAATATTTGATAGTTAGTATTAAAAAATATAAAACGAATTAGAATATATAATATAAAATAATCAATATATATATATATATTGATTAAACATGATGATGTTTTTTTTTNATAATATTTATAGATATAGAATTATATGCATATTTAAAGTGTATTAAATTTTTTTTTGTCTAATTAAGTAAATATATAAGATAATAAAAATATCAAAGGCTATAGAACTAAAGTTCTCTTGAAGCATATTTAGCTCTTCTTTGTTCATACAAAAGACAAAACTAAACAGCCTTCTCTTTTTTTAGCTTTATTTATTTATTTAGTACATAATTTACATAATTTGTAAACAAAATACCCTTTTTTTCTTGAAAACAAATTTTTAAAAAAAATCCAGTAATTTTCTGCTGTATAATAATATGACAACCTTAGTCAAATAAACCTCTACAAAAATATTCTAATTAAAGTACAAATTTAGTTTTTTTTGTTTTCTCCTTCAAATAATCTTTTTTTTTCTTTTACTAAATTCATAGTTTGGAATCAAGAACCTTGAATTTCAAGAATTCAAGAATTCAAATTATAAATAAAGCTACCAACTTTACCCTATTTTATACACCCATCAAGATCAAACAGTTAATTTTTTCTTCAAATTCTTCTTATTTTATATTTTTTAAAATGATTTCTTGGCTTGATATGTATCATGTAGTTTCAGCAACTGTTCCTCTTTATGTTTCAATGTTCTTAGGTTACATTTCTGCAAAACATCTTAAACTCTTTTCCCCAGAACAATGCATAGGAATCAACAAATTCGTCGCAAAATTTTCGATTCCTTTACTTTCTTTCCAAGTAATTTCACAAAATAACCCTTTCAAAATGAACCCTAAACTCATTCTTTCTGATATTCTTCAAAAAATCTTAGCTTTTCTTATTTTAGCCATAATTTTAAAATTTTGGCAACCAAAAAAAGAAAAAGGAGGTAAATTGGGTTTAATCATAACCGGGTTATCTATATCCACATTGCCAAACACTCTAATTCTTGGAATCCCAATTTTGAAAGCTATTTATGGTGATGAAGCTGTGAACTTTTTGGTGCAAATTGTGGTCTTACAAAGCTTGATTTGGTACAATTTATTGCTATTTTTATTCGAGCTTAATGCCGCGAGATCGATGAGATCTTCTTCGGATTCTATAGAACAAAGAGGTAATCTTTTTAACTAAAATGATTTGTTTATAAAGAAGTTTTAACATTAAAGCTTAATTAGGGTTTGTTTTATGGGTTAATTTACTAGGTAATGATGTTAATGTAGAAGGTGATATTGAACAAGAAACTAAAGAAGGAGATGTAGTAGTGAGAAAAGAATCTTATGGAAGTGGAAAGATTCTTTTGAGAGTTTGGAAAAAACTTATAAGTAATCCTAATACTTATGCAACGGTGCTAAGTTTAATTTGGGCAAGTTTACATTTCAGGTAAAAATTAAAATTCATCTTTACATGTTTTAAAACATTCAATTTTTATATATTTTGAAAGTGAAAGTTTACTATATTATTTAAAAAAAAAAATTGATGTTTATATACCTGAAAGTGGTAATTTAGTAACGTTTAGCCTGATAAACCATCTTATAAATTTAAAACTTTGAAAGTCAAATTTGATAATTTTACAAGTTCAAAAAAATTATTATTTGAATTCATAAAATTAATGTTTTAGTAGTAATCTCAACTAATTAAATGTAATATTGAATCATAATATGTTTGATTCGATTTTCTGTTTTAATTTTGTATAAATTTAAAAATATTTTGTATAATTTTGAATCATAACATTAATTAAATATCAATTTTTTTATATATAGATTGGGATGGGAAATGCCAGAAATGATTGATAAATCTATACATTTGTTATCCGATGGAGGATTGGGCATGGCCATGTTCAGCTTAGGTAAGTTGTATATAATATTGCATTATAAAACTATATAATAAAACCTTATAATATGACAAAATGTATATAATTTGAATTGCAGGTCTTTTCATGGCATCACAAAGCAGTATTATAGCCTGTGGAATAAAAATGTTGATTATTACAATGATTCTCAAGTTTATATTTGGACCTTCTCTTATGGTTGCTTCTGCATTTTCCATTAATTTAAAACATAAACTCTTCAAAGTTGCAATATTACAGGTATTGATAATAATTAGATAAAATTTTATTAATTTTTAAATTATTAATGGTTTATTTTTTTATTTTTTCATAGGCTGCATTGCCTCAAGGAATTGTGCCATTTGTTTTTGCAAAAGAGTATAATGTTCATCCAGAGATCGTTAGTACGGGGTAATATAAATTAATTAATTTATTTATTTTATAATTTTATTAATTTGTTTTATAATTTTATGATATTATTTTCTTATAATTTTTTTTTCTTTTTTTTTTTTCAGGGTGATTTTTGGAATGTTAATTGCATTACCAATAACTTTGGTTTATTATTTTATATTGGCCATATGATTGTGAATTTGTATGTATATCATTATAAAATTTAGATGTTGATTTAATTTATATAAATAAATGCCAATCATATTCTATCTTTCTCTCTCTTTTTATATAAATAAATCCAACAAATTTTTTTTTTTTTAAACTTAGTGATATAGTATTTGTTAGTAAAATAGAATATCTATAACAATTTTGCACAAACTTAATATTCTTAATTAAGATTATTTTAATCAGAATTATTCACACATGTGAAAATTTAAAATATGGTACGATAAAAATAATACTCGAATTTTTTTTTATAGTAAGGTTTATAAAGAATTGCCACTTTAAAAAAAATTCCTACAAAAAAATCATAGCAATATAAATTGAAAAGAATTAAAATAAATACAGAGTCAAGAAAATGATTATAAAATTAGAAAACGCTACCTGCGTGCCATTTATGAAATAAATTTTAAAAATAAAAATTTTAATAATACTATTAATTTCCTTGGTAAGTGGGGAATAAATAATCAACGGCTGTTAAAAAAAGCGAAAAAAGCCGACTCAAAGGGAGTTTTGATCTAACGGCTGAGAAGTTTTTGCTTGATAAACAGGAAAAATTAAAAAATAAAAATAAAAATAAAAATTAGGGTTGTTTAGTACCGCCTTTATATGCACACCACATTTCAGATATCCATTTTAAAACCCTTTTTTGCTCTGCTCGACTTTGGATTCTCACTACCTCCTCTAGAACCTTCTTCCTCCATTTTCTCCAGAAATTATCATGGCTAAAGGTCCTGGTCTCTACACCGACATCGGCAAAAAAGCCAGAGGTAATTTCTTTCTCTCCTTCTCTATTTCTATTCTCGCGATGAAATGTCACCGTGTTTGAGGTTTTTGTGGTTTTTTTAAATCAGAGTCGGTGTTGCTTTGTGGTGTTTCGATCTGGATTTTGTTTCGATTTCTCTGTTTCCGTCTTTGTTACCTGTTATCGGTCGCGATTAGGTCATCGAAAATATATGGATGTATCTGTAATATTCGTGTTTGTTAACTATTATCGGTCGCGAATAGGTCATTGAAAATGTAGGGATGCATCTGTAATATTCTTGTTTGTGATCTGATTTGAGAATCTCCGTGTTGTTTCCTGCGATTTGTGTTGTGGTTTCGTTTATTTGTGATTGATATGGTCAGTTTTGTGGATTATTGTCTTCTAATTTCATCCTTGGATCTGGAAATGTCGATATTATATGAATTAGTTGTCTAAGGTATGAATGTCTCTTGCCATTGGTTGTAGATCTTCTGTACAGGGACTACCAAGGGGACAAGAAAATCACTGTGACGACTTATTCTACTACTGGTGTTGTAAGTTTCTCTTGACCATTTCTCTCGTTCATAATCGTCTACTGATTGTTTTGAATCAGTTCTTCATGCCAGCTTGTCTATGAATTGGTGACAAATGGTTTATTGTTGATTCTAGATATCTTGAGTCTTAAGCTTGTTGGTGATGGAAATGAAATTTGTTGCTCACTAGGTTACTATTTTGAATTAACTATGTTTATCTCTGAGATTGAATTCTTGTAGCAATCTGATTGATTAGAGATTTTGTGTACTTACTAGTTTACTATGAGCATCCATGTTTAGTATCATACACAATGATTCTCTCTCATGAAGTTATTCTTTGTTGTGTTACCTGTTACGATCTTAGGCAATCACTGCATCAGGAACAAACAAGGGTGAGCTGTTCTTGGGTGATGTAATTACCCAAGTGAAGAGCAAAAACATTACTGCTGATATCAAAGCCAGCACTGATTCTTCTGTAAGCATAACTATCTAATAATCATCAACATGACTTTATCTTTTAGCTGTTTCCACTTAACACCTCATGTGTGTTCATTTCTCAGCTTTTGACCACTATTACTGTTGATGAGCCAACCCCAGGACTTAAGGTTATCGGTAGCTTCAAGCTACCTGAACAGAACTCTGGCAAGGTACATAAGTTCATAAGCATCCTATTTCTAGTTTTGTTTACTTTGATCTGTTGGGATTGGTCTATATATGTAAATGCTTATGGCTTGTTTTCTCTTATGAACCAGATTGAGCTTCAATATTTGCATGAGTATGCTGGTATCTGTGCTGCCATTGGATTAACAGCTAACCCAACTATCAAATTCTCTGGTGTTGTTGGAACCAACACTGTGGCGCTTGGTACTGATGTTTCGTTTGATACCAGCAGTGGCAATTTCCAGTATTGCAACGGTGGTGTTAGCTTCACCAAAGACGATTTGATCGCTTCTCTTACTCTGTAAGTCCTCTTATCACTTCATCAAATATTGCTGCTTAGGGATAGGTAAGTAAATCAGATCAAAATTTGAATGCAATACACTTCAAACCAACCCTGATCCGACCCGTTTTTAAGTTAAACCAAAGGGTGACAAATTCTCTATACTGAGAACCAAAACCATATTTAATATTACCGATCCGAAAGAAACAAAATTACCTGAAATTTAATAAAACCAAAATAAAACTAAAGTAAATCCAAAATAAAACCAAAGTGAACCCAAAATAAACCCAAAATAAAACCAAAATATAACCAAAATATAACCGAAATAAACCCAAAATAACCACAAATAAACCCAAAATAAACCGAAAATAAAACCAAAGTTAATCCTAAAAAAGACCAAATTAAAGAAAAATAAAAATAAAACCAAATTAAAACCAAAA
Source organism: Aethionema arabicum (assembly GCA_000411095.1). NCBI lineage: Eukaryota > Viridiplantae > Streptophyta > Magnoliopsida > Brassicales > Brassicaceae > Aethionema > Aethionema arabicum. The sequence continues at coordinate 1,093,524 of KE151199.1, forward strand.
TAAAACCGAAATGAATCCAAATGCAGCCAAAAATAAATCCAAAATACAGCCAAAATAGCAATTACCGTTACCAAAAAACATTGAGTCACTTCAATATATTGAACTAAATCAAAAAAAATTCAGTGAATTGAAATTTTGAACTCACTTCAATATACTGAACCAAATCAAAAAAATTGAGTGAATTTAAATTTTGATTTCACTTAGTATATATTTGAACCAAATCAAAATTTTATGTAAATATGAACCAAATCAAAATTTTATCAATATGAACCTAAAAACTGAATAATCGAAACCAAACTAAATGTATCTCTAGTCCTCATTGTGTATTATCTATATCTAGTCTTGACCCCACTGAGTATCTTTCTGGTCTTAAGGAACGGTAAAGACGAGAAGTTGTTCTTGAACGCATCCTACTACCACATTGTTAACCCACTCACCAACACTGCCGTTGGAGCTGAAGTCTGCCACAACCTCTCAAGCAAAGAGAACACTTTAACCGTCGGATCTCAGCACGCACTTGACCCATTAACCACAGTTAAGGCACGTGTCAACAATGCAGGAGTAGCTAACGCACTTATCCAGCACGAATGGCGTCCTAAGTCATTTTTCACTTTATCAGGAGAAGTCGACACTAAGGCTATCGAGAAAAGTGCTAAGGTTGGTTTGGCTCTTGCTCTCAGGCCTTAAACCGGTTGGTGGTAACCATATTTAATGGTTTAGCTTAGTCAAATTCAAATCTCTCTCTCCGGTTATCTCTCTCTCTCAACTCTTTTCACTTTCTCTTACTGGTAGTTATTGCCAGAATCTTTGGACACAATCATCTCTGTCTCTTTGTGTTTTGCTGAAAAATCTTTTATTTGTTTTTGTCGTTGATGTTGGGATTGTAGAAAATAAATGAAAACAAAAAAAGAGATGTAAAAGGGATCGTCTTGAAGATGAAAACATAAAGATCCTTTTTCTTTCACTCGAGTTACTTGGTGGATTTTCGGAGTAATACTTTAGATTTTTTTTTTGTCTGGGATTATTACAATTTATTGTTTGTCAGAATTGTTATTTGTTTTCAGATGATAACGTGGTCTAGGCTATTGGGTATATTCGGATCTAGTAATTGGTATATTTTATGTATGTCTTAAATATTTGATTTCGACCAAATCTTATTTGTACATGATGTTGACAAAAATCTGTACATTTATATATTTGGTTCATTTCAATTTTTATTTATTTATTAGTAGTCGAATTGAAACACGTGTGTTATTCCAGCTGTTTCTTTATACATTTTCAATGTGTTATACAAAATAAAAAAATATTACATAATATAATATATAAATTTATTTATTTAAAATGTGTTATATTTTGTTTTTAAATGATTAATTATGTTTATATGACTTATAGAAAACGTAAAAGTTAAAACATGTGTTATAACGTAAAAGTTAAAACGTAAAAGTTTAAAATGTGTTATATTTTGTTTTTAAATGATTAATTATGTTTATATGACTTATAGAAAACGTAAAAGTTAAAACATGTATATATATATATATAAACTTATAACGAGGTAAGAAATCTTTTTTGGTTAGTAATATTAAATTAGTAAGTTTGCTAGAAAGAAAAAGGTTTACTAGAAAACTATTTATAGTTAACAAAACTTGCAAAATAAAATAAGTGAAGCTAATGTAAAAGGCTTTTAATGGGCCTTTAATATATTTTGGCCCGTTAGAAATTAGATGCCCAGTATCAGTACGCAGATAGATTTAGTATTGGTGGGCCTTTCAGCATCTGTACGATAGCGTTCATCATACGCGCACCAAGTGCGCGTTGAGCGCGTGTCGCCTATTTCGGTGGGTTATATAGTCCACAGAAAAATGCGGTTTTTGCTGATTTTTTTTTTTCCTAAGATTTCGGCGCGTCAGACTCCTAAAATGCGATTTAAACTGTAATTCTTTTTTTTTCATCAATTTCAAAATATAAAATTATTATATTATTCATCCAAATAATTTTATCATAAATTCCAAATAATTTTATCATTAATTCCAAATAATTATTATTACAAATTTATATTTATAGCTGGTTCATTTTTTTTATTAATTTTATTGAAACATGTTATTCCAGCTGTTTGTTTTATAGATTTTCAATGTGTTAAACACATAATAAAAAAAAGGTACCTTCAAAACATAACATATAAATTAATTTAATTTATAATGTATTATATTTTGTATTTAAAACGATTAGTCAGTACAGTATATGGAACTTAAAGCATATATATGTAACAACGTAACAAAATTATGTAATTTACTTAGTAATATTAAATTAGTACGTTTACTTTTTCTTAGCATAATTAATAGTTTAATACGCTTAGTAGGAAATTATATAAGACGATAAAAACAAAATGAAAATAAATCAATAATACACCCATTATCAGTACATAACTGGATTAATCTAGTTGGGCTTTATATGGAATATAAAAAGGAAAGTGTGCCTTTATAACCTTTCAGCCCATTTATTAAAAAGACGCCCAGTATCTATACGACACGCTTATCATACGCGCACCAAACGCGCGTTGAGCGCGTGTCGTCTATTTCGGTAGGTTTAAAGTC
>KE151199.1:1096226-1141581 GCA_000411095.1 Aethionema arabicum
AGTCCACAGAAAAATGCGGTTTTCGCTGATTTTTACTTTTTCCTAAGATTTCGGCGCGTCAGACTCTTTAATACGATTTAACTCTAAACTAAATATTTTTTTCTTCATCAATTCAAAATAATATTATTAATTAATGATTAAATTCGAAATATAACTTTTTAAAAAAATCTCAATTTAACAAAAAAAAATCTTAATTTATTTAATTAAATATTTATTTTATCAAACATCGTCGGAAAAAAAAACCAAACATCGTCGGCCGACGTCCCCGGAACAGTTCCGGCGAAACCAGAACACGATCTCTCTCAAATCGCCGGCGATTGCTTCTCCGACGAGCGACTCTAATTCCGATTCCCGACAGATTTTTCAATTTTAACTCTTCCCTCGCTTAATCTGAACAATTTTCTCCATCTCTGGTTTCTCATTCATCGCCATTCTCAGCCTCGCCGCTGCAACACATTCATCTAATAACTACAATCAGCCATGGATTCGACAAACTCTTAGCTCTCTAGCTGTAACGACTTCATTTTTCAGCTCAAACACATCAAATTCCAATTTCATCTTTTGAACATTTCCCCTAATTACTGCAAAACCCCCAAATTTACACAACACATTTTGAAATAAACTTCTTCATCTTACCAATTTCTTAAAGAAGATTCAACAATGAAACACCAAATCACAGAAGAATCTCTATAAGCAAATCAGATTTTTCACAGACAACTGAATGATTCATCGTTTTTACAAAAAAAGTTAGAAAATATTTCCATTGCAGCCTAAGAGAGAAAACAAACATCTGAAGAAAAAAAAACCTTGAAGTAGTAAACACCAGAGCCTTAAGTAGCTGTAGCTCCTTTAGGTTTTGGAGAAGGAATCTGATGACGATAAGGTGAAGAACTATGTTGACCATGAGGACTAGACAATGTTCTAAACACACCTTGACCATTTCTTGATCCAAATCCACTTCCTTGTGATCTACTAGATCCATTTTTCAAACGTTCACCTTGCATACTCTGAAAGTAATAAGAAGAACTTGCCATGTCTTTAAGATGTGGAAGTGGTTTAAGTGCTTCAACGACTTCACTCATCTTTGGTCTTATCTTAGGGTCACGGCTAAGACATTGAGCTGCAAGTTGAGTTACTTTTTGAGCTCCTTTAATGGAGAAATGACCTTCAAGTCTTGGATCAAGTAAACGGTAGAATCTTCTTTTGTCTAGGAGATGTGGTCTTGCCCATTCTACTAAGTTGTGTTCACCGTTTGGTCTGTTTTTGTCCATTGATCTTCTACCGGTTAACATTTCGAGAAGAACTACACCGAAACTGTACACATCGCTCTTTGATGTTAAGTGACCTATAAAGATTAACATATGCAAGTAGAAATCAAAGACGTCAGCTGAAATGAAGAGCTAAGACATGGAATGGAACCATAAGATATGTTCAACACCATGGACATGTATGGTGTTTTAGGAGACAATATATGGGTATAAAGACATGGAAACAACTTGGAGAAGATCATGAAGGACTTACCAGTCATTACATACTCAGGAGCAGCGTAGCCATAAGTGCCCATGACTCGAGTAGAGACATGAGTTTTACCTTCATCAGGAGCATCTTTAGCAAGTCCAAAATCTGATAGCTTTGCATTATAGTCCTGAAAAATTGGCAAGCTTTAGAAAGCAAAGACAAAGGAACATAGAAGCTGATGATGAGGATACATACTGCATCTAGTAAAATGTTTGATGTCTTGAAATCTCTATATATAACAGGCTTCAAAGCTTCTTCATGGAGGAAACTCAGACCCTTTGCAGCTCCTACAGCAATCTTCATCCGAATAGACCAAGGAAGAGGCAATGATCCTTTAAAACGAAGCACGAGCAGAACAATAAAAATCATCACAAAGTGCATCAAAGAGTAGGAAACTAATGAATAGTGATGAGGTTGTTGTGTACATACTTCTAAAAAGGTGATTTTCCAAACTCCCTCGTGGCATAAACTCATAAACCAGTAGCCTTTGATCATCTTCGATACAATAACCGACGAGTTTAACAAGATTTGGATGAAGAAGATTGCCTAGAAAGTTAATCTCAGCCTGCAATTTTCACAAGCAAGAACGCAAGAACTTGTGTTAGTAAAGTGAAGTTGCTATGAAGTTTGAGATGAAATAAAAGAGAAGAAAGGTTTCTTACAAGCCATTCTTTATGACCTTGAAGTCCATCAGGGTTTAAGGTTTTGACTGCAACAGTAAGACCAGTTCCTGGTTTAACAGGAGCAGTACCGTTTTCTTCAATCCAACCTTTAAAGACACAACCAAAACCACCTTCTCCAAGAAGACTTTCTGGTCTGAAATTTCTAGTTGCGAGTTTAAGATCATTGAAAGTAAACTTTCTTAGATGAGAAGAGATTTTAAGTTCTTCACTTATCATTGGAGTTGATGAAGAACTTTCTGCATTGCTTGTTGTTGTTGTGGAAGAAATTGGACCTATTGGTTGATCAGTTGATTTCTCATTTACTGATTTACTCTCCATTGTTGTAACTGTCATTACACAAAATCATTAGAATTAGAAAAACCCCCAAAACTCAGATTCTTAGACAGTGACAAGCAAAGCTTCAAAACAATTGCAATAAAGATCTCAAATTAGTTAACACTACAGATACATTCGAGTTAAAGCTAATTTCAAATTCTCTAATGGAAACCCTAGCTTTAAATTTCAGAGAAATTGTCCAAAAAAGAAAACCCTAGCTGGAAGACAATTATAGAAACAAAACCCAGAAGGAGAAAATCTCAAAGGAAGGATTTTTAAACTGAAAAGTCATTTCTTGTACTCGAATTTGAGAAATCCATGAAAAGAAATTTAGAGAAATTAGAAATTTTTTTTTACCAGTGCTTGTAGTGCCGCCATTGATAGAAGAAGAAGCATCAACATCTGATCTTGAAGGAATACAACCAATCATAAACCTAAATTTAACCCAACAACCACTTGCTTCTCTTTCTTCAACTTCTTCATCTTCTTCTTCTTCTTGTTCTACTTTACATCTAATGTTACCGCCATTGTTTTTCTTCTTCTTACTTTTATTATTCTCAGTTTCGTTAGATTTCTCAGATTGCCAAATTCCTTTAGGTTTAACAGCATCAGTATCATCTAAACCCATCTCACAAAACCAAACGAAGAAGAAAGAGAAAAATGGTTTCGTAATCAAAACACCATAGTTTTCAAAATCCCTTAAAACACCAAAATCCCTTAAAACTGAGTAGAGAGGAAAGTAAGGGAAAGGAAGTGAATTTGTGAGATTCACTGAGAATAGATCAAAACCCAGATAGGGGAATTTTAGTCAAAAAGAGGAATTGATGTCTGTGAAGAGAGAGAGAGAGAAGAGAGGGAGAAGAGAGAGGAGAGAGAAACAAAAAAGCGAGAAGATGTGCAGAAGAGTATAGAGAGAGAGAGAGAGAGAGAAAGAGAGATTTTTTCATGTGCTTAAACAGTAACAAAAAAAAACATATTTCGTACCTTACTAAATAAAATAATAATTAAAATTTACTAATTATATTTATTTAATTCATAGTTATTACTAATTAGTTGCTGTTTGGTTTACAAACATCCAGGATTTGTGTTTCACTGTTTAGTTTATGTCTGGTTGGTATCAATTATCGAAGCTTAATTAAGAAAGAAAAAAAAAAGATACGAATCATATTCCATTTTATTTTATTTTTTCCATATATATAAATCCAATTTAATTAATTACTTTTCCTTAATCAATCATGCCTTTATAACAAAAAAGCTAAAAAAAACCCAATAATGCTAAGAAAAAAGTAACATTTTTGTCAAAATTTACCATCTAATATTTTTAAGATAAAATTCTATTTGGGCTAAAATTTTAAAATGGAAAATTAAAAAAAAAAACTCAAAATTTTTGGCGGAAAAAAAAGAGAAGGATTGAAGTGTTACTCACTTAGTTTTTGTTGAATGGCCAAAGTTTAACAAGACGTTCAAGTACGGCGGCGCTTTTGGAGAAGTAACCGGAGAAACCTGCCGGAGTTGACGGCGGAGGGAAATCTTCCGGTGGCATAGCGAAAGGACGTATCATTTTCTCCATTTGTTCAAGTGTAAGACATGAACCTACCTCTTGAAGTCTTTCTGGTCCCATTATTGGAAGTGTGTGTTCTCGTAGCAATGACGCAGCTTCTTCGTCTTTTTTCTGTTGTAACAAACAAAATCACATTTTTTTCAACATATAAATTACTCATACCATTGCCATATTAGCACAAATCATTAAAATAAAACTTCTATCTAATCATGTTTCTTAATATAAACTATGTTGACCAAATTCACCAACTATAACTACCCAAATTATCCTAATTTGGATATTTGAATACCAAATTTTCGGGTCCAAAATACTTGACACACCATAACCAAAATCCATGTTTACCCGCGATCAAATAGACTCAAAAAACGAATATGATGTATCGAATGGATGATGATGATGATGATGATGATGATGACGATGATGATGGCAACCGGGACGAAGTAGATGAATATTCATGCCTAAATAAATTTGAGTGTGTTGGGTTTATTGTTACCTCTAAGGGAGATAAATCTGCGCCACGGCTAAATGTAAGTTCGAGTCTGAATCGTTTTGGATCGTCCAGAGATATCTGCGGAAACATGTTATTGTGTTCAATATCTGGTTTTAGAGACGAGTAATATAAGTTCGAAAGTATTAGTGAGAGTGTAAATTAACCTCAGTGTTCTCGAATAGTCGTAGGACAATGTTGCTCATGTAATCAAGTTCCTTGGTTTTACAAAGACGTTCCAAGGCGCTTTGGCAAACCAAACCTTCTTCTCCTTGAAGAGATTCGTCAAGGTTACAATAGCGGAGAACATTCATCAGCGAGTGAATATGTGATTCCTGTCGATTGTTTCATCGTAGAAAGTTATGTATAAATAATTCATCTATACGTACTTCAGGAGCAAGTTAGTACAACACAGTCTAATTTTAAGAGCCCTGAATCGCATTAACAAGCTAATATTATATATAACAATTTTGTAGGTAAGAGACAAGTAATGTAAAAGGAACTTACAGATGTGAAGTAAAGGCGTGTCCTCACATGTCTTTCAGGTGTCATGACATTTGCATACCTAAGAGGGAACACGATTAAAAAAAAACTTAGAAATTAGGAAAAGTCGAGAAACTTCTATAAGGGGAAATTAAAGAGTGTTTGCGGTTACTTTGGATCTAATCGATATTTGGTTTCTTTATCTTCATCTTCATCTTTACTATCTCCAGTGATAGGGCGTCTCAATTCATCGCTTTTGATATAAAGCTTTGGTTGACTATGTCGATCCTCTTTTCTCGACGAATATAATGAAACTGAGACGTTTTCTTGGTCGTTCTTCAGTTCAGCAACACTCATGGCTTCTTCTCGAGTATTCCTCAAGTCAATCAAGATTTTCCCCAGTAAGCGCCTAGCAATCTTAATTTAAAAGAGAAAGTTATAACCAATAACAATAATGCATATATATCAGTATATGGTAAGCTGTGAGATCATCTGAAAGGACAAATAAACAATGGACCCCAACGGAGATTCTAAGAGATGAAGGGACCCACCTTTGATCCGATTAGGAGCTTTTGTTGAGGATTGATCCCATACTCATTTGGAATTACACCATCTGCAAGCAACTGTAACCACATAGCACATTAACACATAATTGACCATATTTTAAGTAGTAAAGTTCAGATATCTCAGAGGGCAACAACTGCAGGTGCTACATAGTGAGTTTCAGAAAGTGAAGAGAAACTTTAGTTCTTTTTATTCAGTTCATACCTGTGCCACTTTGAAGAGTTCATCTAATCCTTTCAGGTCGAGATGAGAATTATGCAACAAGTCGTACCTGTTGTTGATATCAGATATTCAAAATTTTAACTCCCAAAATCAACATAACCGATAAGATTGGATTCTAGTTGAATGCAACACACATATAACTTACTTGCATGAATCATAGACATCAGGAATCTGCGTTATGTCAAATCGGCTGCATTCAATTTCAATTATCAGTGCCACTAAAACGTTATGAAAGAACTAAAGATTGTAACTTCAGAAGGAATCCAATATGGACATCTACTTACTCTTTTCTTTCGTTGTATAGATCCCTTTCGAGTTTTATCCACCGAGCGAACATCAAAAGAAATCCTTCACTACCACAAGGTAATCCAGCAGCTATCCGACCAACATCAATGTTTGACTTGCCAAGGGCTTTTGCTTGATCATACGGAGGCACAACATCATATGCGCTAGGCTCAGAGAGATTCTCATCCTCATCTTTTGCATGTAGCCTCACTTGCGCAGTCACCTTCTTAACTAATTTTACCTATTAATTAAGAATGCAAGCAGATCAATAACGTTGAGCATATATTTTTGCTATCCAGTAAACCCTTTTCTGCCGCCAAGTAATAAAACCACTCAACATCCCCTTTTCAGAGAATGCTATGGAAAATGTGGAAAACAAAATTCACAGAAAAATGTAAACGATACTGGTGATGGCTTGTTTTTTTTATGTTTGATAGAAAAGTCCACTATTTAGGTTCGAAGATGCTAATAGACTAAAATTCACAGAAAAAAAACTGCCAGTACCAATTCAGGTAGGAGCTCATTAGCTTGAGGAGGAAGTCCAGCCCCATCAGTCATCCAAGGGAGTTCAGAAGAGACATAATCATGTACCAGCTTTGTGCCCTTTGTTATCATCTCATTTAATTGAGCCTGCAGGGAAATTGGGAAAGGAATTGAAACTTGCTAGATGAAATCCAGCCATCTAATCTAAGCATGCATGACAAAACCATATCTACAATCAGAAGAGCAAGTGTGTTTTAGGAGGCATCTGTGTATCCCTTTCGAAACGAAAAAGTGTGATATATTAGACACAGATTCAATCTAGAATGTTACGCATGTTATTACTGCATCAAATGTGCTTTCATTTGCCTCATATCTTTTGAAACCACAATTAAGGTGACAGTAAAGAGAGACAGACCTTGGCTGCTTCCATTTCACTGCTGACATTGTCAAGGCCATCCAACATGGAAGAATCCTTGCTAACCAAAGAAACCTAGAGAAGGAAGCTAAGAGATTAATCATTATGACACTATCAAGCACAATATAGTAAATCGGTTTAAGAAATCAGCAAACCAGGATCGGGGTCAGCTGTCCTTCTAGGTCAAGCAGGCCTTTAGCAAAAGCAGCTGCAGACATCTGCAAAGAGCGAAACTATTTTCATATCTTGGGAACTCCATCATATAACTTATCGCTACAAATGAAGGATACGCAGAAAATGGTATATCTAAATATTCTCAAAAGTCATACTCGGCAGTAAAACAGTATAAAGTTGTACCTGAACACGTCCCTCGTCAGAGCTGTAAATCTTAAGGTCATGACGGTATGTACTATGGAGGCGGAGCAAGCCAGTGCCTTCACCTGCAAGTATATGCTCTTTCGTCATAAACCACTCAGAAAAAAAAACAATGGTCAACACAACTTTCAGAAAATTGAATGAGACGTTCAGGTAGAATACGAAATGATTCAATAAATCAAAGCAAATCAAGTGTCAGTCACCCGGATACATATTGTTTCGGAAGTATCTACCAAGTTCTTCTGCCTGCGTAAAAGGATCAAGTAAACACCAGAGAAATCAGACGAGATACACAAACAGCCTGGATGTTTCGTAGATATCCTAACGTAGAAAACCTCTATTAACACTACCATCATTGAACTTTGCAATGCATTTAACATTATCTCGTTACCAACTGGCTGAGTTTACCTGTTTTCTACCAGCATGAGTAAGAACTCCCCCATATTTCAGGACCATTAAAGCCTCCACTGGGCGCTCTTCTTCACCTTCACCATCAGTTTTTGGTATTTTAACCCATTTCAACGGCTTAAGTTGAACCTTCCTGTATATACCAGAGAAATGCCCACCCTGCACGTTTTAAATATCCATAATGTGAGATAGAGATTACATATCTGCCAAAACCAAGAAGTAAAAGTATAGCGGCTACTGTGCAATTCATTACAAGGACATTTACAGCTAATGACATGGGAAGATAAAAGAACACAGCACATAGAAATTAGCGAAACTATTAGATTTTAAGGTACACAACCTCTTCAAGAACAGCTTTAACGTGCCGAAGCTTGTCAGCATGTTCGAGGTCTTCAGCATCACTATCACCGTCACGATCTGCCCTAAACATCAAACAGAAAAACAATAAGGTAGCTATCCAATTCCAAATTGTACGTATAATTAAAATCATTAGTTAATGAATCATAGTAGATAATTTGAAAAACAAAACTTTAAAGGAACAAATACTAAAAAAAGTCCCTTCATTAGTAAAGGAATGTATATGAAATAAATGTAACATATGAAACGCCACTGCTTGATTACTATTTATCCGGTGAATTACTAGGAAAGCAACTCGATGGGAAAAATATCACTGAATTTTCGAATAATGAAGTAAGCACCTTCATTCACATTAAATTTCTTTCAACCCATCCATGAAGGGGAACAACTACCTTGGTTCATCAGTATGATATTGATGTATCTAAAAGTAGTCAGACAAGAAAAGCGGAGAAGCGTAACTCAGGTCATAAGATAACTGTCATGGTTCTACCTTGTACGAGGTATCAGCATTCTTGTGGCATCCAACAGATCTTGCAATTGGACGGCACTTTTAAGTTTGGTCTGCAAAAAAGGTAAACATTGACGCATCTAAGCATATCACCGTAGGCAGAGCGAAGTTTAAAATAGATAACCCCAAGCATCTCACCTCAACTCTTGGTTTTCCTCCATTGTACTTTAGCATCAGGTTTAACAGTTTTTCTTCTGTAACTTTTAGTTTTACTTTCTGCTTGGGAGTTCTGTCACCGCTGTCATTCAGAAGGGGAAGTTAAGCACGACTAAGATCCTAGATGAAAAAGAGAGGAGTGGGAGGACGGATATTCATATGTTAAAACATACTGCCGAATAACAGCTATGACACAACGAAGCTCCTCCGACTGCCCAAAAGTTCCAATGACGCCACTTCCTTGCCGAGTAAGACCTTCATTGCATTGGACTGGTTCATTGATTTTCCATGGCAAAATGGGAGGGATTGTCGAAGAAAGATGAGGAGCCTTTGCATCCAAAAACATTTTCCTTAGCACGCAAGCGGCATCATCGTAATACCTTACAATGCAAGATATATGGTGACATTTCTGATTTAAAGTCCAAGAGAATAAAAAGTGGAACTTCACAGAGGGTGCAGCACATGTGCGTCTAAATTCACTTCAGCCTTCCAACTTTAACAAAGAAAGCAAAAAATGAGGATCGAAAGTAATCTAGTTTCAGTTATGTGGACACAAAACTGGATCTCATATAGCAATAATCTTTTGCCTCCACTAGCTTATAGCCAAAATGTATATTTCAAGAAAACAAGAGAGATTTCTCAAGAACTCTAAGACTGAAATCAATTTAATGATCATGATTTATAAAGTTAAGTGACTTTCTCAACTATGGTAATATTGAAGCAACAGTAAGAAAGGAAAAAAAGTTCAGAACAATATCTTACTTGTATGAGTTCTTAACAAAACTCCATCCATTTACATCACAAACGTAGGAACAGCCTTCAGATCGTAACAGATCAAACCCGCAGACCTCCAAACATGAAAATGTAGAAGACACGAACATTAGTTTTATAATATCAGACAATAGTATCTTGTTATCGTCCACTTTAGCTGGCAACAGAAACATGAATGTAACTGTATTTCTATAAGTGGGCAATTTGCACCACGATACCATGCAAAGAATCTGAAGCGGGAGATAACCAGCTGAGAAATTAGTCAGAGTATCTATAAATCACGCTATAATTCCTTCTAACTGCACACACTTAAGTAAGCAGTCAACACTAATTCTAAAGGGATTATGAACTAATAATTGGGAGAGAGAACGAGGCATGTCTACTTATTATAGACAGGCATATAATGTCATGCCGGAATAGAACCCTGCAAGATACAATGAGAGCTAGATTACTAAAAACAGAGCATACCGCTTGCCTAAATGCAATGCAAACTTCTCTTGCCATTTGTTTCTCAGCAGGTGTGAGCAAAACTGGATACCTCACCTGATCAATAATATAACAAAGTCTAGTTAGAGGTTGAATATCAGCGTTCTACACCTTCATGAAACATAAGCTAGATTCCTCTTATAAAGCCGACAACCTTACGGCAGACTTACTTCCTTTCCATCAGTATTCCTCATAACTACACCGTCAACAACAGGTGACTTTCTTGCTTCAGCGTGTGCATACTCGGGACCCACAGTGTAGACCTGTATTTACGGGTATAGTGTCAGTTGAGAAGACATAAGAGTCAAGGTTGACCAGACAAAAATAACAAGCAATAGGAGCTATGGCACCTGGTGTTATAGCAATAAAGCATGTACTGCATGAACAAACAGGCAAGTAGAAAAGCATTGGCCATTCACACAACAACTCTAAATGTTCAGGAGACTGGATAATAACAAGAGAATTTTTGCTATACATTACAATATTCTAAGAAAGATTAGATGGACCAGTGATACATTAGAACAGAATTAGCTTATTTAAAAGCATGCATATGGTAAAACAAGCACAACCTTAACATCAGTTCCTCCGGTAGGCATAAACTCCTCATATATATAAGACCCTTCTCTCCTTACTCTTCTTACATCAGGATGAAATTCACTTGATCGATTCCCAACCTAAAACATTCGGTGATTAGAAGAATATTTGGTGTTGAAATTGATAACCAGAGGAATGTGCCACAAATCAACAATAATATTAGATTAAACTGTTCAATCCATGGGAAGCCAAGTTGTGTAGAACAGTGCGTACCTTACGAAACAATTCTTTCATACCTCCACCTGCTGAGCTAGGATAGTATATCATTATACTATGGTCATCTCCTTCACAACCATAAAGAATGTCAGTTCAGACAATAAAATAACCAGCTAAAGGGCAACTAAGAATGTTTCAGAATGAAAAGAAAACAGCTAGAGAGACCAAAGAGAAACTCACCATTGACAGGCTTTTCCACAAATGGCTTCCAGAACCGTTCACCATTAACCTCAACAAAATCTTCTTCCTCAACGAAATAATCAAGGTCTTCGTGTGGTACATTTCTATTGACACAAGCATATCTAGGAACTGGGATACCATACATCTCAAGATGCTGTAGATACAAAAGAATATTTCTTAGTTAACGAGAAAGTACATAGCTCTTATCTTTCATGACGATGGAAGTTTATATGATGATTATCTTAAATGCATAGGCCAACTATCATGGAGTCTAAAACGCATACCTCGTACACTTTCCGGCGATCATGAAGAAGATATTGAGGATCCAGTTCATTCACCAAAAAGGGTCTAAATAATAGAAGCTCGGAAGTTAAATCTCAAAAGCCAAACTCAATTTATTTTCACTTGTAAATGTAAATTGAAACTGAAATATCAACAAAAGCTAAAAAGGTATTGCTCACTTTCTTAACGAAGAATATGCTTGAGCTTTCTCAAGAGGATATCCAGATGAGTGGAAAGCAATCAAGCAATCACAAATCGGCCAACTGAAACAGAAAAGTCCCTGGTGAAGTATTGGTCCCAGAATATAATTGTACTTGATATTCTTTAACTACACTTTTCTCCTAATATACTAATCTACAAAATGTGACAAATCCATGCATGACGTGAATTAAAGATGATACAGCTTAGGACAAAACACCATAAGTAATAACTCTGTTTATATATTTGTTCTCAAAATTACCTTTCTATTGGGTCTTCAAGTATGACCTTGTCCCCAAAATGTATGATCTAGTAATAAAAGTGGTCATAAAGGGTCCATGAGATCACAAAAGGGGAAATGAAAGAATACACATAGAATCCGATTACCCAGAATCTTCCAATACAATTGCAATAAAAAAAATTAGGGTAGTTTAATCAAAGGAACTGACTACTAATCCAAAATCATCATTATCCAAATCTGATAAACATCCGACCCACATTTATACAACAATGGAGAAAAGTAGGGTACCTCAAATTCTCCAAACGCCTGCAGCCTGTCCATAATTTGCCCCATGGGAGCTGAGAACACCTACAAGTAAACAATCTATTAGCAAAATAGCCACAGAGTCAAATAGCACCGGTCATCGAGCCGCATTATCAGATTTGCAGGATCGACTCAAACAAAATCATCGCACAATCTGTTCGCCAGAACCAGAAAACACGAAAGGGAACAGAATCTCGGGGCCGCATTTCACCTTCTTTTCCATGACGCAGACTCCAATCTTAATCTTCGTACCAACACCACCTTCTTCTTCCACCCCCATTCTCTTTCTCTCTTTCGGTATCTCTCTACGTATCTCTTCCCGTTCTCCTCCTCAACACAGCGTTCGCGCTCTCTATTTCTCTTTCGAACGAGAGAACACAAAACCTAACGCAAAAAATCGGTCAAATAAATCGAAGGAAAAAATACGAACAGAGACTAAATCGCTTCAGTTTCGACCAATTTCTTCAAATCATGACAGCGAGTAATACAAAATCATTTCCCTGATCAGAATAAACGCCATGAGAAAGCAATGTAAGAGATCTCGAAGAGGAGAAAAGTGAAAAGAAGAGTAGAGGTTACAGAGGAAACCGATGATCACAAGCAGAGCAATAGCGATAGTGCGGTGAGGGGCACGAGGACAGAGAGCGTGACCGATACAGTCGTCACGGTCGTTGAATTGAATTTAAAAGTAATTATTTATCGTATTAAAAGAATATATCGACTTGGATATTTTTTAAATAAAATTAATAATCATTTAATCAGCCACCGACCCACAAATAGACAACATTACTATTGTTCTAGTATATAATTAGTAACTAACTACATAATAAAATTCGAAAATTATAAATATATAATGTAAATTTGATTAAAAAAATATGGTAAAAATAATGTAGTATAATGTTCTTAGATTTGTAAAATAACAAAATGTAGGCCGAATTTGAAGATATAAAAACCAAAATTCTCTAAATTTTGTATCAAATTAGCCCAATTCATGTGATATGATGTAATTTTAATCTTATGTTTTGTTTAATAAATTTAATAATTATATGATGAATTTTGAATTAAATATATGCATATTTGGTAAAAATCGTATTAATTTGAAAAACATTAGGTGATGTGTAATGTTTCTAGATTTGTACACTTTTATTTAATTTTAAGTTACAATATTAATAAATATCTATGGATATATCAGGATTTAATTAGGTAAATTCCTATTGCATATAAAAAAATCAATTTAATTTAACGTCTTTTTTTATAAAATAATTTGTGCACTAAATATTTTTTTATTATTAATTAGGTAAATTCGTATTGCATATACAAAAGCAATGATGATCTTGAATAATTTAAAATTGCAAGTTTTTTTATTACGAAAATCAAATAATTTTTTTTATTAGTTTCTAACAAGTAGGAAATATCTGCACAATGATTGAAATATATTTAACATATAAAATTCTCTAAATTTTGTATTATTTTGTGTCTAATTAGCCCAATTCATATGATATGATGTAATTTTAATCTTATGTTTTGTTTAATAATTTAATAATTATATGATGAATTTTGAATTAAACATATGCATATTTGGTAAAAATCGTATTAATTTGAAAAAACATTAGGTGATGTGTAATGTTTCTAGACTTGTACACTTTTATTTAATTTTGAGTTGAAACATTAATAAATATGGGGGATTTGTAAAAATGTATTCGATTAGGACATTTTGTATAATTAATTTTAGAAAATTTCTTCATTCAAGCATTTTTTGCAAAAATATCATAACAATAGACCCAATGGTATAATTGGTAAACCCTACAAAAATGACACATTTGCAAAAAATGATTGAATTAAGGCATTTTAGTTAATTCTTCAAAAAATATCTATGGATATTTCAAGATTTAATTAGGTAATATGAAAAAATCAATATAATTTAACTTTTTTTAATAAAAATAATTTGTGCACTTAACTTTTTTTTATAAAAATAATTTGTGCACTAAATAGATAAACAAATAATTGTGTCCACTTTTAGACTTTTTATAGTTTTATTTTCTTATATTTTTTTGCGAAAAAATAATAATTTACATTTACAAATAGAATGTTAGTTTTTTAAGAGTTTTTTTTAGTAATTACCTAAAATACTCTAATTCAAGTATTTTTTGCAAATGTGTCATTTTTGTAAGATTTACCAATTATACCATTAGATCTATTGTTATAATATTTTTGCAAAAAATGTTTGAATGAGAAAATTTTCTAAAAATTAATTATGCAAAATGATCTAATTGAATACATTTTTACAAGTTTTTCATAAAGTGTGAAGATATACCACTTATAATGTTGGGTATAATGCTATGGCATTTTTGCAAAAAATGCATAATTAGAATATTTTTGCAAAAAATGCATCATTAGAACATTTTTGCAAAAAAAAACTTAAATGAAGACACTTTTGCAATTTTTTTTTTGGAGAATTTAAAATGTTTGTATCATTTCAAAAATTGACTATGTATTAATGTATATAGTCTTATTTATTTTTGCAGATAATTTGTTAACCACATAATTATATCCATCCATAATACATCTAGCAATAATACACAGCATTACTTTTTTTAGAAAGTCAATATTTAATGGAATTATCACCTAGCAATGATGATCTTGAATAATTTAAAATTGCAAGTTTTTTATTACGAAAATCAAATAATTTTTTTATTAGTTTCTAACAAGTAGGAAATATTTGCACAATGTTTGAAAAAAATATTTAACATATAAACGAATTGTGTGCATTTATTACTTTTTAATCTGTATGTAGTGCTAACATTTAATTATTTAAAACATAATATTTAAATACAAAAACAATAAATAAATAAAAACATACAATAAGAACAGACCAACAAACGATCCAAAACACACCAATTTTTCATCTCTTTTTCAATTTCGTAATCCGTACGGTTTCACTCTCACCACAACCACTGATTCGATCTCTGTATTCTTCTTCAGCTACTCTAGAATCTTCTTTTTGGATCTTGAAGCTTTGAAGATGAAGAGATTGAAGAGCTATTTTATGCAAGTTCGTCACCAGCAACAATCTCTAGACCGGAAATGGATTTTACTATTAGCAATTGGATCGATTTGTTCTTTGTTTTTCATATTGTTAACGACTTTAGCTTCTTCTCCTGGTCAAACTCGTTTGATTCCATTTTCAGTGTATGGACTTAGATCTTCAGTCTTCGTTGAGTCTAAAATTAAGCCTGTTTCCGTATCTGATTTACCTCCACCTCCACGTTTCGCGTACCTAATTTCTGGTTCTGCTGGAGATGGTCAAATGTTGAAACGGACTTTAATGGCGCTTTATCATCCGAATAATCAGTACGTTGTTCATCTCGATCGGGAATCATCGTTAGAGGAACGGTTAGATCTCAGTAATTTTGTAGCGAATCAGACATTGTTTAGGAGATTCGAGAATGTTCGGATGATTGTTAAAGCTAATTTGGTTACCTATCGTGGTCCAACTATGGTGGCTAATACGCTTCACGCTGCAGCGATTTTGCTTCGTCAAGGTGGAGAATGGGATTGGTTTATCAATCTCAGTGCCTCTGATTATCCTCTCGTTACACAAGACGGTAACAAAATTAGAAACCCTAAATTTCTGTATCTTCTTTTAATTACTTAACCTCTAAATCTCGATTTGATTTCAGATCTATTGCATACGTTTTCGTATCTACCTCGGGATCTCAATTTCATCGATCATACGAGCAACATTGG
The DNA here is from genome assembly GCA_000411095.1 of Aethionema arabicum. NCBI lineage: Eukaryota > Viridiplantae > Streptophyta > Magnoliopsida > Brassicales > Brassicaceae > Aethionema > Aethionema arabicum. The sequence goes on from KE151199.1 coordinate 1,112,065, forward strand.
CTGGAAAGCGTGAGTGTAGCTATACACTATATGCAGACATCAACAATTTGACATTCCTTGATCGTTTTTGACATTTTTGTGAATTGATTTTTGGAATATATTGCAGGACTCATAGAGCAAAACCTATAATTATCGATCCTGGATTGTCTATGTCAAAGAAAGCAGATGTTTTCTTTGTTTCACAGAAGAGAAGTATGCCTACAGCTTTCAAACTCTTCACAGGTGATTTTGATTATTTCATCTTATAAATTAAGTTTCCATTTCTAGAATAATGAGCATTTTAGGCAAATGTCTAAATCTGGATTTGATTACTTAACAACTTCATAAACACATGTTGGAACCTTGTGCTTCTTCCTTAAATATAGGATCCCTGGATTTGCTGAAAATTAACTGATATAAAAAAAACCTTTTGTGTACAGTTCAAGTAATAGAAGAACAAGTGTATACATAAAAACTGATCTAATCTCCCAATTCTAGTGTATACATATAGTTATGGTGTCTTGATATAGTAGTGTATACATAAAACTGATCTAATCTCCCAATTCTAGTGTATACATATAGTTAATATGGTGTCTTCATATGATATGTATACATAAGACTGATCTAATCTACCAATTCTAGTGTATACCTATAGTTAATATGGTTTCTTCATATGGTAGTGTATACATAAGACTGATCTAATCTCCCAATTCTAGTCTATACATATACTTAATATGGTTTCTTGATATGGTAGTGTGTACATAAGACTGATCTAATTTCCCAATTCTAGTGTATACATATAGTAAATATGGTTTCTTGATATGGTAGTGTATACATAAAGACCGATCTAATCTCCCAATTCTAGTCTATACATATAGTTAATATGGTTTCTTGATATGGTAGTGTATACATAAAAGACTGATCTTATCTCCCAATTCTAGTGTATACATATAGTTAAAATATGGTTTCTTGATATGGTAGTGTATACATAAGACTGATCAAATCTCCCAATTCTAGTGTATACATATAAGTTATTATGGTTTCTTGATATGGTAATTGGATTCTTGTGGATCTTCCTTAAATATAGGATACGTAGATTTGCTTCAAAATTAACACATTTTGAGTACAATCCAAGTAATTAAAAACACAAGTCTCAATTCTAGTATATAGATACAGCTTATATGGTTTCTTGATATGGTAATTGAAAATCAACTGATATTAAACAAGCTCTAATCTTTCGATTCAAGTACATATACATATATATATATAGCTAATATGATTTCTTGATAATGGTGTGATAGGATCTGCTTGGATGATGTTATCTAGACCATTTGTGGATTATTTCATATGGGGATGGGATAATCTCCCAAGACTAGTCCTAATGTACTACGCAAACTTTCTCTCTTCACCAGAAGGTTACTTCCACACAGTAATCTGCAACGCTAAAGACTTCACCAACACAACAGTTAACAGTGATCTACATTACATCTCATGGGATAATCCACCAAAACAACATCCTCATCATCTAACCCTAGATGATTTCCAAAAAATGATCGACAGTAACGCTCCTTTCGCAAGAAAATTCCTTAAAGATGATCCAGTTCTTGATAAAATCGACTCCGAATTGTTGTACCGGAGACAGAATTTAGTGACTCCAGGTGGTTGGTGTATTGGAAGTAGAGATAATGGAAGTGATCCGTGTTCTGAAATTGGTGATACTTCTGTTGTTAAACCTGGTCTTGGCGCTAAACGGCTTGAGAAACTCATAAGCTTTTTGTTATCAACTGAAAATTTCAGACCAAGACAATGTAAGTAATGAAAAAAATTAAATTAGATTTATTTTAATAAATCATGTTTTTTGCTACAATACTACACATTGTGTGTACAGATTTAGATGTATGTTAATTAATACGAGTGAAATTCGATAATCGAAATTACTTTTCTCCTTTGTTATTTGCATTAAATAATTATTTTATATTTTTTTTTGTTAAATTTTGTTTTATTTTTGATTGATTATGGGAAAATGTTATTAATTCTGCTCAGAGTTATGAATTTTTATTCTCATTGATAAATCTCTGAAGTCTGACATGTGAATTTAATTCAAAAATCATCATAGCAGAAGGTTAAATTTTTAAAAAACTATATTTTTTTCCGGCAAATTTTTAAAAAACTATAAAATAAAGTAAAATCTTTTAAGATAATTATAAATGGCTCTCATTTAGTATTACTGTAATTTTATCTTTCATAATCTGTTTAATCAGAATAGCGTATACTGCCAAATTAGGCAAAGTAATCACAGAGCCAAAACCCTAAAATTAAGACCTTCCTAAAAACAATCTTTTTTTGAAGATGGAATAAAACGAATTTGATAGTGAAAAATGATTGAGATCAGAGTTTGGTTAGAATTCTCGGTCACGATTAATCTGAAACACGGACCAATAATGTTCATCATCACTTCTCATTGCTTCTAACCCAAAAATAATCGAAAAAAGGATCAAAATCAGTGAAAAATCTGAAGAAAAACGTTAACGAAATCGATAAAAACAAAATTGGATCATCAGAGACTTAAATACTAAGAATCATGAAGATTTTCTCCTTCATATTGTTGCAGTATTAGCTCATCAACTGATCTGCTTCACAAATCGATAAAAGAAACAAAAAAAACCCTAAATTTGAAGAAAAAATTAAGAACCCTAAAATCGGTGAGAGACTACTGATGATGTTTGTTTCATCGGATCCTTCTTTATATATAGGTAGAATAACTAGGAAGCAAAACCCTAGGGAATATTGATATGGGCCTGTATTGGGCCTTATTGTAAAGGCCCATTGAAATTATAGGCAATTTTATTATTTATGGCCCAAATAAAAAGGACCAGAGTAACCTTAAAGAGAATACCATTGTTGTTTCTTCTTCATATTCGAAAATTTTTCTCTCTCTCAACACAGTCGCAGCAAACTTATTTGGAAATTTCTCTCTCTTTTTGCGACTTCAATTTGTTTCCGTTTTGCTTTCGCGGTTCAGGTTTTTCTCTGTTGGAATCGCAATTCTTCTTCGGTTTGTATGCTACAAACTTGGCGAATTCGGAAGTTTTCGCTGAATTTCCATGTATAGTCGTCGGTGATCGAAGTGTTTGATTCTCGATTCCAGAGATCTGAGTGATTTATTTCATCTCTTCATCTCTGTGGAAATTCTGTAGCGTTTGACAGTATGTCTCATTAACTTAATCCGTAATTTGCTTGTTTATGTTGTTTTCGTCAGTAATGGGGTTTCCGTTTTTTGGGGTTTTTGATAATTGTTGATCTTTTGTTGTTTTTTCGGCAGATATGAAGCGGATGAGAGATGATATTTATGCCTCTGGGTCTCAATTTAAACGTCCTTTGGTATCTTCTCGAGGCGAATCGTGAGTTTTCCCTTTAGGGAGAGTTGAAAATTCAAATCTCTCTCGATTAGATTTGATGTTGCTTTAGCAGAGTTTTCCTTATTTGTGGTGTTCTATTCCCTTTTTGAAGTCTGTTAATTTCTAGGTATCTGTAAATGGTGTGATGTTTTTTCTTCTTGCCTAAACTAGTTTGGTTATGATTATAAACTTTGTAGTTTATGAATTGGTCAGTGTACTAATCTTGATTTGTGGCTTTATAACTTTTTAGATTTTGTTGGTGATTGGGGTTTTTTCAGACGCATAATGAAAGAGTTGGAACTTCTTGTACCTTGTAAAAAGAAACGTACTTTTCAACCGAGGGGGTTGTGTGATCTTGTTTTATTTTGAGGCGAATTGTCTTTTTTATTATTAAGTTAGAGAAGTCTAAATGTGTAGGAAAAAGTTAATGTCACTGTTGATTTGGTTGAGGTGATTGTCAACTTATGGCTTGAATAAAATTGACTGACTGATTGGAGCTCGTTTGGGTGCAGATATGGGCAATCTCCAATTCCTGGCAGTGGTGGCGGCACTGGAGGAGGAGGAGAAGGAGGAGGAGGAGGGAGCATTGGTGATGGGGGGCTTAACTCTCAGAAATTGACTACTGACGATGCTTTGACGTACTTGAGAGAAGTGAAAGAGATGTTTCAACACCAAAGGGATAAATATGATATGTTCCTTGAGGTTATGAAAGACTTTAAGGCACAAAGGTAAGATCTTTATTTTTATTTGAGATTAAATCTTGTAGCGTGAAGGTAAACATAAGCTGCAAATAATCTGGAAATATTCTTGGTCTTGCATGTGCAGGACTGATACAGCTGGTGTGATTGCACGAGTGAAGGAATTGTTTAAGGGGCATAACAATTTAATTTTCGGATTTAACACCTTTTTGCCAAAGGGATTTGAAATAAAGCTTGATGAGTGTGAAGCTCCGCCTAAGAAGACTGTTCAATTTGAAGAAGCCATTACCTTTGTGAATAAAATTAAGGTGGAGTAGGATTTTTTCGCGTATATCTTTATCTTTCAAAGTGCCCCGAAACCTACTGTCTCAATGTATCAGTCTCTTTCTTATAACTGCAGAAACGGTTCCAGCATGATGAACATGTCTATAAGTCTTTCTTGGACATCTTGAATATGTATCGGAAGGATAACAAGGACATCACTGAGGTTTACAATGAGGTAATGTCTCATTGGAGTCATTATATCTATACCATTACATAGCAATTTTCTTGATGTTTCATGGTTAATATCTGTTTTGCAGGTGTCCACTCTTTTTGAGGACCACTCCGACTTGCTTGAAGAGTTTACTAGGTTTTTACCGGAGTCATTGGAGCCTCATTCAGCAGCTCTGTTAAGCCGGAGTCAGGCCCAACGGTATGATGATCGAGGATCAGGCCCTCCTTCGGTGCGTCGAATGTTAATGGAGAAGGTATATTATTACATACATTTTGAACTTGCTCTATTATTTTTGTCAGGTTTATCATTTATGTGCTAATACATTGTTCTATTATTAGGAACGGCGCCGAGATAGGGCTGTTGCTTCTCGGGTTGATCGGGATCACAGTGTTGACCGTTCTGACCTTAATGATGATAAAACCATGGTTAAGATGCATAGAGAGCAGAGGAAACGTGCTGAGAAGGAGAACAGAGAAAGGAGAAGCCGTGATTTGGACGACGCAGAAGCAGAGCAAGATAACTTGCAAAATTTTCCTGAGAAAAGGAAGTCATCCAGAAGAGCTGAAGGCTTTGAAGCGTATTCTAGTCCTGCTACACATTCTGAGAAAAACAATTTGAAAAGTAAGTGGCTTCTTGCTGTATGGTCAACAACACCTTTTTTGGTTTTCTTGCTCGAGAATCTCATTGCTTTAGAGACAGGAGCTCAATGACATGCTACTCTTCATATTTCCGTTGTGTTAGGCATGTACAACCAAGCATTTATCTTTTGTGAGAAGGTGAAGGTGAGATTATGCAGCCAGGATGATTATCAGACTTTCTTGAAGTGCCTCAATATTTTTAGCAATGGAATTATTCACAGGAACGATCTGCAGAGTTTGGTAGGTCTATAAATAACATGGATAAGGGTATTTTATTTTATCTTTGTAACTTCTAGACAGTTGCTAATGACTCTACTTTTTGTCATTCAGGTTTCTGATCTGCTTGGGAAATTCCCTGATCTCATGGATGAGTTCAATCAATTCTTCGAACGTTGTGAGAGTATTGGTATTCTAGTTCGCCTACTGTCGTTTTGCTAGTAAAGTTATCTTGTTGTTTCTGATCACCATCCTTTTTGCAGATGGTTTCCAGCACCTCGCTGGAGTCATGAGCAAAAGTATGCAGCAGTTTTTACCTTCTCCTTTATGAATATGCTTTTCTGGAGTTTCTACCGTTAAAAGGAGTATTACTAACGCTGCTTAGTACACTTGTTGCAGAATCACTTAGCAGTGAAGAACATCTATCTAGGTCAATGAAGGTGGAGGAGAAAGAAAGAGAACATAAACGTGACCTTGAAGCTGCTAAGGAAAAGGAGCGATACAAGGACAAGTACATGGGAAAATCAATTCAAGAGCTTGACCTATCTGATTGCGAACGCTGCACTCCTAGCTATCGGCTCCTTCCTCCTGATGTAATAAGATATTTTGAGTTCCAAGTTGCATCCGAGTCTTTTAGTTGTACTTACTGCTTTTTCTTGTCTGCAGTATCCTATACCGTCTGCGGGCCAGAGATCTGGGCTTGGAGCTGATGTTTTAAATGATCACTGGGTTTCTGTCACGTCAGGTAGTGAAGACTACTCTTTCAAGCACATGCGCAGAAACCAGTATGAAGAAAGTTTGTTTAGATGTGAAGATGATAGGTATGTTTACTAGAAGATTGACCCTATATGCTAGCTTGTGGAGTCTAAATTAGCTGAACTGGTACAATTGGTTTACTTGTTTCTTGCTACAGATTTGAGTTGGACATGTTGTTGGAGTCTGTGGGATCTGCTGCCAAAAGTGCTGAAGAACTGTTGAATATCATCATTGAGAAGAAAATAAGTTTTGAGGGCTCCTTCCGGATCGAAGACCACTTCACGGGTCTGTATGATTCTCTGTTCCATCCTTATCCCTCCCTCCTACCCTTTTATTATCCTTAAGTCTGCATCTCTTGGTCTTACAGTTTTCATTATCTTCTCGACTTTTTACAGCCCTTAATTTAAGGTGCATAGAGAGACTTTATGGTGACCATGGTCTTGATGTGATTGACATATTACGTAAGAATCCATCTGCTGCACTTCCCGTGATTCTAACGCGTTTGAAGCAGAAACAAGATGAATGGACAAAGTGCCGTGAAGATTTTAACGTCGTCTGGGCAGATGTGTACGCTAAAAACCACTACAAATCACTTGATCACCGCAGCTTCTACTTTAAGCAGCAAGACTCTAAGAACTTGAGTGCAAAAGGTAAGTGAAGTCTTGAAACCTAGTTAGCCATATGATATTTATATAAGTTAACAAAGCGATTCTTCGTCTCCTATTTGTTCTCATATTTTTTTCCTTTTATTGATGGTTTGAATATCAGCGTTGGTGTCTGAAATCAAGGACCTGAAAGAAAAGTCTCAGAAAGAAGATGATCTTCTGCTATCTATTTCCGCAGGTTACAGACAACCAATAATTCCTCACCTCGAGTACGAATATTTTGACAAAACTATTCATGAAGATGTATTCAAACTAGTCCAATTTTCATGTGAGGAGATATGTTCTACAAAAGAGCAACTCGGTAAAGTTCTGAGACTCTGGTCTAATTTCCTGGAGCCAATGCTGGGTATTCCACCCAGGGCCAAGGGGTCAGATTCTGTTGAGGATGTTGTAGAAACCAAACATCATGGTGCACTTACCAATGGGGAGGCTAATTTAAGTTCTGACGCAATAAGTTTGGTTTCCAAACAACTAAAAACTCCTGTCAATGGAGATGAATGTACTTCCTCTGGGGTCTCCAAACATGGGACTGGGACTGGTTTGCTAAATGGGGATTCTGTACGGAACGAAAACTGTAAGGATGGTGATATTGTTAGTAAAGATGTCGCCACTTGTGCTGTAAAACCCGAAAAAGACCAAGAGATTGGAAACGGAGCCGATAAAAGATGTGCAGTGCTTACCCCAATGAATGTGGAGGAAAGAGTAGACACTTCAAGTGCATCACTCCCAAGTGGGGTAGAGAACAATAATGGTAAAGTAGGAAGCGGAGATTTGTCAGGTATATTAAGAATTGGACAGTGCTTTTTTATTCCTTCAGTTCTTGTACTGTAACTATATTGTGATCATACTATACCTTTTTTTTCCAAGGTTCTCGTGGCATTCTATCCAAACCAAGTGATACTGTTCATCAAACCCAGGTACTGTTCTTGGTTCAATAACTTGTATACGTTTTCACTCAAGGTTCCAAAAGTTGCTAGACGCTAATCGGTGCGTAGGCGTGATTTTTAGAACATTGTTTTGTCTATTCAGCTTTTTGTGAGTTCTTCTGACAATTCTCAGTGCTCCTGGTCATATTTATAGGGAGGTGATGTTAGCAAAACGACGATTTTAGCAAATGGGGTGCAGTCAGAAGCTTCGAAAGCTACAAGTAATCATGAAGAATTTACTGGTCCATCCAAAATTGAGAAGGAGGAAGGTGAATTATCACCTACGGGTGATTTCGAAGACAATTTTGGTAATTATGGAGACGGGGTTATGAAATCCACTGCTAAACCAGAACATTCAGTAGAAGCTGAAGGAGAGAATGATGATGATGCTGATGATGAGGATGGTGATAATGCTTCAGAAGCTGGTGAAGATGCGTCAGGAACTGAATCTATTGGTGATGAATGTTCACAAGATGATAATGGTGTGGAGGAAGAAGGTGAACATGATGAAATTGATGGTAAAGCTGAAAGTGAAGGAGAAGCAGAAGGAATGGATTCACTTCTCTTAGAAGAAGACAATGGGTTGCTTCCATTGTCGGAACGTGTTCTTTTGTCTGTTAAACCACTTTCAAAGCATGTAGCTGTGGTTTTGATCGATGAGAGGAAAAAAGATTCCAGAGTTTTCTATGGGAATGATGACTTCTATGCCCTTTTCAGGCTTCACCGAGTAAGTGCCTCAGATTCTCATGAAAGTCTCTTTTACTTTGAAAATAAATGTAGTAACTCTTTCTATGGTGTTCATTTCCAGATCCTGTACGAGAGAATTTCATCAGCAAAAGCGTTTTGCTCAGGTGCTGAAATAAAACGGAGAAATGCAAAGGATACCACTTCACCAGATCCTTATGCAAGGTACCTTCCTTACATAATTGATCCATATATATATCGTTTACTTAGTTTCAGGCTGTTTATGTTCTATGTTTAGTGCAGTAAACGAACTCATTTGTATGCTGTTGTGCAGATTCATGAGTGCTCTGTTTAGTCTGCTTGATGGGTCAGCTGAAAATTCCAAGTTTGAAGATGAATGCAGAGCTATTATCGGAAATCAATCATATGTGCTCTTCACATTAGACAAACTGATCTACAAATTGGTTAAACAGGTTTTTGGCTATATATATATTGCATTTAGATTGATTTTTTTTAAAATTTGTATATTCCTTTGAATATTCTTATTTAATCTATCTGCAGCTTCAAGCTGCTGTAGCTGACGACATGGATAACAAGCTACTTCAGCTGTATGCGTATGAGAAATCTCGTAAACCTGGAAGAGTTACAGATTCAGTGTATTATGAAAATGCAAGAATTCTTCTTCATGAAGAAAATATCTATCGGTTGGAATGTGTAAAAATCCTGAACTCATTCTCATCTTTCCTCTCCAATCTCCATTGCTGAATTGGTTTAAGGTTTTAGGGTTTTAGGTTATTATTCATTGAGTTTGAAACTGAAACTGTATCCTGTTTAAACTTATATGTGCAGTCGTCGTCTCCATCTCGTATGTTAATCCAGCTTATGGATAACATAATCGAAAAGCCTGAGGCATATGCAGTCTCCATGGAACCCACCTTTGCAAGTTATTTGCAAAATGAGTTTCTTTCCAACTCATCTGGGAAAAAAGACCCACAGGACATTGTTCTACGAAGGTACACATATATAAGAAATATGGTATTTTAGTTTTTGAACTATACCCGTTTGGTGAAAAAAAACCTCAACTTTCAAAATTGTTTTCTAAACCCTCAATTTTGATACTCGGGGTTTTAAACCCTCAATTTTGATACTAGGGGTTTTAAACCCTAAACCTTGATAACCGAACTTCTTAAACTAAAATCTCAAATTTAAAGTTGAAATTATAGTATAAGCAATCCAATTTTGGATTGTATTGTTTGGTTAAACTTTGAAAATATGAAATTATGGGTTTAATTTTTTGTTCAAAGATTAATTTTGATTTAAGAAATTCGGTAGGGTTATAACCCCGGTTATCAAAGTTTAGGGTATAAAAAAACTATTTCGAAAATTGAGGGTTTTTTTTCACCGAGCATAGATAGTTCATAGTCTAAACTACCATATTCCCATATACATATATATATATAAATATACACACACACACAAGAAATTGCCATACCCATGGAAGTAATACAGTATTTAGAAAACAAAATCAAATCCTTTTGCTGTAATGTTTTGCAGGAACATGCATGGATATGCAGGCTTGGATGATCTTGCAGTAGCTTGCAAAGCCATGGAAGGTGTAGAAGTCATAAATGGTCTCGAATGCAAAATGTCTTGCTCTTCCTACAAGGTAACAACAACAACAACAATTCTGCTCCTGAACTACCTAATCCATATACAAAAACAGCTGATTACTCTATATAACATCCTCTGCAGATCTCATATGTCCTGGACACAGAAGATTTCTTCCATAGAAAGAAGAAGAAGAGTAAGATCATATCACAAGAAACATCACAGAAACGTAACTGGGTCAGAATAGAACGTTTCCACAAGTTTCTCTCAGCTTCAAGATAACATCAACACAAAAACTTTACTCCTTTTACAGACCAACACACAACAAAAAAGGTTAGTTTCAGAAGTCACAAGTCAAGTCCCTCTTCTCCAAAAGCTAGAGAATCCTGCACAGTACTGTGTTACTTGTTTCTTACTTTGTATTTCTCTTAGGTTAAGCAAAAAAAAAAAGAAATTGTTGTAAATATGGTGAAAATACACTCCTTTGTTTGTATCTACAACATAGATAGGTTCTTCAAAAAAAAGAAGAGATTCTTCTTCTAATTATATAATATCATTTCCAAATTTATTCAATCCCAAAATGTATAACCATGTTTTCTTATAACTTTTCTTACCTCAGGTTGCACCAAAAACTTCTCTTCTCTTACAGATTTCTTCACATTCTTCTCCAAATCAATCATCTTCTTCTCTTCTACATACTCTTTTCCTTTAAACCAACTTTGAATCATACTTTCAACACTCTCATTTGCTCTTAAACCCTTATCTTGCATCTCTTTATAATAACCATAAGCTTCTTCTACTTTACCATTCAAAAACAATCCATGTATCATCACAATATAGCAACTCAAATCATGATCAATCCCTTCTTCCTTCATCTCATTCCATAACTTACCAACATTGTCGAAATCTCTCCATCTACAAAACTTTCTAATCAACATTACATAAGTATCAAGAACTGGTGCACATCTCATTTCTCTCATCTTTCTCAAAAGCTCAAAAACTTCATCTCCTGATCTTAAAATCCTCATGAAAGCATGATATGTACGGATTGTTGGGCTAATTCCTTTCTTTAACATTTCGTCGAAAACCAATTTAGCTTCTTGAGTTTTCCTTGCAGTGCATAAAGGTTTCATTAAAGAGTTGTAAGTAACAATATTTGGTTTAATCCCTTTCTCTTCCTCCATTGTTTTCATCAAGTTCATAGCTTCAGATACAAATCTTGCTTTAGCTAAAGCATGAATCACTCCATTGTACACTTTTCTATCTGCTTCAATACTCTCTTTCTTTAACCTGTTAAAGAGTTTAAGAACTTTATTCAAATTCCCAGCTTTTGAGTAACAAGATATCATACTCGAATACGCGACAACATCCGGTTTAATCCCTGCATTTCCCATCTCAAACCAGAACCGTTCAGCTTCTCTTGGACTACCTACCACATTACACCATCCATTTAACACAATGTTGAAACTCTTAGCATCAAAAGGATAAGTAGCTTGATTACAGAAGATCAAATGTTCAGCATCTTGAACATTCTTGTATCTACAAAGAGCTGAAAGCAAGCTTTGAAATTCATCGATTCCGGTAACAAGATTAAACTTTTTGAATGTGTGAAATGTGTTTATAGCTTTTCCAACATCATGAACTGCACAATACTTTCTAATCATAATCAAAAGTGTTTGTGAATTCACAAGAGATGGATTAAACTTTCTCATTTCATCAATTAATGACCAAGCTGTATCGAATTTCCTCATTTTACCAAGAATTGAAATCATTGAATGATATTCACGAATCGAATGAACATAACCTTGTTGCTTCCCTGTCCAAACGAAGAAAGTGAATGCTGTTTCCCAATCGTTACGAATCTGAGAAAGAATCTCTACTACTAATTCATTTGATGGCTTCACATCACATTGCTCAAGCTTGTTTCTGAATTCCTTCTTGTTGTTACCACAATCTTTCAACAACTTCAAGACCTTTAAAACAATTTCATCATCGATTTCGTTATTACTTGATTTTTCAGATCCAAGATCAAAATCAATCTCTTCCTCACTCTCGTCATCATTCTCAGCTCTGCTATGAACAAGTTCCAGTTGCTTTGAGCCAACATTAGAGCTGCAAAACCTAGAGTAGAGATCGAAATGAAGCAGAGAAGCTATGGGAGATTTCAAATACGGTCCAACGATTGATTTATTGCTGAAATTAAGCAGAAGATTCGAAGATCTCAAAGAAGTAACTGAAGAAGAAACCCTAGAAATTATTAGCCTTGATCTAATTAGAAAGATTCCTCTCATGCCTACGATGAAACTAAATCAAAAGAAGAACACTAACAGCTAAAGAGTGAAGATTTTAAGGTCTTTAACAGAAGAAGAGTCGCCAAAAAACATCGTCTCCACTCTTCACCATGAACAACGGAAAATCAATTTAAATTATTATTTTACTTCGGAATTAAAAAAAATAATTTATATATATGGGCTTAAAATAATAGTTACTGGGCCTTAAATTTATATATATGCTTTTGTAATTAAAAGCCCGTGTAAATTTAATACATTAAATTTTGTAATATAAAAAAGCCCTACGCGCGTCCAATGGGCTGATTTCTATTTTTTCTAAAAATGGGCCAAAATCTGTGGACTATATAGTCCAGGGATTTTGGAGACACGCGCGCAACGCGCGATGGGTGCGAGTGGGGGTTGCTTAACTGTGTATATGTATAATTTATTTATTTATTTATTTATTTTAAATTAATTAAAAGCTTTGAACTCACCATTAATGGGGGCGATTTAAGCTCGGTTCTTAATCCACAATATCACTAAAAATCAAATCAATAGTCCTCTTTGATCGAAATGGAATTTGAAGTTTATACATATTTTTTAAATAATCAAAAGCTTCTTTTCGATTTAAATTTTTTTTTTCTTAATTCTATAAAATAAAAAAATTTCTTCTTATGAACTTTAATTTTAGAAATCTTCAATAGATAATTCTTTCTTGATCATCTTCGAAATATCTGAAATCTGAAATAATTGTACAAAAACGATAATACAATAAATACCGTGAAATTACTAATAAAAACTTATAAATATGTTACTTACATCAGAATAATTGCATAAAAGCAATGGATTTTGATGAAATACCCAAAATGTTTTTCGAAGAATCTTCATAAGTGATTCAACTTGATCTCCAAGAAGATCAACCTGCCATTGTTATTCACATTTATTACTAAAAAACCAAATTAAAATGCAAAAAAATAACAAATTTTTAAACTAAAAAACCAAATTAAAATGAAAAAAATTAACAAACTTTAACCTCAATTTCAGCTTTGATGAGATTCTGAGTTCTAAGAACAAAAGCTGTTTTATAAACAGATTCCTTTTGTTTCAAATTTGCAACATAATCCCATGTTGAATCAATCTTTGTCTCCAAATTTTGTAACCTTCAAAATAAATTCAAAAAAAAATTGTTACAAAAATCAACCTAAAGATTTGTTTTTTATTCTTCAAAAACATTTCTTTTACTTACTTGAAAGTTACCATCTTTAGCTTTTCTTGAATCTTGAAATCAAAACCATCAAAAAGCTCAGAAATTTCAAGATTAGCTCTTTTTCCTTCTTGACCCATCACTTTAATGTTGTGTGTTTTGACATTTTCTTGATTCTTCACAATGTCTGAAACTTCTTTTAAAAGTTCTGTTAGAACAATCCAATCTACTTCTTGTCTAAATTCTTCATCTTTTTGATAAATCTCTAAGTTTTCTGAACATTCTTTACATTCAAACTTGGATGTTGAATCAATCTTTGTCTCCAAATTTTGTAACCTTCAAAAAAAAATTGTCAAAAAATCAACATAACGATTTGTTATTTATTTTTCAAAAACATTAATTTCACTTACTTGCAAGTTAGCATCTTTAACTTTTCTTGAATCTTGAGATCAAAATCATCAAAAACCTTAGAAATTTCATAGAAAGCTCTTTCTTTTTCTTGACCCACCATTTTTATAATGTCTTGTTTCATCTTTTCATGATTCTTCATAATGTTAGAAACTTGTTTCAAGACTTCTGTTACAACAATCCAATCTACTTCTTGTCTGAATTCTTCAACTTGGCTAATCTCTAAGTTTTCTGAACATTCTTTACATTCAATCTTGGATTCATTCTTTTGATTCACAATCTCTTCTTCCTCTTCTTGAAAAATCTCTAAGTTTTCACTAATTACTTGAAAGTTACCATCTTTAGATTCCTTTTGTTTCGAATTTGCAACATAATCCCATGTTGAATCAATCCTTGTCTCCAAATTTTGTAACCTTCCAAAAGAAATTTAAAAAATTTGTCAAAAAATCAGCATAAAGATTTGTTTTTTATTCTTCAAAAACATTTCTTTCACTTACTTGAAAGTTACCATCGTTAGCTTTTCTTGAATCTTGAAATCAAAACCATCAAAAACCTTGGAAATTTCATTAAAAGCTCTCTTTTTTTCTTGACCCATCACTTTTATGTCGTTTGCTTTCATCTTTTCATGATTCTTTATAATCTCTAAAACTTCTTTCAACATTTCTCTTACAACAATCCACTCTACTTCTTGTCTGAATTTTTCCTCTTCTTGACAAATTTTTAAGTTTTCTGAACATTCAAGCTTGGATTCAATCTCTCTACTCACAATCTCTTCTTCTTTTTCTTGAAAAATCTCTAAATTTTCTAAACATTCTTTAGATTCAAGCTTAGAATCAATCTTTTGACTCGCAATATCTTCTTCTTCTTCTTGACAAATCTCTAAGTTTTCTGAACATTCAAGTTTGGATTCAATCTTTTGACTCACAATCTCTTCTTCTTCTTTGAAACTTTTGAGTAAAGTTAAGTAAATATCTTCTAAAATCAATGATTTCATCTCTTCATCTTCTTTCTCTTCTATTACCATTCTTCTCTTTTGCATTTGTAACCAAACATCATCTAAACCATCATTTACAACCATTACTACTTTCTCATCATCACCATCATCATCATAATCATCAAACAAATCTTTAAATAACTTAGAGTTAAGACTCATCAAGTTATCAATACTCAAAACAAGCTTAGAGCTTGAGTTATTACCACTCCTTTGTCTTTTAAAACCCTCAATTTTTGGCTTAACAAGCTCTTCACTCTTCTTTCTAATGATTGATTCATGACTCTTTATCAATTTCGAAACACAAAGATTATTACTTTCATCTTCTTCTTCTTCTTGAACTTCTTGATCTTCTTGTTTCTCAATTTCTTGTTTCTCATCATTATCATACTCTAATGATAATGATGAAGATGATGTTATTGTTACACCACATGATCTTGGAGATGATTCAAAACATTCAATCTCTCTACGAATTAAACCAATTTGATCTTTAAAACCCATTTCATAATCTTTAACAATCATCATTATCTTCTCTTTCTTCTCCTCTAAATCATTCTTGAAATCTTCAAGAAACCCTTTTATTAATAACTTAATTGAATCTCTTTCGATTAATAATCTCCAATTCTCTTCAATTGAACCCAATTCAGACAAAAACAGAGCATGATTTTGCATTTTGTTAAAAGCAAGATCCATTGTTCCTTTCAAAACATCAATATCTACAATCATTTTATCTTCTTCAACAATATCAAACCCTAATTGATTCTCAATCTCTAACTTATGTCTCAAATTCATAACTTGTTGATCAACAGAACTTTTCAATTCTGTAAATTCATCTTCAATCTTATAATCATTACTACTACTACTTCTCTTTCTTTCAAGATCTTGTAATTGAACTAATTCGTTTCTTAAACTTTCTTGATTCTCACTTAAATCTAGTAATTCTTTATCTTTTTCAAGAATTGCTAATTCTGTTTCTAAAAGACGATGATGAAGCCTATCTTTGATTTCTCTCAAGTCATGAACAACTTCTTTGTGATTAGTTTCGAGTAGAGAACTTTCGGTTTCTTGTTGAACGAAATTAAGACAGATCTCGAGTTGTAAAACAGCAAGCTCGTAGAATATGGATATGGAGTTTAGACGAAGAAGAAGACCATGTCTGGTTTTGATTTTCTCATGAGATTTATCCATTGCTTGTTGTACAAGTAACATCATCATTGAATCCGCCATTGAAAACTTCACTTTGTTATCTCTCATCTCTTCTTCTTTTTCTCTAATCTTATTCATCAAAAATTGAGATTTTAAAAAAAAAATAACAAAAGAAATTAAAATTTTTTTATTTGTTTTTGTATGTGTTTTTAATATATGTTACGGATTTTAAAATTTGACCTGTTCTTCAGGATCTTGAAATTAAAAAAAAATAAGCATTTTTATTCGGAATTAAAAGCTTTTAAACAAAAATAAAAAATATATATATAAAATAAATGGGCCTTTGGGGAAGAAAAAAATAAATAAATGGGCCTAAAATAAGAGTTATTAGGCCTTATAATTATGGGCCGTTGTAAATAAAAGTCGATGTGAATTTAATACATTAAAATTTTTAATATAAAAAAGCCCTACGCGCCTCCAATGGGCCGATTTCTGTTTATTTACCAAAAATGGGCCAAATCTATGGACTATAGTCCAGAGATTTTGGAGACACGCGCGCAACGCGCGAAGGGTGCGAGTGGGAGTTGCTAAACTATATATATATAATTTATTTATTTTAAACAATGAAAAGCTTTGAATCCACCATTAATGGCGACGATTTAAGCTCGACTCTTAATCCAATCCAAAACATCACTAAAAACCAAATCAACACTCTCTTCATCTTCTCCAATAATCTGATGCCACATTCCTGGATAAATATTAATCGTCTTATCTTTACTAACACATCTCCTATAAAGCTCTTCAACAGAAGAAGGATCACAAACAACATCATCTCCACCATGAACAATCAACAACGGAACATCAATTTCCTCAAATCTACCTTGAAGATCTTTACAAACTCGTACAAGTTCATAAGCAGTAGCAGCACGAGGTCTACCACCAGATCTTTTCGGATTCGCATACGCTAATCTCCTCTTCCATGGCTCTTTAAACGAGAGTCCAGAAATCGAGCCGCGCGTGGGGATCACGCGCCAAGTAGGGAAAAAAGTCGCGGCTAAGGTTAAGAGAAGGTGTTGAAACGGAAATCGAGGTTTGAATTTCCGGTTAATCGAACACATTGCTCCGTTTAAGATTAAACCGGACCATTGATTTTTTTGACGGAGAGTTATGTAAAGAGCGATAGCTCCGCCGAGAGATTCAGAGTAGAGGAAAGAAGGTAGAGGAGGAGAGAGATGATTCCGGCGACGGAAATCGTCGAAGAAGGAGATACAGTCGTCGACGATGGAGTTAAGATTAGGGATATGTGAGGTTAAACCATCGGAGAAGCCATGGCCTTGATGATCAATAGCACAAGTTATGAAACCAGATTTAGCGAAGAGGATTGAAGTTAGTTGCAGAAACCAGCTGGTTTCGGCGGTGAAGCCATGGACGACGGCGATTAGACCTAGAGGTGGGTGATGGTTAAGTGGGGTCCACCATTGAGTAAAGAGGTTAAGGCCGTTAGAGTTTGTTATATAGGCGGATGAGTGGCTGACGTGGTGGCGGGAATAGAATTCACTGGCTGAGAGAGAACCAAAGAGGCAATACTCGTTTGATTCAGATATTGGGTGAAATCCCATGTCTTTGTATTTTTTTTTTTTTTTTTTAAGTTAATGTTTTCAGGTTTAATAATTTATTTTTATATATTCGTTTATAAGTAACAAAATCACAAAATGCTTCTTGTGTGAATTCCCACCTACTAGTTTCTTTAATGTATAATTTATAATATAACAAATAAAATATTATAAATCCAGCCCAAACCTATAAATTAGTAAAATCGTTTCTGGGGAAAAAAAAACCTATATATTATTTAAATAACAATAACATCATGTTAAAAAAAATAGATTTAAAAAATGCTAAAGATTCAATTAAGATAATATGTATATAAATAACCACAAGATTAAGAAACTAACCTTTGATGTTGATTTATCTTCAAATGATGAAACTTTACTGCAGCAAAAGTTAGTCTACAGAATTCATTTATTCATAAACTAAGTTTAGCCAACACTAATCCAGCAATATTAACCTAAATTGAAGAGATAAGTAATTTGAAGGAAGATTTGATTAATGGTATATAAGTTAAAAAGCTCAAAATGGGAGAGAAGAGGAGAGAAGAATATACAGTTTTGTTTGTTTTTTGGTCTCCTTTTTTGTGATATTACAGCAACCCAACAACACAGCTGAGATGTAATCTATTCTCCAAACTTCTTAAGTGATGTCCCAATAACATGCACCTGAAAGACACAGACACCATTGATGAGATTAATCACCATTTGAGTGTGTATTAGTGATGAGAAAAGTGTGAGATTTTACCAGAAAAGGAGCTTAGCGAGGTAATCTCTGGAAGTGTCTACGGTTCTATTACCGGTTCCATCGCCTTTTTGGTTGTGATTTGTAGTTCTTATGATAGAATCTGGAATGAGTTCAGAAGTAGTTTCCTCTTTGAAGATCTTCTCTAATACGTTTTGAACAAGTTGGTTTACGATCTCTTCAATCTCTGGTGAAGAAAGTTGAGATAATTCTGTCACCTGTAAACATGAATTTAGTCAATTTTGAGATTGAGAATGAAAAATTCAAAGAGTTATCGATGTTTATTATACCATCTCGGGATCTAATGACCGCAAATACTCTAACAAATCGTTCTTGTTTCCTTTCTCACATTCTATCTTCAACGCTTTCTTCTTTTGAGAATCTAGTTCCTGAAGAATTATACATAAGAGTTATGATCAGTTTTAGCCTTTTGGAACTTACAGGTACCACTAACATCTTCCATGGAAACAGAATCAGAGTTTATCAAAGTATACAGAATCCACAACCAAATTAAACCATGGGGAAGACAACAATCTCACAAGAATGATTTGATATTCCATTAAACTCATCAATACCTAAACCATTAACAGATTCGATATGCAATTACCTCTTTCAAAGTAGATAACTCGGATTGCAAATGCTGGATATAATCCAATGCTTCTTGTGACAAATCTCCGAACACCTGAGGACTCATTCGCTCTGATTCCTCTACAAAATTCCCTAAATCCTCACTCATTCCCTTATCTGAACCAAATCTAGCGTTGTCTTGTACAGAATTATCCTCGTTTCTAGGATCAATCGGTATTTCAAAATTCCTCATCAGTGATACACGATACTCCGCATTCCACAATGTATACCTAAATCACACCACACGAAAGAAAATCGCTAAGCAGATTAAGCAAATCGCGAAATCATAATAGAGGGATAGAGAGGTTAGTGAAATCCGCAGTGTTTAGAATCGAAATTTTAAAAAGAGTTTGAATAAGGAAGTAGCGGAGAGTTTACCCGGTGATGATTGAAGAATAAAGGAGACGATACAGAGGCTGTTCGGAGATGGTAATAGAGACTGAGAATTGATCAGAAGGAAGGAGTCCAAGCATAGACGATATCGTCTGCTTCATCGAGTCCTTAGACGAATCAGATAAGCCTTTGGAGATAACGGAAGTATCAAGAGGCTTGATCCGATACACCAAATTCGCAATCACAGCAAAACCTCGGTCTAATTTCGATCGACGCGTTGAAACGTATGAATCGTCGGAGGAAATTCCACCTCCGCTTAAACAACTAATAACAGTAGAAGATACCGCCGGACGATTCAGAACACACGGTAATCGGCGAGAAGACGACGGTGGTGGTAGGTAAAGAATATGCTTATTCCTTGATAAATCCGTAACACGAAGGAGCATAAAGGCTCGAGCTGATGCGGCCGCCATAAAAGGGCGTCTCGAGCTTTGTATCGCAATCTCTCTCTCTCTCTCTCCGCTGTGTGGCTGCGTAATATGCGTTGGGTATGTGGAAAATCTTTTTGTATTTTTTTTTTGTCGAAAAAATCTTTTTGTATTTAACCCTTTTTTTCTCAATAATCTTTTTTTTTTCTTCCAGATAATTATAATTTGTTTATCTGAGCCCACAAACCTCTAGAGTCCATTGAACTTCCAAATATTTTTATTTTTTTCCAAATTATTAATATACCCAAAAAAAACAATATTATTGGACGCCACATCATTTATAGATATTATATTTATTAATTTCGATTACCATAATTTAATTACTTCAAAATACATTAAATTAAATGACAAAATTTACCGAACCGAAATCTTTTAGGTACTCGAAAATAACCATATTTTTTTGGAGTTTTCAATATTTTTTTTGTTTTTTGGGTATTTTTTCGACTTTTTTTGGTGTTTTTTCAGTTTTGTGGATAGTTTTTATGTTTGAGTATCTTTTTTTATCAAGTATTCAAACTCGAACTAAACCTAAACCGAAACTAAAACCAAAGCTAAATCTTAAAAAAATCGAACGGATTCTATAATCATGCGACCGAACAACCGAATAACTGAAAGTACTAAACCTAAATGAGACACTAGAAATTTAAAGGGATAAAAACAAAACTTATTTATTTGATTTTCTTCTATAAAGATCACAAATTAAAGCTCAGATAAGGGAATAATGTTCATTACTGCGGAAAGAAAGAGAATTCTAGTAACATTGGAAAGTAAATATACCTGTTCTGTTCTAAGTTATTTCCGACCAAACTCAGCATGCCATGACCTCCATGCTTCTGTGTAATGTCCAAGTAGACCAATCAAATCTGTTCATCAAAGATATTAGAGTTCAAATCAAACTTTAAATATGATTAAATGTAATGAAAACAACCACACATATGCAACAAATCTTTGTATAGAAAAGGATAAGATTTGTTTGTTACCGTGATTGCAATATCGTAGATGGTGAGAAGAAGAAAGAGTCTCAAGATCTTCAAGTGTTTGGTTACTGTTGTTTTCTGTATCGTACTTTGTAGAGCTACCTGTAGGAGTGAATGGTCCGAACACAAAGCTCTTCTTCGAAGCTGGTTTCGAACTACATTGTTGTTGTTGTTGCTGCGCGTTGAAACTGCTTTTGTTTTTCTGGTTTTGATCTGTTGAAGGGTCTGTTTTGTTTCTTTTTGAGTTTAAGTTTGTAATCTCTGTCCCGAATACTCGTTTCTTCGACTCGTTATAACAGCATGAGCTTGCAGGAGCAGCAATGGGTATGTTTTCGGACATGGCTTTAGGTCCTAACCACCTGTATGCTGGTTTCCTAGTCTCTGGGATATGAGTCTGCGTGCAAATTATGAAAAAAAAAGTGAAAAAACAATGAAATGTGAGTTTGTTGGTGTTGTAATGGCTTAGGATTGTTACCTTTTCGATTAAATTCATTGAGGAAAACACATTTGCAATGTCGTAAAGGCGTCTTACTTTAGCTGCAGACACAGTTTACAGAAGTTGGGTTAGTTACTGATTCATGGTGTAAATAAGCAGAGGTGAGAAAATATTAGGGTAGAAGAAGTTAGGATTACTTCTCATGTTCATGGGATCTTGAGAATCATTTAACAAAGCTTTTGTAGCACCATCTAGTGTTATCAGATCATTCTGAGGTGAAGACAGCAGTAAGATTTCATTGGTCAGAACTTCATAATTTTGAGCTGGAAGGAAAAGAGAGATATCAAGTAAGCTTATTCACTTACATCAGAGCATAGAAAAAGTTTCACAAAGTTCTGTGCGAGAAGCCAAAGAGATTTCTCCTTCTTGTTGTCTGAAAAAGCAAAAAAAAAAATAGAGAAAGAGTTAGGCTAGTGAACTTTCAGCTATAAGAGCTCTATGATACTAAATTGAAACTCAATGTTCTATAGCAAGTGGAAAATGAGGGTAACGCATGGAGTAACATAGAGTCCTTCACTAGTATAATGATATATATATTCCCAATGTGGCATCGCTAGAAAGGAGAATGTTACCATTTTTGGAGGATGGTGAGTTTTCTTGATCCTCAGGAGTTAACTTCAAAGGCTCTTCTCTAGCATCGTCATATAAAACCTATTCAAAGGAGAAACTTAGACATGGGCTGGTTCCAATTCAAAGTAAATATTCATCTAGGACCGAATCACAATTAGTTTTTGGATAGGTTATGTTCTTTAAGGTCTAGTTAGACTTTGATACCAAGAGAAAACATGGTGAATATATCAGTGTTGTTGTTGGTCATTTTGGATCAAGATGAGCTTAAGATTCGTATTTTTTTCTTGAATAATTCACAGAATCACAGCTAAGTTAAAAGCTAAATGAATGATCAGAAATCCAGAATCAACGATAGAGAATCAGAAGTTACCATCTCTGACTTGCTCACAGATGGAATGATACCATATTTTTCTCTCATTCCTTCTTCCTGTAAACAAAAGAGACAAATCTCAAATCCTTTTCAAAACAAAACAATCGAGAAGCTGAATAAAAAACACAGAGAATTCGTCAAATTACTTTTAGTTCACTTAGAGCACGAGGAACTTCTCCAAAACCTTTCCACGAATACTGATTCTTCCCTCTTCTTGCTACAAGCTGAGTAACATCACAAACCCTAATCAGCTCACAAGTAACCAGACAACGTAACAGGAAAGGAATCAGGAGCAAAAAAATCATACCCCAATGCTCTCCAATATATTAACCACATCATAAATACGCCGCCGTTCAACTCCTGCGCCATTTGAAATGTCAACAAAAATCAGGGCGATAAATTCGCATCACCCGACCAAATTTCTTATATAAAAAACCCAGGTGATTCTACAGTTTTCTGTATGTTTCTTCAAGAATCTATCGAAGACGGAGAGTGTATATATCTCGTCTTCCTATCGAACTTAACGAACACAAATTTAGGAAAAATATCTCACCTAATTTTCCAGCAGCATCATCGAGCCCAATCAGGTCAACATCGCTTCGATTATACAGTCTCAAGAAGCTAAATGTCACAGAAAACACAAAAGAAAACATAAATCCAACGAAAAAACGCGAGAAGAAGATTAAAATCTGATAAAAAATCTCTAAAATCATAGATTAGTTGAGAGATTAAGCGATACATACTTAGAGACTAAAACTCCGAGAGATTTCTCCTTGCGATTGTAAGACTGTCGACCGAGAGATTCCATCCTGAGAAACAACAAATCCCGAAAGAGAGAGAGAGAGAAAGAAGAAGAAGAGAGGGAAAAAGAGGTGTGTTTGGATCTGCGTTTTATTTTACCCCCAAAAACACATTTATGTTTAGGCGGGGGATTTTAAAATAAACAATTAGCGATTAATATGGATTGTTTCCTCTTAATTCCTACAATGACGAAAACACCCTCGAATTAGGGTTTATTACTTTTGAGTAAACAAAAAAGGATATTATCAAATTAAAATTCAATTTAATTTCAAATACAAGATTGGCTATTATTTAGGTAAAATATCTATATAATATTTTATTTAGTTTAGATTCGATTGTTGTTGGCTTGTGGGTCCAATTTCTTTCATAACTTTGTTGACTTGTGTCACCTAGAGTTGCATTTTAATTATTGACTGTTAATTATTTAATTCAACTTTTTGTATTGAAATGTTTTGATTTGAACTTATACATATTTTAAGAAAACTCCAATAAAACTAAATATTAATAAATGTGTTTATCTATATTTCAATAAAACTATTTAACATAAATTATGACTTTAATAAAAAAATACTTTTGTGTGACTTTTTATAATAAATGACACATGTGTAGTTATCAACCATTATCACAAATAAAAAAAATAAGTATAAATAATTATGAGCAATTATTGATAATTATGAATTTCAAGGAATTTACTTAACAAATTGACACCTCAAAGAAATTACTGACCAATTTATGTTTAATAATTTAATTAAAAAAATAAAGTGAAGAATAGCTTACGTGAGAAGTACGAAAATGCCACTGAATATTACTCAAATTTACGAAAGAACCAATAAAACCAATCAGAAGAAAAGACTCCATGGAATCTGAAGATCATTCTCTTTAAGAAGCAAAGAAGTAAAAAGGAGATTCGACGAAAACGACGTAGTTTTACAGCTCAGATAAGATAAAAAAAATCTTTAGGGAATTTCCGAGGAGATTATGCCGTTCTCCGGCAACTCCCGTCGTGGAAACAGCGGCGGAGGAGGCGGTGTTGGTTGGGGACAAACACTTCTACCTACAGTTTTATCGAAATCGAAAGTACAGATCACAAGAAAACCTCGTAAACGGACGATTCTCATCAATTTCCTCCATGCAAACTTCTTCGTAATCGCTCTCGTCGTCTCTCTCCTCTTCTTCTTCTTCACGATCTTCCATTTTGGAGTACCCGGACCGATCGCTTCACGGTTTCTTGGTTCCAGATCCAATCGAATTTCAAAGCCACGGAAGAGTGTTTATCGCCGTCCAGTGAATGATTCAATTTCCGACGCCGCCGTAGATATCACTACTAAAGATCTGTACGATAGGATTGAGTTTCTGGATATTGATGGCGGACCATGGAAGCAAGGTTGGCAAGTAACTTACAAAGGCGATGAATGGGATAACGAGAAGCTCAAAATCTTCGTAGTTCCTCATTCACATAACGATCCTGGTTGGAAATTAACAGTAGAAGAGTATTATCAAAAGCAAACGAGACTTATTCTTGACACAATCGTTGATACTTTATCAAAGGTGACTTAGAATTCGCGTTGATTTCTTGTTCTCATTCCCTCATGATTTCCTCGTGAAACCCTTAAATTTCTTATGACGTCACTAAATCCCTAAAAACTGGAAGTTAAACAACTGCAATTAGAGGTCATTTCTGCGTGGTTAAGCTCAATTTTAAGCTTGTTCTATTGCAAATTGCAATTGATAGGATTGGATATTGAAATTGAAGGATAAGTAATCATCTGTGTTTAGAAATCCTTAGTTTATTCATGGAGTATGACTTACTTTAGCTAAAATCTTATACATGTGGAGTCTATTTGATAGGATTCTCGAAGAAAGTTTATATGGGAGGAGATGTCATATCTTGAGAGATGGTGGAGAGATGCAACTCCTAATAAACAAGAAGCTTTCGCTGAATTGGTGAAGAATGGGCAGCTAGAGATCGTTGGAGGTGGCTGGGTGATGAATGATGAGGTATGTTACCGACTTTTTTTCGATAAAATGGAGAAATCTTTGTTTGATTTGAGATAATCTAAGCTTCTTATTCATGCTTAATGCAGGCTAATTCACATTATTTCGCCATAATTGAACAGGTATGTTCTCCAGTTTCTAGCTTACATTTTCTTTGTTTGCTTCTTTATCTGACTACTTGCTCAGATTGCAGAGGGGAATCTATGGCTGAATGATACAATTGGTGTAATTCCTAAGAATTCTTGGGCTATAGATCCTTTTGGATATTCATCAACAATGGCATATCTTCTCCGGCGAATGGGTTTTGAAAATATGCTAATTCAGAGAACTCATTACGAGCTTAAGAAAGATCTTGCCTTACACAAGAATCTTGAATACATATGGCGTCAAAACTGGGATGTTTTGGAAACAACTGATATCTTTGTTCATATGATGCCGTTTTATTCCTACGATATCCCACATACTTGTGGACCAGAGCCTGCTATTTGCTGTCAATTTGATTTCGCGCGTGTTCGAGGATTTGACTACGAATCCTGTCCATGGAGAAAGAATCCAGAAGAAACCACACAGGAGAATGTACAGGAGAGAGCTTTAAAGCTTCTTGATCAATACAGGAAGAAATCAACACTTTATAGAACAAATACTCTTTTAATCCCTCTTGGTGACGATTTTCGGTATATTAGTGTAGACGAAGCTGAAGCTCAGTTCCGTAATTACCAGATGTTGTTTGATCATATAAACTCTGATATCAGTTTAAACGCAGAAGCTCAGTTTGGTACATTGGAAGATTATTTCAGGACAGTTCGTGAAGAAGCTGATCGAGTAAACTATTCAGTTCCTGGTGAGATTGGTTCTGCTTTAGTTAACGGTTTCCCTTCGTTATCTGGTGATTTCTTTACTTACGCAGATCGGCAACAAGATTATTGGAGTGGCTATTATGTTTCGAGACCGTTCTTTAAAGCGGTTGATCGAGTTCTTGAACATACTCTTCGTGGTTCAGAGATCATGATGTCGTTTCTCCTTGGCTATTGCCATAGAATTCAATGCGAAAAGTTTCCAACAAGTTTTGCTTATAAGTTAACAGCTGCAAGAAGAAATCTAGCTTTGTTTCAACACCATGATGGTGTAACAGGAACTGCTAAAGATCAAGTGGTTTTAGATTACGGTACAAGAATGCATACTTCATTACAAGATCTTCAGATTTTCATGTCGAAAGCTATTGAAATCCTTTTAGGGATTCGTCACGAAAAGGATATTAAATCAGATCAATCTCCATCATTCTTTGAAGCTGAACAAGTTAGATCAAGATACGATGCGCAACCAGTTCATAAACCGATCGCTGCACGTGAAGGTAACTCACATACTGTTATACTCTTTAATCCTTTAGAACAGACAAGAGAAGAAGTAGTTATGGTTGTTGTTAACCGAGCTGAAATCTCGGTTCTTGATTCGAATTGGAGTTGTGTTCCTAGCCAAATCTCTCCTGAATTGCAACATGATAAAGCTAAACTCTTCACAAGCAGACATAGATTATACTGGAAAGCTTCAATTCCACCTCTTGGTCTAAGAACATATTACATTGTTAATGGAAACGCTGAATGCGAGAAAGCTACACAAGCTAAGGTTCAATACAGTTCAGTGTTTGATCCATTTCCTTGTCCTTCACCATATTCTTGTTCGAAACTCGAGGGGGATGTAACCGAGATCCGAAACCAACATCATAGCCTAGTGTTTGATGTCAAGGACGGATTACTGAAGAAGATTGTAGATAGTAATGGATTAGAGAATGTTGTTGAGGAAGAGATTAGTATGTATTCAAGTCCTGGAAGTGGAGCTTACTTATTCAAACCAGACGGTGAAGCTAAACCGATTATTCAACCGGGAGGAGATGTAGTGATCTCCGAGGGACCGCTGGTTCAAGAAGTCTTCTCTTACCCGAAAACAAAATGGGAGAAATCGCCGATTTCATACAAGACTCTTCTCTACAATGGAGGTAACACACTTCAAGATCTTGTGATTGAAATGGAATATCATGTTGAACTGATTGGGAAAGATTTCGATGACCGGGAACTGATTGTTCGGTACAAAACCGACGTTGATAACGGTAAAGTGTTCTATTCTGATCTGAACGGTTTCCAAATGAGTAGAAGAGAAACTTATGATAAGATTCCACTTCAAGGAAACTATTATCCAATGCCATCTCTTGCATTTATTCAAGGATCTAAAGGTCAGAGATTCTCTATCCATTCTCGTCAATCTCTTGGTGTTGCTAGTCTTAAAGAGGGTTGGTTAGAGGTTATGTTAGACCGACGTTTAGTACGTGATGACGGTCGT
Organism: Aethionema arabicum; assembly: GCA_000411095.1. Lineage (NCBI taxonomy): Eukaryota > Viridiplantae > Streptophyta > Magnoliopsida > Brassicales > Brassicaceae > Aethionema > Aethionema arabicum. Next base: position 1,139,488 of record KE151199.1, read on the forward strand.
GGACTCGGGCAAGGCGTGGTAGATAATCGCGCAATGACCGTTGTTTTCAACCTTGTTCTTGAATCAAACATATCGAAATCTAATCCTAACCCGCGAAACCCGTCTCTGCTATCTCATCTTGTATCTGGTCACTTAAACTATCCAGTTCTTGCGTTTATTGCGAAGAAACCGCAGGATATATCGGTACGTGTACCGCAGTACGTAACGTTTGCTCCTTTAACTAAGTCTTTACCTTGTGATGTTCATATAGTGAATTTAAAAGTTCCTAGAGCTGCTAAATATTCACAAGGTGTTGAAGAAGAAGATCCAAGATTTGTTATTTTGTTGAATAGAAGAGGATGGGATTCGTCGTTTTGTCGTAAAGGAAGAGTGAATTGTACAAGTTTGGCTAATGAAGATGTGAATTTAGGAGATATGTTTAAAGATCTTGAAGTGTTTAATGTAAAGCCAACTTCTTTGAATCTGTTGCAGGAAGATATGGATGTTCTTGGGTATGATGAACAAGAGACACGTGAAGGACACGTGATGATGTCTCCAATGGAGATTAGAGCTTATAAAATGGAGTTAAGACCTCGTAAGTGAATAGAGTATAGACTTTGGTGCATATAGTTGTGTTTATGTTGTCGAGACTGAGAAATATGAGGTTTGAGAAGCTTGAGCTGGCGGCTATGGCGGAGAAATCTGCTGGTTTGGAAGATATTGAAGTGTTTAACTGTGAAAAAAAGGTCAGATTTTGGAGGTTGTGTTCATGTAAAACATTAGTATGATTTTGTTCGTTAAGACAAGTTTTTTTTTTTGTTGCAGATTAGATATTTTACCGTTTTGATGGTCATATCGGTTTTTTTTTATGTAGAGACTTTATAAATTATTTAATAGAGAAGAATTTTTATTTATTTAAATATGTATTCGTTTAATATATTTTTTTAGATGTAGTAGGTTTTTAAAAATAAAAATTGTTTCGAATTATAATTTTTTTAGAAATCATTACTATTGTAAATTTGTAATCATTATCTAAAACAAAACCATTTGTTTATCATTTGAATTATTTTATCAATATATGTGTATGTGTTCATAAATTTGTATTAGAACACGGAGAGGATAAGAAATATGGAGAATATTTTCTTATAAATGTATATTGGTTTTACTAATTTTAATTTAGATTTTTTATTTAAATAAAGTAACAAAATATTCTTAAATTTTTACTAATATGAGTTTAGAATTTACGTATAGTGTTTAATTTTTTTAACGAGTCTCTTTTATCTATTATACTAATCTTTGTTTGTTTTTGATAAATAATAACAAATTTATGTATTTTTGTAAGTGTTTGTATATTTATCTGTTCTTTAAAGTAAACCTATTATAATTACAATTACACGTAGATAAGAGTAATTAAATCAGTAAAATGTTGATAACACTATATAAACGCAAGATTAGGCATAAGAAATTGATGGCCACAAGTTTTGTTATAAAAAGCAAAATTAAACAAAAAAAAATATATAAAAGAAGAATAGTAGATCAAACAGAAAGTCAGAAAAAACGTTATATATAAATATTTAATTACTAAAAAGTTTCTTTATTTGATAAACAAGTGACGAATGATGAACGTAATAAATTCAGGTAGGTACAATATTTATTTTATTTTTATCTTTTTGCAATGATTTAAAGTAGTTTTCAAATAGAATTAAGTGTCAATATTAACCATGCTATTTTTTTTTTCCTATCTTTTTTATATTTTTAAAAACGACACTTTAATTACTTTTTTGGATTAAGTTGATAGGTTTACGCATAATTATTTTTGTACTATATGATTATTAAGAAAGATTAGTTAAAGAAAACGAAAAACATTACAAAAATATATATTAAAGAATATTTAGGAAATAATAAACACATTTTTTTTAAAATAGTAAAAGAATAAAATGAAAAAAAAGGAAGTGTTATGCACGTAAGCTAGTTGGTGCAAATCTACATATTTGCCACTCATAACACTTTTTCTCCAAAGACATTTCCTAAAGTTAACTTTAAATTATACCAATTTAAATAATATTAATATATAATACATAAAAATACTATTTAAATATTAATTTCTCCACAAAT
>KE151199.1:1141692-1165524 GCA_000411095.1 Aethionema arabicum
TTAAATATTAATTTCTCCACAAATACGATGTAATTATCCATAGGTTTTTTTGAAAACTTGATTTCTACAACTCTAAACATATAAATTAATATTTAAACATTTTTTATTTATAATTTTTTAACAGTTTTTTGGTTATTGTTGATGTCTGAACCCGAATGTTCTTTGGATAACGAATCGTACACGAAATTGGTTTTATATTTTTTGGTATATATTTTAAAGTAATTTATTTATAAATATATAAGACATTGGCCCACAACTTCGGCTCACGAAATTTGTGAGGAAAGAAATTAAATAATTAATTTAGAAATTAAAACTATAGAATAACTTTTAATCTGCATTGATTATTGTTTAAATTGAGATGTTATTTCTAATGTTTAAATAAACATTATTATCTAAATGATTATGTTTTATGATGCATAAAGATTATATATTTGATTAAAGCACTATAAACTAGACGATTTTCGTTTATTTTTGTATGATTCATATTAAATGATATATAGCTCTCTTTCATTATAATTAAATCATAATCAAAACGTGATTTACATAACAGAATTCTAAAATATCATTTAAAATAAAAAATATAACAATCTTTTCAAACGGTTTTTATTAAACTATATGTTTATTAACTTTGTAAATTTAAAAAATGCATAAAAGAATCATTAATACAAAACTAGTTATATTAAATAAATAAAATCATACTTTATGGTATAATTAAAAACTTTATAAATATTAAATCATCACACAAAACATCACATTAACTCTCTTTCTCTCTCTTCACATAGAGCAAATACAACAATCTCTCTCTAATTTCTAGATCATATTTCTCTCTCTCTCTCTCTCTAGATAAATAAAATTTGATTATGATAGGATGGAGGATGAAGGAGGAGAGAGAGTAATTAGAAGAATAAGATCAAGAACAAGAAGTGTAATTATAAGCAAATCTTGTGGTGTATTAATAGTTATAGCAGGAATAGAGAGATTTGCATTCAAAGGAGTAACATCAAACTTAGTAACATATCTAAGTGATGTTGTTGGGATGAGTAACTCAAGAGCTGCCATGGCTGTTAACACTTTTAATGGCTTCACTTTCATTTTACCTCTCTTCTCTGCTCCTTTTGCTGATTCTTATTGGGATACTTTCTTCACAATTCTTGCTTCTTCTTCTCTCTATTTCCTCGTAAGATTCATCAATTTTTTCGATATATATATCGAAAGTTTAAGTCTTTAAAATCATATTCTTGAAATGTTCAATTTTTTTGTTTAGTTTGGTATGTTAGGAATAAACTTGTTTTATATGATCTTATAGTTATATCGATATAGATTTTTTTTTGAATTTTAGCGACGAAAAGGTTATAATTAAAGCTAGTTTTTTGTTATTAAATTGTTAACACATGTTTTATGATGATATAATTGATTGTCTTACAAAAAAATTATAGTTTTGGCTTGAACGTTTTGCTATTGAGTATGTTAAAAAACATGTTTTATGATGCTAGAATTAATGGTAATTAAAAAAAAGTTATAGTTTTCGTTTGAATGGTTGCTATTGAGTATGTTAAAACATGTTTTATATGATGAAATAATTAATGGTATTTAAAAATTGTTATAGTTTTGTTTTGAATTTTTTTTGTTTGTTAATATATACGTTAAAACATGTTTTGTGATCTTATAAACACGTAAAAAACCTTTTTAGTTTTTATATCGGGTTTTTAATTATAATTCGATAGTAATTAAAAAGTTTAAATTAATATTTTACGTTTTATTTTTGTTAATTATCATGTGACCCTTTAAGCCGCTTTTTTATGAAGTTGATTTGGTTGAAAAAAGAGTTTTTTACCTTTTATAGAATCAAATACGTTTTCATGAACTTTTCTATTAATAATGTATTTTATTTATATGAGCTGGTAAAAAAATTTAAGAATTTTCTCGAAAAATACTTTTATCACCTATTTTCTTACTTTTTTTAGTGTATATAGTGGAAAGAAATTTAAAGTTTTTATTCCATAATGGGAATTTTACGATCTAATTAGAAATAAATAAGCTTAGTGTATAATCAACTAAGTTAATGGAACTCGAATCATTTCCTCACGAATTCTTACTTATATTCAATTACTTCTTTTTCCTATAATTTAAATAAATTAAAAACATAACCATTATTAAAAAAATATTCTTTTTTAATAAAAATATATATCTATTACAAAATAATGTCCTTTTCGAAATTTTGGTGTTTTTTATTTATGTCTAGCCTCAAACATGGAAATTTTGTATATTAAAAAAAATTATAATTTCATTTAGATTTTTCCATAATGAAACAATTTTGAAATGACACACAATAGTTGAATTAATTAGGTATGGCGACCAAAAAACTCGTGAACTTTGTGTTTTTTACGAAATAAACACTAGAGAATTAATTTAGCGAAAAAGTTTCTACACTTTATTTGGCGAAGAAAAACTCTTCCGTTAAATTAAATGTTAAATCTTAGAATTTTTTTCGTCAAATGTATTTTCCAGAGTTTTTTTCGACAAAGATACAAAATTCGGATTTTTTTTTGTTGCCAAATTTCAATCTCAATTTTGTTAATATTTTTATGGAATATTGTCTAAATGGTTGTTTTTTTTTGGTTTGGTATAGGGACTAGTGGGATTAACTTGTACGGCATTTGCCGAGTCACGTTCCACAACAAAGACAACATCTCTTTACTTCCTCTACACTTCCTTGTCTTTGGTCGCTCTTGGCCTAGGCGTCCTTAGCCCTTCTCTTCAAGCTTTTGGTGCCGACCAACTCGACCACGATCTCGACCGCGACCAAATTTCATCTTCCGATAAAAATAACCAACTCGAATCTAATCGTAAAACAAAATTTTTCCAATGGTGGTATTTCGGTGTATGTACCGGGAGTCTTTTAGGGGTTACGGTCGTAGCTTATATTCAAGACACTTTTGGTTGGGTTCTCGGTTTCGCAATACCAACTATTTCTATGTTGGTATTGATTATATTGTTTCTTTGTGGTTCCGGGGTTTATGTACATACCCCGCAACATTTTCAAAGGATTCTTGAAGTGATCAAGAAGAATGTGGGGACAAAAAGTAAAATGAGTTTAGTGGATGATCATGACTTGGATGCTATGGAACTTGAGTAAGTACGCAATTTACTTTTGACATTTTTTTTATATAATGAAACTACCAAAATTCTAATGATTTTTGTGGGGTCTAAACATAATGTTTACACTAAATTTAAAAATCACTAGAATTTAACATAATTATTTCAAATACAAGAAATTGAATTAATTTTATACCGAGTTTACAAATAGTTAATTTCTTATTATAATTCTAAACTAAAACGTCATAATCGTTCCTATAAATATTTTAAGAAATTAATTAAAGGCAAAGAAAAAAGTTGAATTAAATCTTGAAAAAATTTAAAGAAAATTAATGATTTTGAAACATCAATCTAAATATAAAATTATTTACACTAACATGTACACTAAATTTTAAAATCGCAAGATATTAACACTAAAACTTAACATAATTATATCAAATATTTATAAAAACATCTAATTATAAATTTTATAATGAGTTTACAAATAGTTAATTTCTTACAATAATTCAACACCAAAATGTACATAATAATTTTTCTACGAAACTTTTTTTAAATTAAAAAAAATGAATATTTTGAATCAAATCTCGAAAATATTTAAAGAAAACCAGTGATGTCGAATTGTAATCTATATAAAAAGGAATTGTTGTACAAAAACTCCAAACCAAAAAAAAAATACAACAAAAAAAATCGAATTAAATCTTTAAAATTTTAAACAAAATTAATAATTCCAAAAATTTATACTATCAATTACTAAAGATTGTAATAATACAAAACATTAAAAACAATGATTCTAAACACAAAATCTTGCTCACTTTTTTTCTCTTGTTTTCTACATATATCCATAGGTTGCAAGAAAAGCCTCTATGTCATTGTACTAACAACAACAACAACATCGAACCTTCAACTACATCTCCGGTCATGTCCAAAACCAAAACCAAACCCAAAACCGACTTCTCAATCCTCGAAAACCTCAAACTACTCCAAAGACTTTTACCAATTTGGACAATGCTCCTAACATTTGCAGTCATATTTCAACAACCTGCAACATTCTTCACAAAACAAGGCATAACAATGAAAAGAAACATCGGTCCAAACTTCAAAATCCCACCTTCAACACTTCAAAGTTCAATAACTTTATCAATCATCCTCCTAATGCCACTTTATGACAAAATCCTAATCCCTATAACACAAAAATTCACAAAAAACCAAAAGGGTATTTCCGTCATGGAAAGAATGGGAATTGGAATGTTCTTATCAATCATTGCAATTGTTACCGCAGCCTTAGTAGAAAGAAAAAGATTAAACATTAGCAAAAAAATGAAAACTTTGAACTCCGAATTCGTCGAATTTAGCATCTTTTGGTTATTACCTCAATATATATTATTGGGAATTTCAGATATTTTCACTGTTGTTGGTATGCAAGAGTTTTTTTACAGTGAAGTTCCTGTGAAGATGAGAACAATGGGGTTTGCTTTGTACACAAGTGTGTTTGGAGTTGGGAGTTTTGTAAGTGCTGCTTTGATTTCACTTCTTGAGATAAGATATGATTGGTTTGATGATGATATGTCAAAAGCTAGACTTGATAAGTACTATTGGTTATTAGTTGTGATAAGTGGGATTAGCTTTCTAATGTATCTTGTTTTATGTAAACAATTTAAGAGTAGATGTCATGATGATGATCATGATCAATGTGATGATGTTGATCATGATGAATCATGAATGTGATGAAATTTTTTAATGAGTATAGGATCTTTTTTTTCATAATTATATTAGATTGTTTAATTTGGTTTAACCAAACTTAAAATTGAATTTTTCTGATATTGGTTGTGTGGAAAAATTGAAATTAGGTTTGAATTGTGGAAAGTTTTTGGAAACTGGAATTCAAAATTGAATATTGATCATACATAAATAAATAATATTTTGGAAAAATAAATAAATATATATATATATATATATATATTTATTTGGGCTCACCGAGTTTATTTATTAGATCCATTTAACAGAAAAATATTGGGTCCGCGCTAAGCCCACTAAGGTATATATCAATATTAGACTACGTGTCGTTTTGATAATATAAGACGTAACAACAAAACATTTTCTGTACATGAAAACGTTACAAAGGAAATTTTTTGCGTTTAAAAAAAAGGAAATTTTATGACAGCTGTAGACAGCGATGAGGCTTATAAAAAAAGGAAAGATTTTTGTTGACAAATTACTATCTTACCCTTTAGAGGTTTATAAATCTAAAGGTTTATAAATACGCTCCTATTTCTCATTATTTTTCATGAAAAAAAAGGAAAGATATCCTTGACAAATTACTATCTTACCCTTTAGAATTCGTCTTTCATTATCTACAGCTATTCAATTTTATGATCTTCAAGATCGATTAGGTTTAGATCAAACTAGTAAAGCTTTTGAATGGCTAATAAACGCAGCTTCAGATTCAATTTCAGATCTCTCTTCAATTAACCCTAATTTCTCCGAAACAAACAACAACAATGGCGGATTTGGGGATTTCAACAATAACGACGAAATTAGGGATTTCAACAACAATGTCGACAACAATAATCAAAATCAAACACTTTCGTTATCGAAATCTGGAGGTAGAAGCACATCAGAATCTTCAGGCGGGGTTTAATGGAAGATTGTTTCTTTATGGAAATCGGAGTTCTGAAAATAAGGGCAAAGAAAGGAGATAAAGTTACAAATTCATCAGTTCATTCTACAAAAAAACGATATGGAGATTCATCTATTGGTGACCCTGGTTAGTAATCTAATAATTTTTTTTTTCAAGAATATGTGTGTTTGGTTCTTGATAATAGTTAAAGTTTTGATTTTTAATTTGGGTTTATCGTATTTTGAATTTTCAACTATCTCTATTACGTGAAAAAACATACAACTATCTTAAACTTTGATAAAAACATTATCTAATAACCGAATTTTTTAAAACAAAAATCTCAATTTAAAATTTGAAATCACTTTCTTGTAATTAGCTTAAAATTTGAATTATATGTGGACAAAATCAATATTGTGTCTAGCATTGAAGAGGAATTGAATACAGACAAATTCTTGTGGTTTTAACTAACTACATCTTGGATCCGAGATCTGTTTCCTAAATTCTCGATATAGCTAGCAAGCACCCATTGATGTATGTAAAGGCAATGAGGTTTTGTGCAGCATCACCATTATGTGAATAATAATGCCTTTGATCGTCCTGTGAAGTTGGGTTGATTAGTAAGTCTTTCGAGATAAGTGAGATCTATTGATTACCTTATAATGGCCATTCTTGGGTACACGATATTCTCTTTTTTTTTTTTCTGGCTATTTCTTGTTTTTGCATTTTTAATGGTTGCAGAAAGCTGATACATGTAAACATTATTTGCTTCATGTGAATGCAGATCAAAATTAACAGTGGAGTATATAGACAACATCGGTTGCATATTGAACCATTGAAGCACATGTAATGATCCTTTTCTCTTTTGCTTTACCTATGTGCTCTACTTAAATATGCTTTTTGTGAACCATATGCAAAGTAAGATTAGTGTTTCATCTTATGCTATTTTTGTGTGATAGTAGTGACTAAACTATATAAGGTCTCTATGACTATGAGTGAACAATACGCCATTAGTTTCTCTAGTCCTCCTATTATATATATATATATATATTCTCCAACGCTTGGTCTTGCTTCTCTTATATATTAACATTAATTTGGAGACTTTGATTGCTTGGAATTGAAATGCGATTGCTCGATTGATTGGTTGTTATCTTGAGTGTTAGTTTTTGGCTTTGGGTTTTAGTTCTAACTCTTTACTTTTTCTCTTATTTGAAGTTGGATTGCTCTTTTTTGGTGAAGCGTGGATTGGTTCCTCTAAGTTGGAGAGATCAGTAACCAGAATCCATCGACAAAAGTCTACCAATAATTTCTGGTCAAAAACACTAGTAATTAACGAGGTGCTTTTTCCTATACACTATTAATTTATTAATTTATTAATTTATTAATTTATTAATTTATTAATTTATTAATTTATTAAGTTATTAAGTTATCTAAACTTTAAACCCTAAACCTTAAACCCCAAATTCTAAACCCTATAATCCAATACCCTATACCTTATACCTAAACCTTATACCCTCAACCTTAAACCCTAAACAATAAAACCTTAAAACCCGAAAACTCTAAATCCTCTTAAGTTATTAAGTTATTAATTTATTAAGTTATTGATTTTATTAAGTTATTAATTTATTAAGTTATCTAAACTTTAAACCCTAAACCCTAATCCTTATACCCAAACCTTAAACCATAAACCTTAAACCCCAAATCCGAAACCCTATAATCCTATACCCTATACCTTATACCTAAACCTTATACCCTAAACCTTAAACCCTAAACAATAAAACCTTAAAACCCTAAAACCCTAATTAAACCCTAAATCCTCTTAAGTTTTTAAGTTAATTAAGTTATTAATTTATTAAGTTATTAAGTTATCTAAACTTTAAACCCTAAACCCTAAACCTTATACCCTAAACTTTAAACCTTAAACCCCAAATCCTAAACTCTATAATCCTATACCCTATACCTTATACCTTATACCCTAAACTTGAAACCCAAAACAATAAAACCGTAAAACCCTCAAACCCTAAATCCTCTTAAGTTAATAACTTAAGTAATTTTTTTCAGTTATTAATTTATTAAAGTTATTAATTTAATAAGTTATCTAAACTTGAAACCCTAAACCTTGTACCCTAAACCATAAACCCTTAAACTCCAAATCCTAAACCCTATAATCCTATACCCTATACCTTATACCTAAACCTTAAAACCCTAAAACCCTAAATCCTCTTAAGTAATTAAGTTATTAAGTTATTAATTTTATTAAGTTATTAATTTATTAAGTTATTAATTTGTTAAGTTATAAATTTATTAAGTTATTATCTAAACTTTAAACCCTAACCCCTAAACCTTATACCCTAAACCTTAAACCCTAAAACCCTAAATCCTATTAATTTATTAAGTTATTAATTTATTATTATTAATTTATTAAGTTATCTAAATTTTAAACCCTATACCCTAAACCTTAAACCCTAAACCTTAAACCCCAAATCCTGAACCCTATAAGCCTATACCTTATGGCCTAAACCTTAAACCCTAAACATTAAACCCTATACAATAAAATCTTAAAACCCTGTTAGGTTATTAAGTTATTAAGTTATTAAATTATTACTTTATTAAGTTATTAATTTATTAAATTATAAAGTTATCAATTTTATTAATTTATTAATTTAATTAAGTTATTAATTTATTAAGTTTCCTAAACCTTAAACCCTATACCCTAAACCTTAAACCTTAAATCCTAAACCTTAAACCCTAAACTCAAACCTAAAACTCTATTAAGTTATTAACTAGGATTTGATCCGTGCTATGCGGGTTTTTTAGTATTTTTTTGTTATATATTACGTGTTTATAGTATTATTGTATAAATATCATAATTTTATGAGCATATAATATTAATTTAATGTTTAGTTTAGGAAAAATAGAAATCATATTTTTGTTTTTCAAATATAAATAAATATATGTAAATGAAAACTAACAAATAATTTATATAGTAAACAATATTGTTATGGGAAAAAAAGAAAAAGTAAATAATGTTGATTTTCCGTACCAATTGACTTACTTCTAAGATAATTTATGATTTTTGTAAATTTAATATGTTCACGTAAATCATTTTTGTAAAATAAATGATAATTATATATGTGATACAAGTTTATTGTTTAGAAGTGAAAAAATTCAAATATATATGACGACTCTTTTTACATGAAACATTTGTTATTTTTGTTGATATAATTAATTGATTAATTTAAAATTTACATAGTAAGACCCTAAATTTGCATATACGAAAACATAGATGATAAATGTGATTAGAGTGATTACCAAAATAACACAATAAAGACTATTAACTAAATTGAGATTCTAGAATCACCTTTTAAAAATAAAGAGAACATAAAAGAAATAATGAAATTGATCTTATTTATCAAATGCCTAAGTAAAATAGCTAATTCAATTCTAACATTGTAATCAAAACAAAAATATAAACGTAACAATAACATAAAATTTATATTAAAAAAAATCCAATTATTGATATCTGATAATCAATAATTTTTTTAATTCAGAAAATACTATTCGAATTTATTCGTCTAACTTATTAAAAATCTTATTGATATCTTATAAGTGTTTGGAAGTGTGCATATGGTCTGTATTTTTGTCTCTTATTTTCGACGGTAAAATTTTTAGTTTTTTTTTTTTTTCTTAAGTTTTTAGTTTTGAATCGTTAAATACAAATTCTCTATATAGTGTTGTTGTTGGTCATATTTAATCCGTATAATAATTAAAGTACACATTAAATTGCCAGAGCATTTAAAGTCTAATTAACGCGGCCCAGTAAAAATTGATTCTTAATGCCAAACGCGCTTTATTTTTCTCAAAAATCATTTTCGGCCCATTTTAGCAAAAACCCATGGACTATACGCGCGGTCCAGGGATTTTGGCGACACGCGCTCAACGCGCGGAGCCTGCGCGTGGTTAAGTTGTTCACGTGTCAGTATCTTTTTTTATAAAATGGGCTTGTATTGGGTCATTTAAAACCATTTCTAATTAACGCTTTCACGGGCCCTATTGGGGTTTCCGATATATTTTTTTTATTATTAAAAACTTTTTTTTTTGCTATATTATTAAAAACTTATTAAACACAACTCCGTCGATATTTTTTTTTTAAAACTAAATCGTCTATATAATATTTTTTAACCGATCGTTTAAATTTATATATGCTAACACGATAACACGCATTTAAATAAAATTTATAGTAAATATTTTTAAATTAAATATTAAAAACTATTAAAAATACAAAAAAGAAGACAAGTAATTTTATCAAATATAAATATGAAAAAAAACATTCATGACATAACAAAAACAAAAGTAAAAACATTCTTGAGAAAACAAAAAAAAAAGTAAAAACATTCGTATCAGTTTCATTTATATTGTAAAGAATCCATTATTTTCTAATATAAGAAAAAACAATCTAGACAAAAAACACAAAAATATTCATAATTTACGATTAAAAAATAACAAGTAATTTAAAAAAAAAAACTAAATACATAAAAAGTCAACGATCTTATTTACTTTGACCATAACTCTTATATTTTTTGTTTTTCATGAAGTCAAAGAAATGTGAAGAATACTTATCTCCTTTAAACTCTTCATACTCTTTCCACCACATCATAAAACTACTTTTCTCCAAGAAAATCTCCGGTGAAACTTGACATTTTCCGATCAAATCTTGCACATATTTCTCAAATTTCACAACTTTTCCAATCAAAACATCCCTCTCAACTCCTCCGGACCCTGCGGTTTTCAATAACTTGATTGCAATCATCGATTCCTCGACATCAGACCAAAAGCAAGAATCAAACATTAAAAGATCATTCATATCACGTTCTGCAGACTTGATAGATTCAACCGATAAAGGAGTATCTTTAAACCATTTCTCAAGCATAATGTAGTGGTTAGAACGTCCTGATTTTCGATAGTTTTGATTACCATTTAGATAATATTCAGCGATATCGAGCGGTTCAACCATTCGCCGATAATTATTCGCTGCGAAAAGAGATCGTCTTTTGAGTATTTCAAATTCACTTTGAGGTTTCTTTTGAACTTTTTCAACTACTGATTTCCAATAATCATTCATCTCTTCTTTAAATTTCTTAACATCCATGACCATAGAAGAATCAGGACTCAAGATTTGGTTCTTGAACTTGTCATAGTACCCAATTTTTTCTTTCCTACTTTCTTTTTTGTACCATTCTAACTTTGCCATGATTATCTTCATATCATTTAGTTTAATGAGAGTATCAAATCGTTCTTTTTTCGCTGTGCGATCCTCCATTCTTATGATCAACTCGCGGATCAATCTTGCAGTTTCTTCGTCCTACAATACACAAATTATTGTGTAGTATTTTTTTTCCCCCAATTGTGAAAACATGATCAAGAACGGTCCAATATTATAGTATAAAAGTTAACACTTTGTATCGTTTGAACAAACTAAACTTTAAAATTGGGTTTAAAATTTTGTGAAAATTCTAGTTTGGACACTTTTATTCTACTCTTTGAAAAATTTTTGAACATGAATTTAATTTGTTAAACTCATTTATAAGTGATTTATGTGCGGTATATATAGTATGCGTATGCAAACTCAAATCAAGATTCAAGTCCCTAAACTAGTTAACTAGAAAAAAATGACAATTTTCTATAGTAGTTTTTTTTTTCTAAATTGTTTATTTTTGTTTAATTTTGTGAGACATTCGCTTCGGCCGCTAAATTAAACCGGCTCGAAAATGTATATTTCCTTTTATAAAAAAAAATTGTTTTATTTTTTTTTTATTGAAATATCGGTCTCAACTTAGTCTTCAGACCGGTCTTGACTCAAATTTATCTTACTTTTATGTGTGTCTATGACTACGAAAGAAGTTATAAAGTTTTAACTAATTAAATTATATGTACCTGTGGTCGCAACCCATCAAGATGACCGTTAACGGCCGGGTCCTCTAGACGTAGGATAATCTCATTGTACTGTTTCCACTCCATTGAAACTTTCTCTCTATTAACGTCTACTAATAATTCCTCGATCGATTCCGGATCATCGATACAAATGCATTCGGTTTCAAAACAAATCAAGAACGTACCAAAAGGCTTGAACTTGGAAGTGTTATTAGGTTGTTTGAATAGGTGTTTTGGGACTGAGTCTTGTATCGAAACAACGTGAAGAAACGACGAATTTCGGACCGAATTCTCAAGAATTTGTTGTAGAAATGTATCTCCGATTAATGGGGAACCAAAAGTGATGCACATTGGATTTGGAGGTTTATCTTTTTTATCTCGAATGATACTATTAGTGTCTAGAAGCCATAATGTAAAGAGAGAAGCCACAGATCCTCCAAGACCACTACCGGTAATCACCAATGGTTTCTTAGCATTTACTATCTGCAAACACACAAATATGTTTTTTGATTCTTAGGATTTAGTATCTGCAAAGACATGCAAGTGTTTCTAGACTTGAGTTCCAACCTAACAGTCCTAAAAACATTACACTTTAAACCCTTAAACAAATTCTAAACTACGGTTGGGCATAAAAATTAGAATAGAAGAATCGAACCGAACCGAAAAAAGAGGGTTTAGTTCGGTTCTAGTTCCGATGAAAAGTAACCATGAGTGGATATGGGTTAGTAACCGGGTTCAAACCGATATCTATTGATATCTGAAAGTAACTATATTTTCTTTTTTTAGGTATTTTTTTGATTTTTTGGGTATTTTTTTTTCGGTTTTTTCAGTTCTTCAAAGAACCGAACGGATACTATGGTACCGAACCAGAACCGAACAGGTAACCGAATGCGCAGCCCTACCCTAAACTATAAACTAACTGTAAAGTTTGAATCTAACAGGCTAAAACATTACACTTTAAACTTTAAACCTTAAACAAACTCCAAACCGCTAACTTTAAACTCTAAACTTGAACCTAACAGACTAAAAACATTAAACCCTAAACCTTAAACCTTAAACTTTAAACCCAAAACTAATTCCCAACGCTAACCTTTAAATTGTAAACTTTGAACCCTTATAATCTTTAAACCGCCCGAAACAGATTTTAGCAAAAACTAGACGAGATTCGTTGACTTTTTAAACTAGAACAAATCAAATACTACCCTAACAAAATCTAACAACATAAATCAAAAGCTATATATATATAAAAGAGGGAAATTAATGAAATCACCTTTAATTTGATTTGAGGTAGAACATTATAAACAGACTTAAAAAGCTTGAAAGCTGAGCTATGAACAGAGAAACTAGAAATTGTTTCTGAGCACAAGAACCAAAACGGATTATGCTTCTGTGAATCGGTCAAATTAGTAAAATCAGAGCTAAAAGAATCAATTTTGAATTTGGGTGCTGCTCCAAAGACCAAAAAGGTGAATTCATCTTCTGGTTTTGTATAGATCTCGTATTCAACATCTGAAACTACTTTCTTTGATCTCTTTAACTCACTAATCTTGTTCCAAGATTCTCTTACAACACCAGAGTTTAACACAAGCTTACCAAGAACAAAGCTTTTGTATGTTCTATAATAGAAAAAGACAAAAAAAAAAACAATTAAAATCAAAATTACTTTACAAAAAAAAAAGAGATTTGTAATTATATGACTTACTGTGAACAAGGATCCATGGCGTGATGTTGGAAACAAATATCTGCTTTAGAGAAATAATGTAAGAAAATAAAGGTAAAGTGAACCAAATTTATATGAGTATAATGTTGCAATAAATAAGATATTTTAGTCAAATAAATTAATAAGAAGCAACGTTCATATAATATACATTTTTCCACGAAAGAACTATATAATAAAAGTAGTAGACTTTTTTTTTTATATTTCTTAACTCATAAGTAGTAGACTTTTTTTTGGCATCCGAAGCATTTAAAATGTCGAGTGTTATTATTAATTAAATTTTGGAAATTAGTTTTATATTGTAATAGTTGTATTATTTTATTTACAATTGGATTTTATTGTTTTTCTTTTTTTTTTTTAAATGATATGTCTAGATATTTAAATTAATAAAAGAAAACTAGTACATGTTATAAATTTATTTAATACATGTCATTATCATAATATTAAAAGCTTTATTCAATCATTTCTCATAGAAAATGCGTATATATATATATATGAAAAAAGCAATCTAAATTCATACGAAAGAGCTTTTTTATATTAAAAACATTACAAAAGTTATAAATACTCTGTTTTTTATTTAATAATTATTCATTTCTAATGGTAATGGTAAAAAAGCTCTAAGGACACTTAGATCTGCCGCCACGTGTCTTCATATTTGCGTAACAAGATCCACATTTTTCTTTGTTACCGTAAGTGCCAGGTGGCACGCATTTGCATCGATAACAGCACGTGACACACGCCCTCATGCACGTGTTCTTCCTCGAATGTAGGCTACACCTCGTCCCACACAACGCCACGCAATCTGAACCGTCCAAAATTTTACCCCCAAATCAACGATCAATAACCATTAATAGTAAACCCGATTAAACCGTACTTAATACTTACAAAACTATTTATCAATTAATAAAATTAAATTAATTTAATTACCTATCCGAGTCCTAACAGGTGGCGGCGCATAAGCTGGCGTCGTAGGTGGCTTAACCGGTGGCTTAACCGGTGGCTCAACCGGTGGCTTAACCGGTGACTGAACCGGTGGTTTAACTGGTGGCTGAACCGGTGGTGGTTTAACCGGAGGTGACGGTGGTGGTTTAACCGGAGGTGACGGTGGTGGTTTAACCAGAGGTGATGGTGGTGGTTTAACAGGAGCTGGTGGTGTTGGCTTAACCGGAGTTGGTGGTGTTGGTTTTTTAACCGTTGGTGATTGAACCGGTTTAGGGGTTGGTTTAGTTGGTGTAACGGGAATTGTGGGAGGTTTAACGGGAGTAGTTGACGGCGTAGGTGGCTTAAACGGAGGTTTTATTAACGGTGACGGAGACGGAGACGGCGTTGGTAAAGTAACCTATATATAATTACAAACATATAATAAAAACTTAACCTATAGTAATTAAATACACATAAATATATTAGTTTTAAAAACGTACCACTGCTTTAGATTCTTCATATGAAATAACAGAAATAGCCTATAGGAAAATTAATTAAATTTATCCCGGTTAATTAAATTGTTAAAAACGTTATATAAATAAATGTTATAATTTTTAAAAATAAATAACTTACATTGGTAAAGAGAAGAAGAAATGCGACGGAAAGAAAGAGAGGAGATATAGCCATTTTTGAACTTATACAAGTGAAGACCAATGGTCTTTTGAGTTATATATATAGAAGATTAATTATTATATTATTATCCATAAATTTAAAATAAATCATAATGTAAATTGCATATATAGTAAAGGGTAGGTCCATAAGAGTTAATAATATATGCATGCCAGCTTTATTTTCTTCTCAAAGCTCGAGGAATTATATATAGATAATTCCTAAAATGGGTTATATATGGAGATAACTATGAAAATATTCAACTTTATTGTAATACTTTATAAAAAATATATAATAAAATAGATATTTACCGTATGGTGATGGGAAAATGTTTTGTATAACACGTGAAAACTAGTGGACGACAGTAATAAAAGATTTGTTATTAATATATGTTAAAATAAATAAATAGCATACGAATTTTTGCCCATAAGGTTGTGTCGCTTATTGTAATTATATTATATAATGATTTTTTTAATTATTATTGAGCCATTGATTCATTGAATTATGAGTTTATACTATTTAGGAAAAATATAGAGGCAGGATACTTATTTAATATTGACCTTTAATTGGGAAATTTAAGTAAAGGTTTTTATAATAATAAATAAAATAATATAGATATATATATATATAGTATAAAGTGAAAGAGATATTAATAAGCACATGAGTTCTTACAATTCATGTGGGTATATTGATGTACCCTTTTATTAATTTGGTTCGGTGATTGTTGCTGTCCTTTTTTTGTGATATTTATGAAATTATTCTTTCTTTTTTTTGTATAAATATATTTAAATTAAATTAAAAAATAATGTCGGTATATATATATATATATATATATGAAGAAAAACAGAAGACATACCTCGACTTACAATAACACAATAAACATTGTAAAATAATATTCATAAAAAAAAAGTTATCGGTCCAAAATATCTAATTTACAAAAGATATATAGAAATGTGTAATAAATGAAGTTACAACAACAATGCATGAGCTGTTTCTCACCACATACTTCACATCATATAATACTATATCACATATTATTATATTTACACAGACTAATTTATATCACTATTTAGAATATAACATATTATAAATATATAGAAACTCAATTGAAATGATTTAAATTGCAAATAAATACCGGAGTAAAGTAGCCTAGTGGTTGGATGTTTTCCTCTGATTCTCCGAGGTACCGGGTTCAATACCCACCTGTTGCGGTTTGTGCAACAATTTACCTATTGGATCGGGCTTGTGGCCCATAAATGATGTTAAAAAAAAAAATTACACATAATATAAATGATTTAGTAAATTTAAATTATTCAGCAATTTTAGGAAAACAATTGAGAACTTTATATTGTATCATAAATTAATTCTAAATATATAAATCATTATTATTGTTAATTACTATTTTTCTTTAATTTTTGTGAATTTACAGACACAAACAAATGCAATGTACAAAGCCTGTAACCCATTAGTCTCAACCTCCAAGCTTTGTGGGAACCCATATGAGCTAATTCTCTCTTGTCTTTTTTCACTATATAATAAAATTCAATATTTTTTTCAAGATTTAAAAATTTACCAAATTAATATCTTGACATGAACAAAAAGAAAAATCCAAAATTGAACATAAAACAATATTGCTAGGAACAAATATAGAAGAAAGATGATTATTATTATATTAGTTAGGCAAGAGCTTCTCATCTTCATCTTCAAAGCTGAGATTCAAAGTCTGTAACTTAAAGCCAGCTCCTTGTATAGTTTCAACTAAGCTTGATGCTACTCCTGTTGCTTGAACTGTTGTCTGCTTTGAAAGCTTCACATCAACACACAAATCCAGATTCATTAAACATAGGAATTCAAAATCTGTCTTTGTATATACATATATATATGTGTGTATATTATATGTAATGCAGAGAATATTGTATGTAAAACATACCTCAACAGTGGCGACACCTTCAGCAACTTGGACCCTTAGATTAGAAACTCCATCTATATCCTGAAAGAATATATAAAGACTTGTCATTAGCTTCACTGCTTCTCAAAGTAACTACCTTTTCGTTGGGTACTTGTTCAGAAAGACCTTTTCGCAGGCGTTCTGGTTAATCGGGTAATTTGGTTTGGGTTTTGGGTTTTTCGGTTCTTAAAAAGTCTAACCATTCAGATACAAGAATTATTTCGGTTTGGTTTAACTGGGATCGTTTCGGTTCAAGTCGGTTTGGGTCGGTTTAAATGCCCATCCTTAGTGAACATAACCTGAATTTTATACTACAGAGATTGGATTGAATCTAAACAAGCAACCAAAAGGGTTTCTATAATCCAACCAAAATGAAAAGATTTCAATTGACGAAGATTAAGGTCAAGCTCTAGAATTGATTTGGTTGTTGAAGAGGAAGAAGCAAAAGTCTATGGCAATGTTATAAGGAAGCAAAGTTATTTACCTGTAAGGCCTTTGTGACATTAGGAATAGCTGCTTCACTCAAAGTTCCATCAGCCTTCATATAATCATCATGCAAAACACCAACAATGATCAGAAACTCAAATTTGACACCACACATTTAAAATTGCAACAGATTATAATAGCTTGTATGAATATTGTAGATTAGCTCAAACACCATTGTTCAATACTCGTTTCTAAGACCTAAATTTTCTTCTGTCTCTAGAAAGATAACAAAGCATAAGTGGAAATTGAAATTGATAAATGATAATTCCACAAAATCGTAAAATTTAAGACGAATTTAACATGAAAAGAGAGGCATGCACCTGAAAAAACATTGTGAGCATGTCTGAAGGGGAGACAGGTACGGAGACAGTCTCTTGCTGTTGTTCTTCATCCGCCACTGCAACACCTTCTCCTCCTTCTCCAATCGACCAAATCTTACACGACCCAAGGCGGTTTGGTTTCATAAACCCAGCAAAACTGCAAATTCTGCTGTTTGCAGTGGTTCTGTTCCGAAAGCTGAGGTTTTTCGACAAGGAGATAAGTTGGGTCGAACAAAGATTAGGGCTTTTCGACCTGCAAAACGAGTGAAAAGTAGAAGAAGCTGCCATCGACGCCATTGCCACTCCAACGGTCCAACCCAATCAACTTTCGATAAGATTATGAGTAAGAGAAAGAGTTTTCGCTCTTTAAGCTGTCTCAGAGTATTGTTCTCTGCACATTATCCATTCACACAAGAGCATTCGGAGGATTTAGCAATGACGTTAAAAAGACAAAGATACCCTTAAGAATTTCGTTTGAAAATAAATATTTTTTTCAATACCCAAGAGGGGAGGTCTATTACCAAACCTTAAAGCTATCCGATTCGGCGTTACAAAAGAGAGATCATAACATATTTGACCAAGTTCATGTGAGAAAGGCCTCAGAAACCAAACAATGGGATGGTGAAGGTCTCTCTAGTTCTTGCCTGGAATCTCTTCAGTCACACCGTCTAGATTTGTATCAAGACAAGTAAAAACAAAATTAAAACCCAATCTTAAACACCAGGAATCATTTGTTTAAGTTCATAAAAAAACACCCACCTGCGAGATAGACTGCATAGTTTGCTTGGCCGTCGGCATCAGAGTTGCGTTCCTACAGATCATGGTAGCATTTAAACAGTGATCTTCAAATTTAGTGATCTTAGCCGGATTATTAGGCTTAACATCAAAAGACACGATTTTATCACAAATCAGTAGCTAAAAAAAAAGGATCTGTATCTCATACTCTCTCAATATGCTGTATATGGAATGACTTAAACTGCCTCTTGAGCTCCTTAGCCTTTTTGCATAGCTCAGCCATATTCGGGTGCTTCGTTTTCCATATATCTTGTACCTATTTCAGAATCTTAAGTTAGTCTCTAAGTATGTTTCTACTGCGTAGCAAGTTTCATCAAATAGAAGAGAGTGAAAGTCATCTGACCTGCATACAGACAAGCATAGAGTCTCCTTGGACGCGCACGTTTTTAAACCCTTTTGCAAGAGCAGACCTCAAACCAAGAATCAATCCCCGGTATTCTGCCACATTGTTTGTTGCAATGCCTACACCTTCACGTAAAAAGAAGATGACACTTCCATCTAAAGCACGGAGAACAGCTCCTGCACCAGCTTGTCCAGGATTCCCTTTGGAAGCACCATCAAATTCTATGGTACATGAGTCCTGTAAGTAACGCTTACATTACATTACACAGCTCACTATATGTTCTCGACACTGGCATTTCAGATTTAGTCACATATAAACTTATAAACAATGGCGTTGAATATACAGTACTAATACCAAATTGATGGAAATACGGTTCTCGCAAGCATGAAAAGAAGCCTTATGAAAACAGTTAACTCACATTATTGGGAGGAACAGCCTGAAGAGGCACAGCATCGTTGAATATCTTGAGTTGTTTTCGTGGAGGAATCTGAGCAACTAAATCTGATCCATCTCTTCCCTGCAACTAAAGACCACGAGGTCAGCCAAAGGCAGAAAGTATTCGTTATTCTTCCACCAACGATTACGTCAATAAGATGGCAAACAACACAAATACTATTTCATTTCAACCGCAAAAAAACTCATCTCTATAACTTACAGGATCTTCTATTTGAACACTTTCTTGCAATCTCTTAAGCGGGAGGGGTTTGTCAAACGTTGCTCCTCGGGAAGAAGATGGTTCCTGATAATAAAAAGGTGATTATGCAAGATAACAACTACAACTAGACTATCACAGGTAATATGTGTTCATATCAGCTAATACTTTATAAAAGAGAAGCTATTTCCATTACAGAATCTAATAAGCATAACAACAAAGGTAGAAGTTAAGATTCGTCTCCAAACCTGTATAGAACAAGGAATGAGTTTCCCAAGAACATCATCTTTCATATCACTGGCATTCATAGAATACAAAGCATTCTTAAGCCCAAAAGACGCAAGGAACTCCTCAGCCGCTTTAGGCCAACCATATCCTTTGTAAACACTCATTGAAGGATGACAAACCTGAGAAAAAAAAAGAAGAAATGAATAGAATCAAAGATAACTTGAAACCCACAGAAGAGCAATACATAGGCATTATCATTCAAAAATGGAGGAAGAGAGAAATTACAGATGAGCCAGCTTGTTCTTGGCATTCGCTAAAACTTCTATAAACACCAATGATGTCTCCCTTCCGGACAACGTAGAACACGTCTTTTTCATCCTCCATTTTGAATCAGACACTGTAATTCTTCTTATTTGACACGATAACTGGGCAATATTTCCAGTTTTAAACGAAAAACCCTAGAAGCCTGACAAAAAACACAAAGAGAGTGAACGAAGACCGAGTCCTCACAGCGATTACCCACTCTAACTTCGATTTTCGGATGCCAAATTCGGAAACTATAATCAAAAACCCTAGATATACCTTAGAAACTAGAATCCATTCAAGCGAGCGAGTAAGAACATGAAAATGCTACAAAGCTAAAATATCCAGGAAGGAAATCATCAAATCAACATCCAAAAGCCAGGAATTCGCAGAAATCCAAAACGCAGCGAGCAGAGAAACGAATCAAAAACTCGATGACTCGGGTCTTCGAATTCAACGTACTGAGAGAAAGACGAGCGCTGAAGAGAGTGCACAGAACAAAATGGTTTGGGCTACGGCGGGAACAGCCCAGTTTTCCTATAAAAAAAACTCGTGTCGCTTTCTCTCAGATGAATAAAACTTCCTGCCGTTTTTAAACGGATGCTATTTATTTATTAATATATCCCATAATAATTCAAACTTGTTGATTTTGAACCCCATTATTAAAATAATGAGGAATTACCTAAAATGCCCTAATTCAAGCATTTTTTGTAAATATGTCATTTTTGTAGGGTTTACCAATTATACCCTTAGGCCTATTGTTATGACATTTTTGAAAAAATGCTTGAATGAGAAAATTTTCTAAAAATCAATTATACAAAATGCCCTAATTAAATACATTTTCCCAAATTTTTCATAAAGTGTGAGGGTATATCACTTCTAATGTTGGGTATAGTGTTAGGGCATTTTTGCAAAAAATGCATGATTAGGGCATTTTTACAAAAAAGGCTTGAATGAGGGTATTTTTGTAAATCCCCCTTATTTCGTTATATGTATAAAATATCTTTACACTGTCAAAGTGGTCATTGAATAAATATATTATTAACATTTTTTAATTTATTAAGACTTAAGCTAATCTCAAATACATAAAACAAAAAAAACAAAAAAAAAATTTACTGGAATTATGAGATTTTGTTTAGTTTTATTTCAAACTTTGACTCTAGTGGGATCATACCTAAACTTTAATTAGTAAATATATTAGAGGAATTACCTAAAATGTCCTAATTTAAGCATTTTTTTGCAAATGTGTCCTTTTTGTAGGGTTTACCAATTATACCCTTGAGTCTATTGTTATGATATATTTGCAAAAAATGTTTGAATGAAGAAATTTTCTAAAAATCAATTATGCAAAATGTCCTAATTGAATACATTTTTCCAAATTTTTCATAAAGTGTGAGGGTATACCACTTATAATGTTAGGGTATTTTTGAAAAAATATATGATTAGGACATTTTTGCAAAAAAAGACTTGAATGAGGGCATTTTTGCAATTCCCCCAATATATTATTATTAATTATTATTTAGATCTTGATTTGCATCCAAATTAAGGTTTAATTAAAAATCATTTTTTTAAATAGAATATTTAGAAAATGTCCCACTAGAGATGCATAATTGGTGGACAAGATTCGTTACATAGCAAAAGGACAACTTTTTTTTATAACGGAAACTTCTAAATAAACTCAATAAATCGTATTTAAATTTAAGCCGGTAGATTCATTGTATTTATACATAAAAAAACCAATTAAAGAGGTTTGTATAATTGTATTATACATGGAGAATTGGAGATATATAATCTAGGGAAATAAACACTTAAGTATAACATACAGAACTCTATATAAATATAAATTCATAATTTACAGAAATATATGCAATTTTCGAATTATTTTGGGGGAAATTTTTTGAAACTCCAAAACTATGTATATTTATAAGAAAATAGTGAACAAATGATATATTTTTATGGAATTCTTCATTAAATACTCATCATTTTCATTAAAAAAATTACAAAAAAATAAAGAAAGCAAAAATGTGTAATACAATTGTTCTTTAGAAAAGAAAAAAAAATTATTTTTTTCTTCAATGCCCTTCATCGGTGCAGCGCACGTTAGATAGATCTTCATCGATACAGCGCACGTTAGTTCTTCATCGGTGCAGCGCACGTTAGCCGTTAGCCGACAAAATAACCAAGAGAGAAGCGCAAAACTCACTTTAACAGCGACGCCGCGACTTTATCGTTATCAAAATCAATGGAGCATTTAGTAGAAACCGGTAACGATGGCGCAGTGAATCTCGTCGAATAATCACGATAAGGAAACTCATCTTCAAAATGACCAGTTTGATTTCCATCATCAAAATTCAAAGAATAGCTTCTCGGATCATAACGAAATTGAACTTGTTCCGATCGATTTACAACACCGCCGCCGCAATTTCCTCCGCCGCAGCAATAATCACGGCCAAATCGGCGAATAAAGGTTTTCCACTTAGGTCCAGCAACGAGTTCAGACCATTCCCTCATTTTTCCCCATCCTGAGATCCACCATCGTTCATCAGGCTCCAATTTATCAACGGTTCTGATTCGTTGCCACCAAACAGATCCGCCATGTGAAGACGGCTGAGAAGATCCTAAACAAGGGAGAAGAAAACAACAACCTCGTTTAGCGAACATTGCTTCGTGCATTTCGTCGGTAGCGTCCATTTCCGAGATCTGGAAAAATCGAATCGCCGTTAAAATTGATTGAGGAGGAAGAAAGAAGGAAAGATCGAGAAGATTAAGATTTAGGGAAAAGAGGAAAACAGAGTTCGGATTCTTTCAGATCTTCGAATCCTTTTCCCCTCTGGTTCCCCTGTAACCCTAACCCTAATTTTCTCTCTCTAGAAAGGAATTTTTTGTTTCTTCTTTCTTCTCTCTCTAAAAACTCTGCAATTAACAAGGGAATAAAAGAGAGAGAGAAACGAAACTAAATAGCAAACCAAAACAGAGCTGGATTTGGATTTCCGTAACTGCCAACCGGTTATTTCAATTTTACTTAACCGCTCTTCGGTTTATTAATTGACCGGTACTTAAATTTAATTGGAATATCAAAATTCGTCTTTACTTAGTTTTAATTTTAGAGTTGAATATAGCAGCTAAATGAAATTCTAGTTTTAATTTTTCCTCAGTTTAATTATTTTTAATTAATTGTAAGGAAAAATGCAATAACCGGTATAGATTTCCGGTACGAAGTGGTTTAACTTCTAACGTTGACTTAATGACCCGTTGTAGCCTAACGGTAACTTAATGACCTGTTGGAGCCAGTAACTCTATGCGTTGGACGTTTAACGGTCAAAAACTTTACTGGCGGGCAATGGGAAATAATCTGGTGTTTCTCCGTTTAATTAGCTATCATGGACAATCACTAAAAAGCTGACGTGGCCAACAATAAGTGGTGTTACAAGATTCATTACTGAATCTTTGCAAAATCCAAAGCCGGCCAGATTTTATTCTATATAAAATTGCTTTTTAGTAGAAAACTAGTGTTTAGCCCGTGCTAAATGCACGGCCTATTTTTTTAAAATATTTTTTCATTTTAGCAAAATTTCAAATTTTGTATTATCTTTATTTTAAAATTTTTTTATTGATTTTAAAATAGTAAAATATAGATAAATATGAGTGAAGTTGTTAAGATTTTTATTGATTTTAGGGATGTTGTTTATATTTGATTTGATTTATCTTATTTTATTTTAAAAAATTAAATATCAAAATTAATTTTTTCCCCAATATCAGAATTAAGCAATTGTGTTATATAAACCGGTGTATTATACAAAAATAATATC
>KE151199.1:1179837-1196137 GCA_000411095.1 Aethionema arabicum
TCTAAGCCAAACGCTATTTCAGTCATCTGCTTATCTGAAATCTCCGCTTGCGTTCCAAACGCTACATACAAAACCGGACAACCTTCCTCTTGATTTCGGTCTAACCAATTAATCCAATCCGGTTTAATATTTCCCGGTTTAGGTGGATTCACTAAACATAACGGCCCAACAGCCCATGACTTAGGCCCACCACCGTTACGACCGAAGTCAACAAACGTTGACTCAAGCTCATAAAAGCTATTCATAATAAATCCACGACTTAACCGCATCGACTCCATTTGCTCCATTAATAACCCGGTATGTGGATCCGATTGACTCGGGTCAACTAAAACCCGGTCAAAATCGGATCTTTTAACCCGAATCCATGGAAAATCCGGTACAGTAACCGGTTCAATCTCGTTAATTTCCGGTTTATTCATAAAGAGTTTGTTAACAGTAACGGAGGTTGTTAGAGCTGATGCGTAAGCGTTGATTCCGAGGAAAAATAATCTCGGGATTTTGAATTTATTTGCAGATTCCAATGTCCACCAGAGAAATCCATCGGAGACGATGAAGGAAACTTCTGGAAGATTCTTTAGAGATTCTTCGAATAAAGGTTGAAGAGATTTCGTTGCGCGAGTGAAAGGTACGAAAAGTGAAATTGAAGGGAGTTGATCGGTGGATTCGATACCGGAGGGGATTCCGGCGATGTTTTCCGGGAAAGGAAGGGGAATGATTTTGATTTCCGATGTATCCGAGAGGAAATCGGAGACGAATTTTTGGTTATTTGGAGTGGTGAAGATTGTAACGGAGATTGATGGTTTTTTAACGGAGATTTGACGGCGGTGACGGAGAAGAAGACGGGCGAATTGAAGAAGAGGAATAGTGTGACCTTTTGCCATGAATGGAAAGAGAACCACATGATATGGTTTTGATGAATTATTATTATCCATTTTTTTTTGTTATGTTTTTTTTTATATATAAGTGTAAATTGTTGTTAACACTATGGTCAAGAGTGTGTATTTATAAGAATTATAAGTAGATTTTAATAATTAAAATACAAATTAAATATAGCGGGGTTAATTTTATGGAATTTGAACGAAGAAAATGAGAGGGAATAATCACTAACTCACCTTCAATAGTTTGTTTCATTTTTTATTTTGATTTTTTAATTTATACTGAATGATTGTATTTGTTAATTTCAATAATTCAACCTGAAAATTTATTAATTTGTTGGTTGTTATGTGATTAATTGTAGAAAACCATTGAGGAAAATATTTACATTAATTAAATATTAATTTGTCTGGAAAAACAAAACGAAAAAAATCAAATAATTTGAACATATAACACTTTTATCTGAATTTTATAGACTGTACCTTTTATATGAATTTTTATTAATATAAAAGCGTAATATTTTTTGTGTATTTAAACCATTTATAGCGACAAAAACTAATAAAAGAGGTTGTGAGAAGATATCTATATATTAGTTACTTTCTGTCGACAAAAAAATGTATATAAAAGTCGTGGGGAAAATAAACTCTATATTAAAAGTAAAGAGTTAGTCCAAAAATATGAACTGTATATATATATACATTTTTTTAATTCCTTAATGTGTACGTAATATTTTATTTTATTTGATCATTTATAAGATCAAAAACGTGTATTAACTAGCTTATATGGTAATCATCTTTTTAGATTTTGTTTTGATTACTTTATAATTTACATTAATCTAGTGATTATATAAATAATTAAATATCTTGCTTCTCTAATTATACATGCATATTTTGGACAGCTGTTTTATGGAGTATTAATTTCTCACGTAAATCGACGCCATAGGTGCTCTATATTTCTTCTAGAAACTGTTTTCATAAATGGTACTAGTATTATAGACTTACTTTTTAATAATTATATAATTATAGTTACTTTCTTATTATGTCATACTTTTATGGAATATAATATAGTATAAATCAATAAAAAGGTCTAGATATTTATAAATGGACGATTAGGTTTTGACTTAACATATTCATTTATTATGGAATTTAACATTTAGTAAGAAAGTGTATATTGTTTTTGTGTTTTTAATAAATGATGATTTGTTTACATTTTTGTATAATAAAAAGTTTAGAATATATATTATATATAGATTATTTATACTTGGAAAAAAAATTGTTGCATAGACTTTGAATTACTATTAGTGTATTTAAGATATTTGTTCACTACAAATCAGTTTTATTAGCTAAAATACCAATAAAATATGCAGCTAGACAGCTAATTGTTGTTTAAATTTGAATGTTTTTAGAACTATTAGGTCAATTTTATTCCAATTTTAAATATTGTTGATATGTCGGAAAAATGGATCATATATATATATATAGAGTTTGGACTTTTGGTTCAGACAATTTCAAAACAATTGCCGTAAAATTTGTAAAAGTTAAAACACATTTAGCAAAGTTATTCGCTATCTTATATCGGTTATTTTATATAGATTTTTTTTATATTGATACGTTAAATTAATAAACCTCTTAAAATAAAATTATAATATTATACCCATATTTTCACCATTTTTTGTATAGCTAGATTTAGAATTTGTAAGTTTTTTTTTCTGTTACATTTATATTTTATATCGAATTGACGTCTATAACCATATTTAATCAAATTCTCTTACATATATATTCAAAATATATTTATATAGAATATACATATATGAAAGAAACATTTTAAAGACAATTCAACGCGTATGTCATTGTCATTGAAGTTTAAACGTTAGGTCAAATTTCCAATAACCAACATTGCACGTGAATCGTGGCATATCGTGCGAGAAATTTCTCACCATTCAATTTATTTTATTTTTAAATTATTATTTTTTCTTTTCTTTTGTTGTCATTTTTCACCACAAAACTTCTAAACCTTTTTTCAAATAAAATCACACCCACCCATTTTTGTCTCATTTTTCTTAATATAACTATATAGAAATTATGACGTAATTCAATGTTTCTAGAAGCTTATTCTCTTTTTTGTTTGTTTGTCGAAATTGTATAAATTAAAAACAATGAAATATGTATCAGATTTTATAAAACATTGTAATCTATGTTTTCTTAACTTGCGTAAAAGCAATGTAAATTCTATTCCAAGAATAAGAAAGAAAAAACAAAGACCTAAAATATCAATAAAAAAATTTATATATTGTTTAGAAATTTACGTAATTTTTTTTTATGTTAAACTATGATTTAGAAATATCAACTATTTTTTTTGGTTATTCTAAAAATTGTATTTATAATCAATTCCATATGTTTTTTTTTGTTAGCTGAAATTCTACAGGGTTTACGGTTTCGATTTTTCCGAAGTGTTAAAAATTTAATTTTTAATTTTCAATTTTCAATTAAAGTTTATTTTCGTAAGAAGTATGTAATTTTCTTTGTTTTTTTTGTTAATTACAGACTAAGCCCATATACAAAAGCCCAATTAAGGTAAAGGTCATAATATAACT
Source organism: Aethionema arabicum (assembly GCA_000411095.1). NCBI lineage: Eukaryota > Viridiplantae > Streptophyta > Magnoliopsida > Brassicales > Brassicaceae > Aethionema > Aethionema arabicum. The sequence continues at coordinate 1,183,304 of KE151199.1, forward strand.
TGAGGGTTACTTTCGTAATTTTACAAAAGGCAAACGATGTTTTACGACGCTTTATTTGCGTAGATAAACGAACCAGATCATCTCTGCTCAAGCCATCTCTAGTTTAGATTGGGCCTTTCCTTATCAATATTTATAGGCCCATCAAAATATAATGGGGAGCGAAGCAGAAGATTAGCCCACCGTAGGTCGAAACATTTTGAATCTCAACTTCCGATGGAAACAAGGAAGCGGAAAAACGCCGTTGCCGGTGACGGTGGTGCGTCAGTAACCAGCGTCAATGTTGGAGATTCGTTTAGAAATATTTCGAACTCAGGTAGAATTGGATCTCCGAGGAGGATATTCTTGTTCTGTCTCGCGTTTCGTGTGGTGAATGCTTTGTTGATTCAAACTTATTTCAATCCCGATGAACATTGGCAATCTCTTGAAGTAGCTCATCGCATCGTCTTTGGGTAATGCCTCTCGTTTTGTAACCAATTTCAGTTATAATTCTATGTTGCTGAGTAAAATTTTCACTGGAGAAATTGAGAGTTTAGCTATAAATTTCGTCTTGAAGCATTAATACTATTGCAAAACTGAGGATTTTGGAAAGTTTTCATTGATTTCAACTACGTTCGTTGTTTAATTCATTGATCAACATACGAATTTGAACTGATATGAACATTTTGATGTTTTGATCTCTGATTGCTATTAATGACAGGTATGGTCATTTGACATGGGAGTGGAAGAGAGGGATACGTAGCTACTTGCATCCTATGGTATTTGCATTCTTGTATAAAGTTCTTGCTGTGACAAGACTTGATACTCCATATATCATGGTCAGTATCGTTCCTTTTCAACTAAGAAATCTTGTTAGTTTTTGTGTTGTGTTATGTAAATGTTTTCGTCTAAAACGAAACAGAAAACTTTCATTTTGCAATCTGCTTGAAACTTTCCTAATGTTTCCTTTCTTTACAGAGCAAAGCTCCACGTCTTCTGCAATCCATAGTTTCAGCTCTTGGTGATCTCTATTTATATAAACTTTCAGATGCTCTATTTGGAGAAAATGTTGCGACCTGGTCTGTATCCTTTTGTAATTCAGCATTTTAACTCAATTCTTTGATATTTTTGATAGCTCCTAAGAGATTATAGGCTGCCATAACCTGTAGTGAGTTAGAGTGAGACTTTTAGCCTGTTTCTGAAGAAGATCCTTAGCTACGTCTTTTAATGGTTATGTCCCTAACTTATTGTTTCTAAAGCTTGATTCTTCTTGAATTGTATATGCATTTTTTTTTACCGATTGCATCCTTGATTTGTTGATAGCTCTTCTGTCAAATGGCGAACTGGTTTATATTCTTCTGTTTGAACCGTACATTTTCAAATTGTTTGGAGACTGTTCTTACCATCATGGGACTGTACTATTGGCCTTGTATTAGAAACTTTTCAAGGGACTATTCAGTTAATCGGAAGTGGGCTCTGGTCATAGCAGCCCTTGCATGCGCCATTAGACCGACAAGTGCAATCATATGGTTATATGTTGGGTTACTCGAGCTATTTTTGACTCCTGATAAGTTGAAATTCCTCATCCTAGAGGTGATCCCGATTGGGTGAGTTTAACTCAGCTGTTTTCTTCACCATTAGTTTACTTTTTTGTAGATTTTATTGCACTTACATGTAGATATGTTGTCAGGTCTATGGTTCTTGGTCTCACATGTATGTTGGACCGTCTGATGTATGGCTCATGGGTTATAGTGCCTCTGAATTTTCTGAAGTTCAATTTCCTTTCATCTGGTGGAGATTATTACGGAACTCATCCATGGCACTGGTACTTCACTCAAGGATTTCTTGTCATGCTTTTCACTTTCACACCATACTCCATCGTTGGAATGATCAAGTCTAAGAGTTTTAAGCTTTCAGCTCTTATCCTATGGGTATTAATCACATACAGCATACTCGGCCACAAAGAATTCAGGTACATACCCTTTTGTTATTCCACTTTTCCTTATCAAAAACTTCACAAAGAAACATCTTTTGTTCATAAATTATGTTTGTCGTGTCGTCTACTTAGATTATAAATGATAGGTTTGTGCTACCTGTGCTACCCATAGCTTTAATATTCTCCGGATATGCATTTGCCGAAATGGAAGCTTCTGGTTCATCACCATCTTCAATCACTAAAAAGAACCAAGCCCCTAGAAGGAAACGTATCACTAATTGGTCTCCGAAACTAAGACTCTCAGTCTTCTTTCTCCTTGCAACCAACATTCCAATGGCACTTTACATGAGTTTATTCCATCAGGTAATAAACCAAACACTTTACTTCTCTCTTTCTGTTACTGTCCTAAACAAATGTTGTTGCTAAAAACAGAGAGGAACCGAAGACGCCATGAACTACTTATCAGAAGAAGCATACAAAGGAAGAGCAAAGAACATTCTCTTTCTCATGCCGTGTCATTCCACACCTTATTACTCCACTCTCCACAACAACATTCCAATGCGATTTCTCGATTGCACTCCCAGGTACAATATCATGCTTTTAAGTCACTGTTCTTGCTTCCTTTGTCCCCAGTTCACTCTAAGATTCTTATGGTTTCCTTCAACAGTGAAGAAAAAGGAGTTCTTGATGAATCAGACCAGTTCTTGATGGATCCTTTAGGTTTTGCATCAGAATTAGCTAGAAATTGGTCAAAGCCTCCAAGTCACATTGTATTGTTTACCTCAGAAGAAACAAAACTCAGAGATTTCATGATCCAATATTCTTTCAAAGAGGTAAAAAAGTTATAAAAACAAAAAGACAATTTTGTTTTACTTAACTGAAATCTAAATTATGTTTTGTGTCTCCATGAAAACAGGTTAAAAGGTTTTTCCATGCGCATTTCAAGGTTGATCGAGATCTTCAAGCTGCAGTGGTAATCTATGCTACAGACTACTAACTATTTGAGGTTTTTTAATCCAACGTTGTGTTGTTTTTTTGTCGTTAAAAACGCCGTGATGTTCTAGTAGTTTCTTATTGAACGACACGAATGGCTGAAAATGTGGGTTACTTTTTAATGGGCCTTATAAATCCAGGGATATTTGCTACGCTGTATAGCGCGTCAGATGATTAATGTGTTATAGGTTTACTAAATATTCAATTAATAATTTTTGGTAAAAAATAGATTGGGTTTTATTAGACTATTGGGCTCAGTGAATATTAGATTGGGCTCATTAGACTATTGGGCTCAGTGAATATTAATGGGCCTAATGATATAGTCACGTGAGCATCATGTGCTTTCATTTGTAATGTTGTGTCTCTTGATTAAACTCTTGATATTTTTGCTTTTGAAGTAGAATCACTCTGATTAACCTAAATCGGAACCTATCCTAATCTGTAATTTTCCGATGGAGATTCTTCCGATTCCGACGGAGAGCTTTAAGGTTGGCTTCATTGGAGCCGGAAAAATGGCGGAGAGTATAGCTAGAGGTGTGGTTGCTTCTGGAGTGCTTCCGTCGAATCGTATCTCCACTGCTGTTCACTCGAATGCCAATCGTCGCGCTGTTTTTGAATCGTTCGGCGTCAATGTCTTCTCAAGTAGCGAAGATGTAAGTACATTGTTCTTCACTGTATTAGGACTTGTCTTTAGAGAGAGAGACACTGAGAGATATTCATCAGAATTAGTTCATTGTGCTATGTTGTTGCCATCGAAATCAGGGACTCGTCAGTATCTCGTAGATCGGTTACTCAGCTGCTGGGAGTTAAAACTAATCGAAAATTGACCGATCTTCAAAAAAAATGACAGGTCGTTAACGAAAGTGACGTCGTGATATTCTCTGTGAAACCCCAAGTTGGTATATATCTTACTCTCTTCATTTTGCTTCTGTGTTCATTTGTTTTTTTAAGCCATCGAAACATTTATCAATAGATATTACGTTACCTGAAATTGTTCCTATAATGTGCAGTTAAGAGTGCTATCACAGCATTAAGATCTAAGCTCTCGAAGAAGAAGCTTCTGGTTTCTGTTGCAGCTGGAATAAAATTGCAGGATCTACAGGTTTGTACCCATCCTCATCTTTTTAAAATTGGCTGAAGAAAGGAGTAGTATACTTTTTCAAAGTTATATATGTTAAAAAGTTCAGAATCCCTGATATTTAAGCTTCTATTTTGCAATTGCCATTTCTGAGTTTTAGCGTAGAGCTTCATTTTGTTAAATTCTGAAAGATATCTGTTCTCTTTGCTAGTCATGGTCTGGTCAAGATCGATTCATAAGGGTGATGCCTAATACACCAGCTGCAGTTGGTGAAGCAGCTACAGGTAATTACCAAAACTCACATTTGCTTCATTCATCTCTTCTTACCGTTTGTGCTTTTTCCTGAGCTTTTTTGGTGATATCATTTCCTCATATTCATATTTGCTACGTAATGTCTCCTTCGCTGCAAATATATAGTTATGAGCCTCGGAACAGCAGCAACAGAAGAGGACGCAGCAGTGGTGGCTAAGTTGTTTGGCTCAGTGGGAAAAATATTGAGAGCTGATGAAAAAATGTTTGATGCTGTTACTGGCCTCAGGTACTTTATCATCATTAATGATACATCCTCTGCCTTTCATGATCTCAATCCATTACTCAGTATCACTTTCTTTGAAACTTGAATTTACAGTGGAAGTGGTCCAGCTTACATATACTTAGCCATTGAAGCTTTAGCCGATGGAGGAGTAGCTGCTGGTCTACCTCGAGAACTTGCATTAAACTTAGCTTCACAAACCGTTAGTCACTCCCACACTACTTAGTTTATAAATACTGAAACATTGAAAGGAGAAAGCTTTAGCTTGTGGTGTTTCTTTGACAGGTTCTTGGAGCTGCAACAATGGTGAGCAAAACCGGGAAGCATCCAGGTGTGTTAAAAGATGATGTTACTTCACCAGGTGGCACAACAATAGCTGGAGTTCATGAACTAGAAAAGGGTTCTTTTCGAGCAACACTTATGAATGCTGTCGTCGCTGCAGCTAAACGTAGCCGTGAGCTTTCACAGAACTAAAAAGCTATTTATTAGTTGCTGCCATTGTTGTCTCTGCTTATTTAAGGTGAGTTATCTTTAGGGGTTTTCACATTAAGGTAATATCCTCTTTTGACTTTAAATAAATTACCATAATTATTCGAAAGTGATAGTTGAGATCTGGAAGTTACGAGTTATGTTGTAACGTAAAAGCAACTTCACATCAAACTGATAACGATGTGAAGAATAGACACTGAATCTTCCAAGATTCCGACCAAAGTACTTAAACCAAAAGATTCGTTTTATCTTACCAAATCATAACATATGACATATATATATACACACACACAAAAGTAATCCAGAAATCAACGGATTTTGATCTTTTAACGGTTTTATAATTTGCCAAATTTGGTAGATCGTCACAAAAGGGGTCTCGAGTATTTTTTTTTTTCAAAATGTGGTGAAGATAAAAGGTTTTAAAGAGGTTTTATAACGTAGTGTAGAGTCATGAACTTGTAACCAAACCTTCTCGAGCAGTTGCAGTCACGACATTAGTGACACGAAGCACAGCTTGAGCACTAAGAACCGAGAGTTTTGACTGACAGAAGACTTCCCAAGTCACTGGTTCTGTAATCTCTGCAACTTTCTCTTCCTCTAGTGATGTTGATGACGATGATGTTTCAGGTCCAATAAGAGGATAAGCTTTCTCGTATGCGGTCTGAAGCACGACTAGAACTGATCGTGCAGCTTCACGAGATTCAGGAAGTTGATCACTTAGCTGAGATGCAGCTGCTTGAAGTAGTTTCTCAATTCCATATTCTGTAATACCTTCTACGCCCTGAAGACCAAAGAATCATCACTTTAACATGACCAATGTGTGTGATTTGAATGCAAAAGAAACGAAAATGAAGTTTTGGTATTACCAGTCGAGGAACACTTCGGGAAAAGCATAAGGATGCCTTTGCTCGGATCCGAGGATTCCTGTTTTTCAGACAAGGTTGTAGCTTTGGTAATAGCAAAGTAGGGGAAACGTATTTGGTCATTGCTACTAAAGCTTTATCTGCTGCTTCACAAACAAATCTTTTGTCTTGAGAAGATTTGAGGAGAAGTTGAGTAAGCTGAAAGAACAAAGTGTATAAGAACAAGTAAATTACAGCAAAAAGATTGAATCGATGAAGACATGAAAGAGTCAAAAAGGAAGAGTTAAGTTACCAGAGAATCCAATAGATCTGTTATATGATCGTTATATGCACTGAAGATGTCTGCAGATGTCATACATGCGGTTTTACAAACAGCACTTCTTGGGTTTTTAAGTGATTTCACGACGAGTGGGATCACTTTATCACTGGTAAGAAGATATCGTTAGACTTGTATTTTCATAAATTTAACTTTTAAGTAATTAAGTGACAGAAAACTTAGAGAATTTGGCTTACAGAATATGCAGCATTTCATCCTTGTGGTATATTGAAAGCCGACGAACATTATTAAGAGCATCACACACTAATACCCAATCCTTGGAGTCTAGTCCAGCTAGAACAGACTGAAAAATGAAACCAAACAAAATATTCTTATGTAAATATCTCAATTGCTCCTTGGAAACAAATCTTGTATCCAACAGATTCAGCATATTAATGGAGATGCTGATGCTAATGGGGTTCATGAACTTCAAAACAGATACAGGAAGAGAGAATTTACCTTAAGAACTGCATCAGCATCGTCTACATTATCCAAGTTCTCGGATTCAATATACTCAACTTCCACTGTAACTACCTCTACCTCAGGTTTCTCCATTTCTACACCATTAGGATGAGTAGGATCTGATGGGGTAGAGGTTGGTAATGGTCTATCGTCAGAGTTTCCATTCATTTTGGCAACACAAGGCTTGGTTAAGCTTGCTTTACAATCACTTTTCCTCTCAGATACAGGAAGAAGACTATTAGAATCTTTTAAAGCAGTACTGGCCATACGTGAAGTTACTTGCCTGAAAACAGAAATGAAACACCATTAAAACAAAATACAACAGTGTAAGAAGTTATAAGATGAAGGCTATTACACTGAAAGAAGAATGTATAATTTCTATAATACTTTCACAGTAAACCTAGAAGAGTAGCTCAAATTCGTTTCTAATCCATCATATAGCAATAGATCTTTGGAAACTGGAGATTAAATTCTCCAAAAGTATCCACCAGCAACCAGGAGATTATGTGATAACACCAAAAACCCAGAAGACGAATTTGTTTGTTTTCAAATGCAAAGCAAAATCGACATAATAAGCTAGTTTAGCGTTTAGATCAGATTAAACCAACACCCAAGAATCTCAACCCCGAAGCAACGTTAAATGCCATCAATAGACAAGCGAAAAATCCAGAAGATCCCTCGAAATCAATGGAGTAACTGTACTAGTCAAGTTCCCAGACTCTTAAATAATATCAAACCCGGACGAATTCAACAGAAAAATGGGAACAGAGCATAGATCTACATTTTCAGCTAATTTGTCAAACAATAAAACAAAGCAAAACACACGATCTCACTCAAAAACTCTTAATAAGATCTCAGCTATTCACCAAACCGGGAAACCGTCACGATTCCTAATCAGAATCCAGTAGTTTCCACCAACGATAAACGCAACAACACACATATAACCATCAAATCGTGAAGTCAAAACCAGTTCAAACTTGCAATGAAGCGAATACAAAAGTGTCGATAGATGTAGTTACCGGAGAATAAATCGGCGGTAAAACCAGAGCCAATGAGATGTAACAAAGAAGATAAAACGAAAATCCGTGGACTGGCAGACCTCAAAAATCTATAAATGGCGTTGAAAATTTGAAATACGAACGAGGATACAGCGAGAGAGAGAGAGAGAGAACCAGAAGAGCGTCTTTATTTGTAGAAATCGTATTCAGTGGTGTCCTTCGAAACGATGTCGTATCTATGCGGTGAAGTATAAAACGATGTCGTATTAATGCGGTGAAGCCTAAACGATGTCGTATCTTATTTAGTGGGACCCATTGTGTACAGAGATATTTTTGTCGGTTTCTTGGTACCATTATACGACTGGCTCGCGGTTGAAATAAATGTTTTTTTTTTCACATTATTCTAATTTTTTTTATAAATTATATTTATATAAATATCTGATTAGATTTTGAAATGACGTCCCAGCGCCAGATTTGATTTTTTAAATATTTTGAAATATCTGATTAGATTTTTTTTTCAATTTTTATAAATGTGAATTTTTTCAATTTTTATTTTAAATAAATTTCTATGTTTTAATTATGAATTATATAAATTGCATAAGACAAAGTTTCTACTAATATTCCAAAGTATACCCTATTGTAAAAAATATACATAATCTTAAATTAAATAAGTGCAATATAAAATATTAGTATCTGTAACTTTAGAATTTATATATTTAAAAAATGGAAACTAAATAAAATCTATTTATCACAGCTCAATAATACATGACATATATATATGCACCGAAAGGACATAATAAAGATATGTAGTTAGCTGTCACAATATCTAACCACTGTTTGATTAATTACAAATCGAATGATTAGCGACCCACTCTCTAATATTTCAATTAATGTTATATATTATTAATGTAAGTTGTATACATAAATTTTAAAACAATGTGTTATATTATGGACCCACGTTCTAAAATCACTTAAAAAACATTGTCTGTGATATCAGTTTATGCTAAATCAGAATGTGGATCAAACCGGTTCGTTCCGGTTTAATTCTAAATTATCATATAATATTATAATGTTTAATGATATCATCGGTATAGAATTTTTGAAATCAAAACTCGATATAAAATATAAGTTTATTTATTGGAAATTGATAAGTAACTGGTCAATTTTCATATTATTATTGGTATTTTCTCTAAGTTTAAGTCATGTATACAAAAACATTTTATTTTTATGAAGAATAGAATTTAATATATCAAAATATTAATACAAAAATATTATGGTGCCTAAAAAAAATTACACGAGGTAAAATAATTGTTTTACACGTTTTTAGTGGTTTTTTTTTTTCGTTCGAAGAGATATTTAATTAGATTAAAAAGTTGGGGTTTTTATCGCCCATTACAATGCTATGAAATTGAGTAGGTAAAGATAAAAAGTCTGAGATAATTGCAGAGAAAGGGGAGAGAGACTTCGCATACTTTCCGATTGCATCGGCAAGGGCGTTGCGCTTCGTCCTCTGAAGATTAGTAGCCTTTCCGGGGATTGGCTTCTCAGATCAGTGAATTGGTCATGGATGGTGGTCAGAACCGCTTGACGGCTCGGACCGTTGAGCTCCTCCACCAAAGGTTTACAATCGGAGATATAGATGACCTTCGAGAAGCCTCTATTCTTCGTAGATTCGAGAGCCCAAAGGAGAGCTTCTCCTTCGGCGATAATTGGAGCGAGAAGCGATGGGATCTTCTTAGCTCCCCAGAGCAGGACTTCTCCCGCTTTGTTCCTCAGGACCCATCCAAGACCAGAGAGCTGTTCTTGCTTGTTCCAGGAGGCGTCTATGTTGCATGCAAGCCACTTTTCCGGCGGAGCTTTCCAGGTTGTAGTGTTAGATTCTTCGGGCCGCTCGCTTGGTAGTGTTCGCCTGATCTGATCCTGAGAAGCTCTTTTCCATTCACTCTCTTCTTCCGCTATTCGATTGATCAAGGCTGCCGGAGGTGAGTTGCGTAATTGGAAGATTGACTCGTTTCTCGATTTCCATAGTGACCAGATAACCCAGGGAAATGATTCGTTTCTTTTGATTGCATGACTATCTTTGCTGTCGTAGAACAATAGTTTTTAGTGGTTTTTATCGCTAAACTAAAATAAAATAATAAAACATTAGTTAATTAATATGTATATCCGCGATTAAAAATTGTTTTTCATGGGCCACGCGCTTTTTATTTTCTAAAAATAAATTTCGGCCAATTTCATTAAAAATCGCTGGACTATAGTCCAGAGATTTTGTGAACACGCGCGTAACGCGCGAAGACTGCGCGTGGTTTATATCAGACTGCGCATGGTTTATATCACAGATTAATTAAGGTGATGGGCTTTTTAATTGTTAGGACCATATTAATTTATTAATTACTGGAGTCCATCTTAAAATTTAGAGTAAAAATGGGTAACTTTGTAAGCCTTATTCTATTGGGCTTTAAAATTTCAATTTGGGCTCTCTAGTAGGGCTAATTTTGTAAGAAGAACATAGGTCTTAAATTTAATAAATATCCAATAAATTAATAAGCTAACATTTAAATAATATAATGAAAATATATATATTTGATAAAGTTATTACAAATATATATAAAATTATAAAAACTAGAATAATCCAATTCGGGCTCTCTTTTTATTTTATTTTACTCATACAATTTATTTAACTATTCCCATAAATAAAATAAAATAACTTCATAACTAATTTATTAACAATTTTTTTGACGATGCAACACAGAAAAACAAATTTTATTTGAAAAAGGATCAAAATATAATCCAATTTCATCTCCAACACAAAGCTTTCTTCTTTCAACAAAATTAGATTTCCATAATCCCTCAAAATAAAATTTATCAGCAACCTTGAGATCTACTTCATGTTCATCTCCGGTATCGAAATCTTCGATTTTTATTTTTTCAGAATCAATTTCGAGTTTCGAATTATCCATATCGTTTAATATATAGTTTTTGAAATCATTTGTATCATCAAATGACATGCATTTTAAATCTTCTTTTGTTAATATCTTTCTTATTTTCCATAGACTTGTTTTGTTTTGCTCACGAATCTGTTCCAATGATAAAGTAGAACGCCTCATTTTTTTTATTTTTTTTTTTGTAAAAAAATTGAGATTATACTTTAAGAATGAATTTGAAAGATTTTGTGATTGTGTTTTATGTAATTGTGAAGTATTTATACGTATATATAGGCTATATGAGATTGAAGAATATAGGCGTGGGAAGATAATTTGTTAAATTTGAAATTTAATGACCATATATTTGAATTTATATCATTAAAATTGTTTGAATATTGATTATAATAGATAGATTGGAAATTGTTCGGAAAGGCGACAATTTAATATGTTAATGAAACAATAGACCATGCAACGCACATTTTTATGTAGTTCCATTTTTTATTTGTTTGAAATAAAATTATAATTTTTCATTAACATCATATGTTTTTATATGTATATACTCTATTTATAAAATAATTAAATATTATAACTCATGATTATTAATATTTTTGAAAATTTTGTTAATTTTAAAAATTTGTGGGTTATAAGTATAACCCATGATTTTGTATTATTTTAAGACATTAGTAATTTTAAAATTTTTGTAGGTTATAATCCATGATTATGCATTTTTAGAAAATTTAAAATAATTTGGTGATTAGAATTCTTAATTTTGTATTTTTTTTTTTGAAAATTTGGTAATTTTAAAATTTTGTGGGTTATAACCCACTCATGATGTTGTACTATTTTGAAATTTTGATAATTTTAAAAATTTTGTGGGTTATAACCCATAGCCTAATTTACAAATATGGGGCAATATTGAGTAATACAAGTATACAACCATATTGATTTATAATTATTATTATTGAACCTATAGCCCATTATATATATAAAATTTTATATTTTTTCCCGGATTTTATATATTCTTTTTTTCTTCACACCGGATTATATATATTCATGAATAATACAAAAATATTTTTGTCCCCGAAAGTAATAATACAATTATACAAGTCTTATATATTTTTGTTTCATTTTATTAAATGAACATAATACAAAACATAGATTATTTATTTTTTTAAAATATATGTTTTATTTAAAATTGGAAGAGCTTACAGAAATGAAAGCTTACCTGTATTGAGGAGCAAGTTCACCATCCTTGACAATATAATTCTGAACTGGAAAATCTTTGCCCTCAAAATATCTCTCCAACATGTCTTTCGTCCCCGCAGCATATCTTATCTAAATTTACAAATATTCAAAAATAAATATATAAGTTTCCAAATTAATAATAATAATATAATTACTAATAAAAAAAGGGATTTAATTAATTAATTACTTGAGCGTCGATGGTGGTGCCGGAGATGTGAGGAGTCATGGCATGGTTAGGCATATAACGCCATGGATGTTCTTTAGGAGCTGGTTGTGGGTCCCACACGTCTCCACTGTAGCCACCAATGTGTCCATTCTCTACACCTTCTACTACAGCTTCTCTATCCATTATTGCTCCTCGAGCATTATTCACTATCATTACTCCTTTCTTCATCTTCGATATCATCTCTTTGTTAAACATCCCTCTGTATTCAAATCAAATTTCAGACAAGATTCCTCGTTATAACCCATGATTAGGGCTACACATTCGCGTACCCGTTTGGTTTTGGTTCGGTGCTTTTGGTTCTTCGTTTTCTCGGTTTTATGACTATAGGATCCGTGGTTATTTGAAGATTTCGGTTCGGTTCCGGTTTGGGTCCGAGTTCAGATATTTTATAAAAAGATCCAAAAAATACCCGAAAAACTTAAAAATTATTGAAAAACCGAAAAAAATACACTAAACACTGAAAAATACTCGAAAAACCACAAAAAATACCTAAAAAATAAAAAAAATACCCGAAAAAAAAAATATGGTTACTTTCGAGTACCCAATGGATATCGGTTCAGTTCCAGTTATTACCCGATATCCATGGATCCCGAGTTTAGTATCCAATAGGTACTTTATACCGGTTCCGATCCGATTCCGGATCCTTTTTTGGTTAGGGTTTGGTTCTGGTTTTCCGTTTCGGTTTTTATGCCAACCCTACCCATGATTATGTGTTTTTAACTTTTTAGGAAGAATGGTCTATTTCCACATAAACTTTTTCGAACGGATCTATTTCCCCCTAAACTTTTGAGCACTT
>KE151199.1:1196674-1209538 GCA_000411095.1 Aethionema arabicum
AAGTTTGAAATTTTGTGGTTTATAACTCATGATTTTGTATTATTTTGACAATTTGGTAATTTAAATAAAATTGTGGGTTATAAATGAAAATTTGGCAATTTTAAAAATTTTATAGGTTATAACTCATGATTATATATTTTCTTTTAAAATATTGAAATTTTAAAATTTTATAGATTATAAATCATCATTATGTTAATTAGTGTTGATTTTAGAGATGTACCTTGTTTTGTCAGTGAGAGGAGTGTTGACGACAATAACGTCACATTGGGGAAGCATTTCATTGAGATTCTCAATATATTTAGCTCCTATCTCTTTCTCAAGCTCTGCTTCCATTTGAAGTCGATCATGGTACAAAAGATTGCAACCAAATGGTTTTAACCGTTGAAGCAAAAGCCTACCGATTCTTCCAGCTCCTACAGTTCCTATTGTTTTTCCTTCAAGATCATAAGATTTATAAGCAATACCAGCAACGTTCCATTCACCATTGATGACTTGGTTGTAACCTGGTAATACATAAAAAGCAGAGTAATTCACAGTAAAAAACAGAGTAGTTCATAAAAAACAGAGTAATTAAGATAAAAACAGAGTAATTTGATGACTTGGTTATAACCTGGTAAAAAGTTACGCATTAAGATTAAGATTCTCATGAGTTCGTCTTCTGCAACTGATACTACATTGCTTCCTGTGACTTCAGCTACTGTAAGACCAGCTTCAGCTGCTGCGTTAAGGTCAATGTGGTCAGAGCCGATACCGGCGGTGAGTAGAAGCTTTAAGTTTTTAGCTTTCTTGATTCTTTCGGCTGTTACGTATGCGGGGTGGAATGGAGTTGATATGAGGACGTGAAGATCTGGGAGATGTTTCTCAAGTTCTGTGATTTATATGAGATTGTTGTGTTAAAAGTTATGTAATTTAAAGTTGAATGAAGTATAGATTATGTTTAGAGTTTTACCGCAGTTAGGGCCTTCTTTGTCATCAGTGACAATGTATTGATGTCCTTTTGATTCTAGCCAGTCACGGATTCCTAATGCGTTTTCGACGCAGCCGAGGAAGTTAGGATTCATTGAAGCGTACTCGTTGGCTTTGTAGAAAACACCAACAATCTTCTTGCTATCACCAGAAGATGCCTGTTTCATAAGGGAGTTCAAATTTAACTTAGTGTTCTTTGAAGATCAATCTTCATTAAATGGGCCTTGGTTTACAATAAATGGGCCCACACTTAAAAAGCGCATTTAAGCCCAAAATATGAGATAGCTAGCTTAAACATCGTGCCATTTGGTAGTTAAAGAGAGAAACAACATGTAGTTTTGGATTTCCTAGCCTGGGAGTACTTTCCTAAGTTTCGTTACACGTCTCTGTCATGCACACAGTCTGATCATATCATAACAAAGTAGCCATTGCAGTTCATTCACATGAATCATAAGTAGGAACCAAACAAATTTTACAGATTCTGAAGTTGAAGAATAGCACAACGAATCAACGATCGCACAAATTCATAGGAATTTCTTAGATAATCGAACCAACAAATGCATGAAATCATCAGGTACTCAAATCGCAACCGGATTGTAAAATGCTAAATCTAAGTCGTGTCCGTTACTGCGATTTTACGGAGAAACGGCCAGAGATCTAAGAATCTAACCGTCACATACAAATCGGAACTATAAATCATCACAGAAGAAGATAATTAAAAGATGAAGTAGAGAAGAGCAAACACCAGCAAAATCAAGCCTGATCACAACACAAATCTTCAAAATAAACCACGATCGAATACGATTTCTCCAGAAACTACTTCACGACCAACACATAGAACCCTAATCAAAATCAACAAGCGAAAGAGGCAACAGATGAATTCTTACATGGAACTGACGCGCAAGATAGCCCGAAGAAGACGGAAACGAAGAGGAAGCAAATGCTCTCATCGCTGCTCCACTTGCTCGTCGCATCGCCATATTCTTCTTCTTCTTCCTAAGTAGATCTACTCTTTCTCTCACAAGTAGAAGTGATGATTTTCAATTTCGCTTGTAAAATTAACTAAAGCAAAGGGAAACTATATAAGACGAACCAGAAAACATCCTCTCTTATCACCAATTAAAACTCGCCACGTAGCTAATTAATAATTTCCCAAAGAAATAGCATCTTATCTACACCACCAAAACTATATAATTTGCTTACGTAGATATTTATAGTTATCTTAATTCTTCATTAATAATTAGATACATATCCAATCCCGGTCTACACCAAACCAAACCCGGTCTAGACTGAACCCGGTCTACGCCATTGGTTTTTACAAAATAGATTTATACCAAAAGTTAGATTCTTCCTCCTACAAAAACTAAGTGTTTTTTTGGTTGGCTCTTTACAAAAAAGTGAGGAGCAGTACTGTACCTGTACTTAACGTGAAGTCTTGCTTGAGTTTGCTTCACTACTTACACTGGTCATGCGTCTCCATTTATCCTTTAAATCAGCTGGAGTACGTGTATCGTGGAACACTTTCTTACCCATCTCAAGAATCTTCCTCCATGGCATGTTCTTTTTCGCTTCTGCTGCATATCTCTCTACTCCATGCTGTGACACATAAACATAAACATAACTATTATCTTCTTATTGGAGTAGTTCAAAGATTTGATGATACAGATACCATACCTTAAGCATGTCTTCTTCTTCTGCGGACCAATATAGCTTCTTCCTCGTTTCTTTCTTGATATTCCAAGCGTCCCTGTAATTCCATGGCAAAAACTTTTAAAATTTTAAGGTGGAAACGAGACTAAGATGATTTAGATGCGTTTAAGTGTGTGATGGAAAAAAGAGAACAACATCACTGTTAGCCCCGTGCCGACTTCGGTTGTTGTGATGTTTTTTCCCTTTGGGTCTGATGAGGAGGTTGCATGAACAGATGATGAAATTTGATCTTCGTCGTTGTGATCGTTACTTGATCTGTTTGATGATACTTCACTCACCCATCTTCTTCGCTTCCCAATTTGTTGTTCTTTTCCTGAAAAAGTGTCTTCGGTAGAGACGAAGTGTGACTCATCTCTATTTCTCACTGTAGCTGCATTGGCTTTAGTTTTATCTTTAGTTGTTTCATCATCCTCAGCATCTTCAAAATCATCTATGTTATATATCATTGCTTCGTTTTCTGATGCTTCAATCCCATCTTTTGATTGATTAGTTTTCTTGTTTTGACCTCTTGAAGTATCTGAATCGTTATCAACTTGTGCTTGTTTCTCTTTTGATGCACAGGCATCCTTGACTCGTTGTAACTCTTGATCACTTAAAACGAATGTAACACCTACTGAATGTTCATCATCAGATAATAAGGTTGTATTCTCTTGAGGTTCAGGAGAAGTCTCTTTCACTTCCGTATCACTGTTTTTCGCCTCTGTATCTAGATTCTTGAAGATTTGCTTTTTTGCTGCAGCAACCTTCTCAGCAAGTGATTTGGATCTGTGTACTACGTTTTTGAACGAGCAATAAGGACAAAGTGAATACTCAGGATCTTCACTGTTCATTTCAGCATTCAAACAATCTGGGTGATATGAAACAGGACAGTCAGTCCCAGAGCAACTGTATACCGACTCATCTGCAGTTCCACAGACGATACAGGCATCTAAACTCAGCGGCTTGAAGCCTGGGGCTGTCTCACTTCTGCCAAGACATTGAGAGTTCTCCTGTGGAAAATGTTCCTCCTCCAAAGAATTGGGAACAAAGTCCACATCAGTGTAACCACTATCACACTGCAGGTCAGAGTCTGCGATGAGCTTATCGTTCTCCCTGGAGCCAATCTCTTCATTATCATCTGCCTGTAAGAGGAAGTGATGAAAACTTATACCCAAAACATAGATGTACCAAAAGATAGAACAATATTTTGGGAGCTACAAATTAAAATTCAAGCTCCACATCCACGCAGATAAATTTCACATACAACTGCAACTGATGCTTATAAACGAGGAAAAATCATCCAAAATTAACAACTGAAATAGTTTAAACTACAAACTAAACCACACAATACGAATACATCAACTAACGAAAATGAGAATCAGACGATACTTAGCTGTCAGTGAAATAACGAAATACCAGAATCCGTGGAAGAGGTTAACGAAACTACCAAATCTATAAGTACAAGTTATAGAAGGCATATCGCTGCATCAGGAAACTTCTGAAATATAAAACCTACCTATATTTTCCAATGGTAAGAGAGAACACGCGAAACAAAGAGAAAACGAAGGAAAATGAGGGTTACCAGATGACAAACGGACAACGGAGAAGGACCGTTAGGCCGGCGAGAAGACCTAATCCTACCCCTAACCACATACGATTTTCTTCTCAACTTCATACTCTTCTGCTACTACAGATTTCTGGACTTCCTTCGCCTGGAATTTTTGAATTCGTCGGTCTCAATCAGTAGCAAACAGTGTATTCTCGAATAAAGAGCGAGAGAAGAAAAAAGCGTACCGAGGAAGCTAGTTTCTCTCTCTCAGTCCCTTCAAATTCAAACATTTAAAGGTGTAGTGCTACCAAGTGGGCTTCATGACGGAAAATCTAGCCCATTAAAATATTGTAAAGCCCATTAGAGGCCCATAAAAGACCCGTTATGATTCTAGTAAACGACAACGTTTTATGTGAAACCTAAAACGACGTCGTGAAGTTTCTCGTCCTCGAGCAGCTTGAAAACTCTTCTTTTCTCAGCTGGCTTTGTTTAAGGAGGAAATGATGCGTTACAGCGGACGCCATGAGAGCTTGGTAGAAGAAAGCCAAGCAGAGGAGTCTCTGGAGAAACTAAGGAGCTTTGAATGAGCTCCAATACCATTGATGATGATCAAACTATTGAATAACTATACGGGGAAATATAGATTTCCTCAATATTGTCTTCACCGCATTTTCTCGACAATTAAACAAACCAAAATCCCAGGAAGCGAAGAAACTATCCTATTGATTACAGAACGTAGATTTAACCCAGCTTTGGATTCCCCAAAGACTAGAGTTTACGTTTCTCTCTTCCACACTCTATTTGGGCTGTATTTAAGCTGCGGGAGGCTCTACGGAGCAGCAAAGACGCTCTCTACGATGTGTGGATTCGGGATTGTTCCCGATTTACGTCTTTGGAATAGTTTAATTCATCGTTTCAATGTCACTGATTTGGTACCTCATCAGGTATGGTTGATTTACAGTAAGATGATAATTTGTGGGATTTCAGAAGATGTTTTTGCTCTCAATGTATTGGTTCATTCTTTGTGCAAATTAGGTCAAGTGAGATTTGCAATTAGTATACTTAGAAATAGAGTAATGAGGATTGATATTGTTACTTATAACACAGTGATTTGGGGATTATGTGAGCTAGGTTTAGCTGATGAAGCTTATGGATTTCTCTCTGAGATGGTGAAGAAAGGTATAGAGCCTGATTCAATAAGCTACAATACTCTGATTAATGGGTTTTGTAAAGTAGGCAATTTTGTTAGAGCTAAAGCTTTAGTTGATGAAATCTCTGAAAAAAGCTTGATTACTCATACTATACTCTTAAGTTCTTATTACAACATTGATGCCATTGAAGAAGCTTATGAAGAAATGGTTATGAATGGGTTTTATCCAGATGTTGTTACTTATAGTTCAATGATTAATCGATTTTGCAAAAATGGAAGAGTTTTGGAAGCTGGATTGATACTTAGGGAAATGGAAGAGATGTGTGTATATCCTAATCATGTATCTTATACTGCTCTTGTTGATTCATTATTTAAAGCAGAAAGTTACCGCGATGCTTTGGCTCTTTATAGTCAAATGATTGTGCGAGGAATTCCTATAGATTTAGTTGTATATACTGTTTTGATGGACGGTCTTTTTAAGGCTGGACTACGTAGTGAAGCTGAAGGAACATTTAAAATGCTTGTGGAAGATAATCATGTTCCAAATGCAGTAACTTATACTGCTTTAGTAGATGGATTATGCAAAATTGGGGATATAAGCAGTGCAGAGTCTGTGTTAACCGAGATGATAGAGAAAAGTGTTCTTCCAAATGTTGTGACTTATTCAAGTTTGATAAATGGGTATGTGAAGGAAGGAATGGTCAAGGAAGCTATTAGTGTACTAAGGAAAATGGAGGAATTAAGCGTTGTTCCGAATAGTTTTACTTATGGTACTGTAATTGATGGCTTGTTTAAAATAGGTGAAGAAGAAATTGCTCTTGAACTTAGTAAGGAGATGAGGTATCTCGGTTTGGAGAATGAGTTCTTATTGGATGTTTTTGTGAATCATTTGAAAAGAATTGGTAAGATTAAGGAAATCAAGGGATTGGTCAGAGATATGGTATCTAAAGGTGTGACTTTGGATCTTATTAACTACACATCTTTGATTGATGTGTTCTTTAAAGGAGGCGATGAAGAAGCTGCGCTTGCTTGGGCTGAAGAAATGCAAGAGAAAGGTATGTCATGGGATGTTGTTTCTTATAACGTTTTAATCAATGGATTGACAAAACTTGGGAATTTCGGTGAGGATTCGGTTTATGAAGGTATGAGACAGAGAGGTATAGAACCAGATATCGCTACGTTTAACATAATGATGAATGCTCGTCAAAAGCAAGGAGATTTCGAAGGTATCCTTATGCTTTGGGATGAAATGAAGAGTTTTGGAATAAAACCGAGTTTAATGACTTGCAATATTGTGATTAGAATGCTATGTGAAAAGGGTAAGACCCAAGAAGCAATCGAAATACTTAATCAAATGATCATTTCAGGGATTTGTCCGAGTTTAACAACATATAGAATTCTTCTTGACGCATCTTCGGAGCATAAAAGAGCTGATGTAATACTCGAAATGCACGAGAAACTTCTGAGTTCTGGAGTTAAACTGAGTAAGCAAGTTTATAACACACTTATTGCAACTTTGTGTAAACTGGGTATGACTAAAAAGGCAGCTTTTGTTGTTGAATCTATGAAAAAGACAGGCTTTGTTCCAGATACTGTAACGTTCAATGCGCTTATGCACGGTTACTTCGTGGGCAGCCATGTAAGAAAAGCTCTGTCTACATATTCCTTCATGTTGGATTCAAGGATTTCACCAGATGCTGTAACTTACAACACAATAATAAGAGGCCTTTCTGATGCTGGACTAATACAAGAAGTAAACACATGGGTACATGAAATGAAATCTCGAGGTTTTCGTCTCGATGCTTTTACATATGATGCTCTAATTTCTGGTCAAGCTAAGATTGGGAGTAAAAGAGAAAGTATGATGATATATTGTGAGATGATTACTGATGGTTTGGTACCGAAAACAAGTTCTTATAATGCATTGATCAGTGAATTCGCCATTGTTGGGAAAATGCGACATGCTGGTGAATTAATGAAGGAGATGGCTATGAGAGGAGTGAGTCCTGATACTTCAACTTATTGTATTATGATTACTGGTTGGTGTAAGCTTTACACTGATTCTGAAGTTGAGAGGAATGAAAAAGCTAAGTATTTGGAAGAAGCTAAGGTGTTGTTGACAGAGATGAATATAAAAGGGTATATTCCTTGTAAACAGACTATTTATTGGATAAGTGCTGCTTTTTCTAAACCGGGTATGAAAGCTGATGCTGAAAAGCTCTTAAAGGAGCAATATAAGAAAAGGAAAGCTCGTTCTTCAAAGACATGAAACAGGTGATTCTTCTCTGCTGTCTTGTCCTTTTAAGATAGTTTTGCTCAAGATTCAGACTCAGTCTTGTGCAACTGCTGAATTCCTTATACTTAACTGTTTCATTGTCTCAGATTTACCACCAGAATGGCTCCAAACAGGACATTTAGCAATTGAAATTCTGTGATGGGTTTTTGGCTGGTGAGATTTTGACACTTTACTTTTCTGATTTGGTTGTAAGATATCTTTTTACTGAATTCTATTTAGCTATTAGGCTTGGCTTGTGTTGCTGATGATGGGAATGGAAGCTGCAGAACAGGCAAGATTGCACGAGCTGGTTCTGGAGGGAGCTAGTAACTAAACCGGTGTAATGGATTTGCCTTGTGCAGTCTCTCACTTTGCATTCCAATCAGTTCAAGGACCTGAAGTTCTTGGTCCTAATTTCATCTAGTACTCTGGTACCTGAGCACCTGAGGGAGCTTCTGGAAGCTTCTGGACCGGTACCTCGAAGAAACTGAAGATTTGGAGTCAGTGAAAACAAGACTGCTCCTTGCTCAGGGGACGGATACACACCAAAGCTGTGTTTTTTCCTGGTTCACTTCAAAAAGTCATCAAGAAACCATAAGCAAAAGGGATTAAAAGGTGAATTGCAAACACTGATATCTTATTTCAACATTTTATTTTCCTTGTGGCTTTCGTAGAACAGAGTCCAGACTCAATAATTCAAAGCTTTCTAAATGAATACAGAATTAACAATCAACAAGTGAGCTGCTTATGTTCTGCAACTGCCTTGAGCTCCAGCTAGCTGTTGTAGAAGAAGACGGGAGTATAATAGTAGGAAGCCGTTTGCTTTCTTCTACATAAGGAAAATCTGTAGTATAATGAAGTCCACGGCTTTCATGTCTAGCAAGTGCACTACTCACCACAAGCTTTGCACAACAAAACAAGTTTCTCATTTCACAAGCTTCAAGAGCTACCACTGTCTGTTCCCAACCATGTTCGAACAAAAACGTTTCCCATTTCGCTTCAATCTCTGCAATTTTCATCTCTGCAGTTTTCAGTCTTGTTGTTGATCTAACGATGCCAACATACTTCCACATTACATTCTGAAGTTCTCTTCTTACTTCTTTTGTTAAAGAAAGAATCTTTGTTAGTACTTCATCTCCTAGAGATTTAGTAGCAACAACTGGTCTTGTCCATTTTTCAGATGCAGTCATGTCAAGTTTTGTTGTCTTCATGAGATCAGTTGAAGGTTGAACAGCCCGTCTTGCGAAAACGAGAGCTTCGAGAAGAGAGTTACTAGCTAGCCGGTTTGCGCCGTGTAAACCTGTACATGCTACTTCTCCAGCTACATATAACCCGAGGACATTGGTTTCGCCTTGTAGACCGGCACGAACTCCTCCACACATGTAATGAGCAGCGGGGACCACCGGGATGGGCTGGCGGGTTATGTCAAGACCATGTTTGAGGCATTCAGAAGCTATGTTTGGGAAATGAGCAAGAATCTTGTCTCTTGGTTTATGACTTATGTCTAGTAGCACATACTTCTCGTTACGTTTCTTGAGCTGGTCATCGATGCTTCTTGCTACTACATCTCTTGGAGCAAGCTCTGCTCTTTCGTCGTAAGTAGGCATGAACCGCTCCATTGCAAGGTTGTACAGGATGCCACCATCACCTCTCACAGCTTCGGTGATGAGAAATGCGTTTTCTCTAGGGGTTTGTAGCTTGATGGGAAGACCTTTGTCTGCTAAAGCTGTAGGATGGAACTGCACAAATCTGACACAGAGACAATTTTAACATCAAGTTTCAGTGGCTACAGAAGTCTCTTTAGTGTTCAAAAACACACTTTTATCAGTCTACTTACTCCATATTTGAGATCACAGCTTGAGCTCGATGCGCCATAGCCATTCCATCTCCAGTAGCCACCTGCCAAATGTAGTAAAACTGTTATGTTGATGTATATTCTCTCTTGTGACACTATTGCAGAGAGTTTTGAAGCTAAGAGACTTTAAGACAGTTAATGTACCAGAGGATTTGTGGTTGAAGGATAGATATGTCCAGCTCCTCCTGAAGCGAGTAAAGTCACCTTTGATATAAAACGAACTACCTGAAAAAAAAACGTTTAAGTTTCTATAAACAACAATATCTGAGGATATTATCAAATCAGGAAGGAATCAAGATGTGTATGTACCTCGTTTGTTTTGGTGTTCAAAGTGTCAACACCATGACAAACTGTGTTCAAACAATCCTGCTCAGATAAACAAAACAAATTTGATTTCATTAGACACTGCTCAGAGGCACTTCATGTTTTTAAAGAGAGTGAGAAATGGAGAACCTGAGAAGTGAGCAGATCAATTGCAAAATGGTGCTTGAAAACAGATATGTTGGAATCGTTAATTACAGCTTCAAGTAAAGCTCTCTCAATCTCTCTTCCTGTCATATCAGCTGCATGAACAATCCTACGATGTGAATGTCCACCTTCTCTTGCTAAATGCAAGTTTCCATCTTCTCCATGATCAAACGAAGCTCCCATAGCAATCAGCTCACGAATCCTATCAGGTCCTTCTGTACACACAATCTGCAAAAGAAAGACAAATAACTCAGTGAAATTGAAGCATTCCAAGGCAATTCATCAGCAAATCCTCATATAATCAGTAATGGAAACTTACTCTAACGGTTTCTTCATCACACAAATGAGCACCAGCAACAATTGTATCCTGCATATGACTTTCTACAGAATCCAAAGGACATAACACAGCACTAACACCACCTTGAGCATAGTTTGTGTTACTTTCATGAGGTTCATCTTTAGTTATGACAGCAACTGTTCCATGTTTAGCAACTTCTAAAGCATAACGTAAACCTGCAACTCCACTGCCAATAACAGTGAAATCATAGTACTTTGTTGAAGAAAATTCCGCTCTAATAGTCCTACAAAGCTTTGAGCTCTTATTAATGGTGGCAACACGAGTGTAACAACCACATTTCTCAACTTTTAAAGCCTTAGAGACTCCACTTGACCTGTATACAAGAGAATTCCAGAGATAATCAGAGAAGCTTCCTGTCAAATTCACAAAGTGGAATCATAATTTGAGGTTAAAAAAGTGATACCAAGAGAGATCTTTGAATGGATTTGTTTTGAAAGTAAATCCAGAACTCGATGAACTTCGTCCATTGTAAATCTGTCCCGCGAGATAGAAATCATGAATGTTTCCAGCAGAAACATTAACCGCCATTTTCGACCTTATATCTCCTACAACATGAATAATTTAGCAAACATCATCAAAACATCACTAAAACTAAGTTTCGAGTATTATTTGGTATGCATCCAAGATCCAACCCAGAAATGCTCCAGAAAACCCAAAAAAAGTACAATGTGTTACTCGGAAACCAATTATAGCAACCGAAAATCTCAAATCTCAAAAGCTCAATGAATCAATAAAACAAGAGAGAATCTGATAGTTTGCGACTAAAATCCAGAATTCGGAAACAGAGTAAATAATCAAAGATCAAACAAAATTGCAAAATCCTCCACATTAGGTCAAAATTGAACAAGATAATGAGATTATAGATCTTACAGAATCACCAAGTGTCTGTGAATTGAAAATAAAGGTGAAGAGACCCAATTCGAACAACGTTTGCTGAAATTTGAGCAAAATGTGGGAATTTCGGAAGATTAAACTGAACCTGATCCAGACTAAATCAGACACATACAAGAAATTTTCGCAAACTTGATCTTGAGTCAAAATTTTGACACAAGAAAAGATCAATGAAAGGAGAAATAAAGAAAGTTTCTGCTCCTTTTCCCTGAAACAAGAAAGAGGAGAAAATGGTGGTTTTGATCGTCCGGAAGCGTCCTAGAAATTCGCGCCTTTCCATTTATATGCGCCGCCCCCACACAACTCTTTCCTTTTTTTTTCTTTTTTTTTTTTTAGAAATGATTTCATAAATTTAAACAAAAAAAAATCCACCTAACATGAGTTATGTATCGTTTTCTTTAGCTAAAATACCATAAATGAAATAAAATCGTAAAGTTAAAAAAAATGAAATCGTTAAAATAAGGAGATGATTTATAGTATATATACGACAAACAAAATAAAAAAAAAATTTTAAGCAATTTAAAAGTTTAAAAAAATACCTTTTATAGCGACTGTATATAATTTTTGAAAAAATTAATATGCGAACAAGTGACACAAAAAAATATATGTTGAAGTAATTTTGTTTTTTTATAAATATACACACAAATAATTGTTGTAGTTCAAATTATTTATATAAATACTTTCTGATATATTTATAATTTTATGGTTAATCCGTTAATTTATAATATTTAATTTAAAATAGTGTTATCGAAGTTTAGTAGGTTGTTCATTTAGTTGATATACTTAAGAAAATACAATTTTAGTAGGTAGTTCATTTCATTTAAATCGAAAAACAAGTAACTTATATTTTATGGATTTATAGAGAATGTTTAATGCCATACATTTTTTTGGTAATTTTCAATTCAAATGCAAATAAAATATATAGCTTTTATATTCCACCAACATGTATGGACCCTTTAATTATGTGTATTAAATGCATGGACCAACCATCACTTTATATAAGAGAATCATGAAAAGAACTTTGTCTTTTTTCATTGAGACGTGGCTACTGACATTTCCAATAGTCAAATATATAACAAAAGAAATACGACCAAAATTTTTAAAATAATACAAAAAGTACTTATTTACAAAACAAAATTGTATTGAATAAAAAACGACTATTCGTGGATTGTCCTTTGACCTTTTTTCTTTTATATCTATGGATCACAAACCAGTTTTATTGATTGTATATGGTACAAATCGGTTTTATTAACTAAAAAAAAATTAAACACAAGATTTCATCCTTTGTAAGATATAGACTCTAGGTCTCGCAGAATCAAAGAAAAATCAGTTACCGACTGGTAAGTCTGATCCTGAAAACTCTTAAAAATTTTGGGGTCCAAAACGAAAATAAAATTATGAACCATTTTATATAATAAAATAATTTTTTTTTAAATCAAGACCCTTATAACAAAGAATCGATCTTGAGACCCTAAATGAATGTTTCACATGGTTGTACTTAGATCCGCCAATAAATGTTTCATGTGTTTGTGATTAGGTCCGTCCTTGCCGACTCGATTACTTTACTCCGATGAAGGATTTTTTTATTAATTAATGGCTTCTGCAATTTTTCGTCGACAACTAACATTATTAATTAAAAATAAATTATAAAAAAAAAAAAAAA
>KE151199.1:1217675-1245195 GCA_000411095.1 Aethionema arabicum
ATATATATATATATACATAATATAATAATAACTAATGTCTTAATTATATACGATTTGTAACTTAATTCTTATTATTGTAGAAATGTGTATATAATTAAAATATATTCCTAAAGTATTTAATAATATATTAATTATGGATTTTAGACTTACATTAGAAGCTTTTTGAGAGCTTCAATGGCATCTTCGTATGATTCGTTTCCCATTCCTTCTTTCTGCAAGTAGTTGACCCCAAAGCAAATTATTTTAAAAATATATTCTTTATACTAAAAAGAATAACAAAAAAAATGAGAGGAAGAAATACTGTATTAATAAGAGATTAATCTAAATCAAATTTAAATTTCACTTGTCGTGTGTAAAATTATAATTATGTTAAATTTGATTTTGGTTTTTCAAATATGGTTAGAAGCAAAGTTGGTTATAGTTTGGTGAAAATTAAATAGAAAAAAGCGACACTATTAAATTAAATAGTTCTACACACATTATCCATTTCCTAATTAGAAATGGTTATACGGACACGTCTCATTATTTGAATGGTTTTAAGCTTTTTATTGGTGGAAACGTGAGACATGTATAGTGGGAATGTATCTTTTTCCCCTTTTTTATTTGTTCCTTGTGATTTTTCAATAAAGAATTCAAAATTAAAAAAAAATTTAATATTGTTTAAGTACATCACGTTAAAGCCTAAAGGTAAATGCAAAACATAGGTTTATCTTTTAATTAATTATAAGGTAATGACATTTTAAAGAAAATTAATATGGAAACACGAGTACATTCCAAGATTTTTGGAAGTTTGGAGAAAATTACTTTACACGTATAAAACCCAAGTCACAACTAACTTAACTTTTTAACTTATTACTGCTATTCAAAAATAACCGGAGTGAATATATCGTATAAAATATTATATTTTTTTCTATTAAAACATAAAAAGTTTTAGTAAATGTTTTGTTTCAAATTATGAAAAATCGTAAGATTTCAATGCATAAAAAAAGTACTTTCAAATTGTAAAAATTACGTTAAAAGTTATTTTTTATCATTTTATTAATGTCTACATTCAATAAAAAAAAATGCATCATAATAGTTAACAATATATTGTATGTTTAAAGTATGATTATTATGAGATAAAAAATCATAGATTTTGACAAATTCATATAAAGAAATGGACCAATCTCCAACTACTTAACCACCATTAGTTTAACATAGTATAGAAACTTAAACTCAAACTTCCCTAAAATGCAAACATGACATGAATGTATTGATTTATTGCTATATATACCAAATGAGGGGTGATGATAGGAGCAGGTGCGGCGAAAACGGGCTTGTCGCGGATAAGGTTAGGAACGGAATTAGAGGAGGAGGAGATGCAGTTGACCACAGGAGATCGGAGAGTTGACTTTTTAAAAGAGGATTGAGAAAAGGAGAGATTGGTGAGGAAGAAGGTTGAGATGGGAGCAATGGACATTTGCTGAGTGTAATTCAAAGGATATAGATATGTATTTATAATATAAATATTACCAAAATATGAATTATTTAAATAAAAATGTAAATAGTTAATAAAAAAATATTGTAGGTTTGAAAGATAGATTAGAAAATTGGGGTTTTGGGTTTAATGGATAAGGAGAGTGAAGATGAGGATATTAGTTGCTTTCTCTATTCTTGTGGTGTATAATGAGAGGAACTTCTCAAGATTTCATTTTATTTTTTTTCAAAATAAAGTAATATTCTCTAATGATATATAACTTATCTATTTTTTCAAATTTTATCTAAAATTTACACGTCAAGATATAAATATTCATCTTCACATACAAGGGAACCACCTATAATTTGAATAAAATTAAAGTTCTCTATTTATCAAAACAGACAACTATACTAGTAAGTCTTAACAAATACAAATATAACTATTTTTACCAAAAAAAAATACAAATATAACTATAATATAAACATATCTACCTACCATTCTATATATGTTAAATCTCTACTTCATTTCTGTAACATAAATATTGTTATAGAAATAATGACACACAGTCACGAAACACACTTTGGTTCCACCTAATACTTGTACTAAAACATAATGTAAATGCTGTTATTCAACTAGTTAGAAAAAAAGAGGATAAATTTGATTCGGTATTATAAGATCCAAATTCGAGTATTGTACTACATGTGCGCCTAAAATTATTATAAAAAAACTTAAAGATAGAATATAGATTAAAGATCTGAATTTTTTTTGGTATAAGGAAGAATCATCATCCAAGAAAATGAATAAGTGGTGGAGATGAAAAAGGGATTGATGGGTTATTAAGAGGATAAGGTTTTATCACCAAAAACTAGCTAGGCTCCACTTCTATAGTTTCTTCTTATTTACTAACCTTATCTAAATAAACATCACCACTTTGTGATCATATAAGCTTCTTAGACTTGAGGGTTATATTTGTGTTACCTGTTTGTGGCTTTTGAAGAAGATGAGAGAGCCTTTTCTTGATCGCATAAGCCCATCTTAAGAGACTGAAATCGAAAAAGAGAAACAAAAGAGACGAAAGTTTATATGAAGATTGTCGAGATTTCCATTAAAAAAAAACCATTACAAAATTGAATCAGATGTTAGAAACAAAACATATTTACTACACATATCTCCTATAATAAAGAAAGAGATTGTAATTGCAAGAAATGACTAAAAAATAAGTGAACTAAACTAAAGGCAGAGAAAGGCTACAAAATCAAAAGCTATCTCTGTCTACAAGGTATTAGTATAGATGTGATTTCTCCTGTATGTGCTTGGGTCGAGAAAAAAATGAACATAACCATTTCAAACTTGAAAAGGCTATCTTGGTTCTCTCTGCTGTATCAGGACAATAAATTATGGTAGCTAAGGTTGGGGAAAAGAGGAGCTTCTGATTCATTTAAGGTGGGAGAGAGAGAGATTTGGAGGAGAAAACACAGAGATGAAAATGTTGTAAAGGGTTTGTTTTGCGACTTATATTATATGGTAAAGATGTATGAAACTATATGTCGACATTTTCCTCCCACTAACACAACATAATGACAACATTCTCTTTTCATTATATCAGACAAAACCATGGAAAGGAATGCAGGCCCCCAAGTCTTATCTGTACTTAGTTTTTACTTGATTTGTTGTTATATGAGAGTGCGGAATCAATTCACAAAATAGAGAAATAGAGAGTTACCTTGGCTTTGGAAAGAGGAAGTAATTTAGCAGAGCTTATGTCATATAACTTCTACTCCATAGTCTGATAAGACAGACTAGAATGCAAGTCGAACTGCTTAAACCAACATGAATCTTGTGTTTTTTGTGAAAGGACTCGACATGAACTTGATCATATTTGCATTCTGAAACATAGTAGAATAGATTCAGTTAAAAAGAAAGAAACGAACATACTTGGAGGCTGTAAAATACCATAGTTGCATTGCATGAACAAAGAGATGAATTACTACTGCTTTCAAGTTTGAAGATCAAAGATATTTCAGTATTGTAACAAGGGTCTTTTAGAAGAACAGGCTAAATGATCCTGTTATCTCCACCAGCATCTTCCTGAATAAACTAAATTATGAAAGATAAAACTAAATAATTTCATTAACAGATACTTATCAGCAACTTACAACACTGCAAAAAAAAAAGGTCACGTTCAAGTTGCAGGGTGTTTCCAGGCTAGAAAATAGTAACCATATCTCCAATTTGGGTACAGAACGAGTTTTACAAATTAAAATGCCCACAAATTTGAATATCTAAGTCACTAAGTTCTTACAGAATCATGAACAACATACTGAAAAATGCATCTAGCCATGTACAAGAGTGCCAGAAGTAGCTACGAGTTACACAATTTAGACTTAACGAAATGAACACTGTATGTTCTCACAGCCAAATTACTTGATTCAATAGTAAATATTCACAGCTAATTCTTCACGATTGTATCCAATGAACCATTAAACAACTCATACCAAATTGAATTAGCGAACACTGAATATTTCCCTACTTAGTACCTGAAATCATGCTAGGTTAACAAAACAAGAGGGAGAGATTCAGCGTTCCTGTTTCTGTTGTTAACAGGTTCCTAACCACGGATCTAATTAACGCATTCACTCTATAAGCAAACAGACCTAGACCAAGAACTGAACAACTCGTGACAATGAATCACCACAGAATTCCTCATCGGTACCACCGAAATCTAAGATTTCTACGATTATGTATAATTCTATGGTGAATCCTACACGAAGAAAACGGTGAATATCTAAGAAACCCTCTAATAGTGAGTCTTCCACTGAGTTGAATCGAACCTTCTCGAATCAATACGTCGTCCATCGCATAAAACGGCCATAACCACGCCTGAAAGACGTAGCTGCCGCGAATTAGATTCAAACCATCATTAACGACCGTCGGATGGCGGCTCTGCAACAGAAGATTTTCTGAAGAACCGCCACAATCGCCATTACAATTTAAGAGAGGTTGGGATTTCCAAAATTCGAATTTCGAGTCAACATGGGCTTACGCGGGCCCACGTTAGTGTGAAAAGAAACAGATATATTTGGAGTCAATTTACCCAAAAAGTTTTACATGGC
The DNA here is from genome assembly GCA_000411095.1 of Aethionema arabicum. Classification (NCBI taxonomy): domain Eukaryota; kingdom Viridiplantae; phylum Streptophyta; class Magnoliopsida; order Brassicales; family Brassicaceae; genus Aethionema; species Aethionema arabicum. The sequence continues at coordinate 1,222,245 of KE151199.1, forward strand.
AAAAAAAGATAAAATAAAATAAATAAGGAGCTATTTGTAATAATACAAACTCATGTACTAATTAAATAAATATTATTAATGACGTAATCTGCTCATTCCAGCGAAAACTCCGATCAAATCTTGCCTGTACGGTAAATATGACTTTCTTCTCTTATCAACTTCTCCTATATTCAACGTAGATTTATATGACGTCGTTTTAGCCTTCTCTTTCACTACCTGAGAGCTACCGTTGCCGCCATCACTGTGGCTTCTCCTCAAAAGATCCTTGAAACGGCACCGTTTCGATGCACTTGGAGACGAAACGACGCCGTCGCTTCTATCACTGTGACTTCTCCTCAAAAGTTCCTTAAAACGGCAGCGTTTCGATTCGCTTGAAGATGAAACTGTCGATCTTGCCGGCGACTTGATCGGACTCCAGAAACAATAGTTACTTCTGTCGGAAAGACTTTCCGATTCGTCTGAATCCGATGATGAATTCGATTGCGACGGCGAAGGTGAAGGTGGATATGGCATATTCCATCCACCGTAAAAAAGATTCTTCGAGATGTTTCGATTAATGCTTGCCACGTCATCATCAACGTTACTCTCGTCTTCTAACGGCATTAATATTTCGAATTCGAATTCCTCGTTATCATCTCCGTTAGCCTTAACGGAGTTACTCTGTAAGGACTCATTAGCAACTCTAACAGCGGTTGCTATGAGATTAACGTCACTGGAAACGTAGAAACTAAAACTGGGACTAAACGACACCGTAGAGGATAAATCTTGCATTGTTAAGTGTTATCTTTGATTGTTCTTTCTGTTTATGAACTTGGACTTGCTCTATGTGTATATATATATGTGAAAGACTGGTTCTTTTACTTGTGCATCAAGAGGAGGCGGCCATGAAAACGAAACGTGATCTAATTCTTTGTCTTTTGTTTAATGAAGTTTTCTAATTAATTGTTTTTTAATCATCGAGCTCTACGTCAAGGCTGACGATTTAATTGCCAAAAAATAAAAATTAAAAACATTTATAATTTTTTAGTATATTTTTAATTCTTTTTTTTTCTACCTGTTCCGGTGATAAATTACATAATTACAAAATAATTAAGCATTTTTTTTTATTTTAATTCCAAATCACAACTACTTAGCAATACATATACCAAATTTAAGTAGATTTTGCAATTGACCGTCAACGCTAATATTGGAGTATAATGTTAATCTTGACTTTATCAAGTTGGAAATATAAAAATAGAAGCATTAAATAATCCACTTGTTATATATCTTCAAACAATAATAATTATTGAACATTATATTGGCATGTTCTCGAATATAATATATTGTGAAGAAAACAAATTATAAGATGGAATTTGATTATATTTTCCTAATTATGTTCCATTAAGAAATTAAGGAAGTTTCCTGATGCTAATCATAATTCATCATAACGTGTTTTAAACACTCATAACAAAGCCATCTATATATGTATAATAACCTTAATTATATTTATAATGGGCTATCTTATTTTTATTTTTAAATTATATTTAAAGTTTATTCCTTCATCTTTAATCGCACATAAATTCGATTAAGAATATATATATGTATATGTATATAAAATTATATAACCAAAAGAAGCATATCTATGTATATATATATATATATATATTATAAAGTGCTAAATAAGAAATTGTGAGAAATCTTTTCTCTTTATTACGAAAGAAAAATAAAATATTTTTTCTCTTTGCAACGTGTAAGTTATGATAAATTTATGCTTAAATAGAATGTTAATTTTTCCAATTAATGGGCGATATAATTTATTTATTATTGACCAAAGTAAAGTTCTTATATTAATTTATTTAAATAAAAAGGAAAAATGATAATTGTGAAAGCAATTATCCACCCAATCAAGAAGCAGGGTTGACCCCAGACAACACCTCCTCAGTCCTCCCTGTGTAATCAATCATCGCCGGTTTATTTTAAATTATCGGTTCTATTTCAGTAACCGGAAACGGTTAACATAACCGGATCAGGACCGGAATCTCATTTCGGTTTAGTACTAAGTAGTAACTACTAACGTTAAGGTCCTAAATTTTGTTAATGTATAACAATAAATTAGTTTATAATAAGTTTGTTCTAACAAAAAATAGTATATTGCATGACAGTGTTTTTTTTTTGTATTATAAAAAAAATAGAAAATTCGATATTCAAGATAATATTCAATTAAAAGATTGTGTTATAATTTATAACTATTTTCGCCGTTTTATTCTTTTTATAATTTTCTGATATAACCTTTGAAATGTTTAAGCCAATATATAATAACCGGTACACGATTTACAGTAGCAAATTCGGTTTGCAGATATTTCACACGGTTAAACCGTTTCTCTTAGCTCCAAATTGAGATTCTCTCTGCTAGGCGAAAAAACAGACGACAGAAAAGCAAGAGAAGAGGGAGAGACCTTGACAACGAAGAGGAGAGAAAAAAAAAGATTCTAATCTTGTTCTTCGAATTTGAAGGATTTTTTCCTCTTAAATCGGGTCGATCGTAGATTTTTCGAGCTCCGGCGCCGCCTCCGCCGCAATCTACGGCGGTGTCTACATCGTTTTTTATTTTATTTTTTTTGGCGTAATCGGAGGAGCAGTAGCAGGAGTCAGCTTAACTTATGCCGCTCTGGATTTGGACTTAAGGTCAGCGTTGTTTCGTGTGTCAGATTTATTTTTCGTTCTTGTGTTCGAATTCGTTGGTAGGGATTTCCGGAGATTTCCAGATTTTCATTTCTCGTTTTCTTTCTATTTAGTTTATGTATTATGATTCGCATTTCCTTGTCAGCTTCGTGATTCCTAATTAAGAGATATGTATGCTGATCAATTGTGTGGTGTAGAAAAATTCTGCTATGAAATATGAATGTGAGTCTATTTCTGTAGATATCTGGAAATTTTCCGGTGGATCGGATTCTTTATTTGCTTATCGTTGAAGAAGAATGCAGAGTCCATGATCATATGCTTTTGAGCTGTTTTTTAACCTTACATTCTCGTTCACTCGAAAACTTGAAGCAGCTCTTCTGCTTGCTCTAGTCTTTATATAACTGTTTACATTTCCTTACCACGAGTGTTCGATTGATGAGCGTTGTGATTGAAAATGGTGTTTCCTAGATTTGGGGAAGTTTGGTGCGTATGTACCGAAGAGAGTTGTTTCTGAGTTATGAGCTTTTGGATCTTTCGTGACTTGTATTATTCATTTTGACTGGAATTTTTCTATGTTGCAGATATATTCTGGTGATATGGCATTGATGATCTATGCACTGTGTTGAAGAGAAGTAAACTGCTGGCAAATGAGAAGAAACCACATACAGATTGATGCTCTCTTCAGTTGACCACTCCTTTAAATTTCTTGAAACTTACAAGGGTGAAGGTGCAGAGCATATGTTTTAGGAAGAACAAAAATAATCATGGAGCCGGGTTCTGAGAAAAGGTTTCCTCTAAGTGCTAAGGACTACAAGTTATGTGAAGAAATTGGAGATGGTGTCAGTGCGACTGTGCACAGAGCTTTGTGCATACCGCTTAATGAGGTGGTCGCGATCAAGGTTCTTGATCTGGAAAAGTGCAACAACGATCTGGTAGGCATTCTAACTCATCATTGTTCCGAAATATGAAAGTTGAAAGGATATTCTCAGTTTCTAGCTGTCTTTGGTGGTACTTATCTAAAACAGCAATCTAGCTTTTCCCGTTCTCTTACCTGTTTCATGCTTTGACACCTGTGAGCCAAATTGTAGTTCAGTTTCCTTTAAAATTAGAGACCACCTGATAAATTTATCAAATGGTAGTTGCATTTTCTATCTTATCATTCATTATAGCTAAAAAAAAAGTAGTTTCACGAGCTTAAGCTAGATGTAAATCATTAGATGCTGCTGCTTTGAGTACCTTGGAATTCTTGTCTATTTTACCCGAACGAATAGGAATTGAATTGCCTGTAGGATGGCATCCGGAGAGAGGTGCAAACAATGAGTCTGATCAACCATCCAAACGTGTTGCAAGCTCATTGCTCCTTTACCGCTGGGCACCAGCTTTGGGTTGTGATGCCTTTCATGGCTGGAGGATCCTGTCTCCATATAATAAAATCATCTTATCAGGATGGATTTGAGGAACCTGTTATCGCTACTTTACTTCGTGAGACTCTGAAAGCTCTTGTTTATCTTCATGCTCACGGGCATATCCATAGAGATGTGAAGGTATATGCTTGCTTCTCTCCATAGTTGGTTGAAGGTCTTGTTAGTATATTGTCTTCCTTTGTTGTGCGGTGGGACTGTGTTATAGTATTTATAATTACATATGGCTTCCTTTTCAGGCTGGAAACATTTTACTGGACTCCAATGGTGCCGTTAAGTTAGCAGACTTTGGAGTATCAGCTTGCATGTTTGATACCGGTGATAGGCAACGTTCCAGAAATACATTCGTTGGGACTCCATGCTGGTACTTGTTTTTTACATAAGTGGTGCCATGTTATGTGGGTATATGTGGATACATCTTTGACAGAATTTCTGATCCACACCTGTTTCTGCACAGGATGGCTCCTGAAGTCATGCAGCAATTACATGGATATGATTTCAAGTAAGTTGATACTCTTAAAATCCTAACTCAGACACATTACTTTACCATCATATCACTCAGGTATATTGTCTAATACGTTTCCCTGTGCTCAGAGCAGATGTATGGTCATTTGGAATAACTGCACTTGAACTTGCTCATGGTCATGCCCCATTTTCCAAGTATCCACCAATGAAAGTAAAGTTCCGACGTTTTTTCATCTAATTTGTATTGATAGACACTGCTCTCTAGTACTCAATTTGTGTATTTTCTTTTTCCGGTTACTACTGGTAGGTTTTGCTGATGACTTTACAAAATGCACCTCCCGGACTTGACTATGAGAGAGACAAGAGATTCTCAAAAGTGAGTTCCAGTTGTTTGTATCATTCTAGCTTGTTGCGTGTGCTTTCCACATTAATAGTTGTTTTGTTTTAATAGTCTTTCAAGGAAATGGTTGGTACATGCCTGGTGAAAGACCCAAAGAAGCGTCCAACTTCAGAAAAACTTTTAAAGCACCCATTCTTCAAAAATGCACGCCCAGCTGATTACCTGGCTCGAACAATTCTAAGTGGACTTCCTCCATTAGGTGAACGCTATAGAACAATAAAGGTCTCTGGTGCATTCCTTTAAACTTATTCTATCTTCTTGCTGAGAAGGATAAATCTTAAAAGCTTGATTGATGTGTGATTTATTTCTTTCAGTCAAAGGAAGCTGATCTTCTAATGCAAAACAAATCTGAATACGAAGCACATTTATCACAGGCAAGGATATTAGCAAACTAAGATTTCATACTTCTCTTTGATTCCATTGTGCGAAATGTTTCATTAATCCAAGAAACATCTGGTATTCGAGTTAATTCTGTTTTATCTTTTTTATCACATCTATACTCATAGATTTTTCTGTGTCTCTGCAGCAAGAATACATAAGGGGAATAAGCGCTTGGAATTTCAATCTTGAGGACCTAAAGAGTCAAGCTGCCCTTGTAAGTTAATATATAGGTTAGGTGGGTAATTTTGGGTTATTATACAGGGCAGCATACTGATCTAATTTTGCTGTCATCGCAGATTTCGGATGATGATATTTCACACGCTGAAGAACCTGAGTTTAGCAGAAAGCCATGTGAAAGACAGGATGAGTCTGCCCTTTCTCCTGAAAGAGCTAGCAGCTCAGCAACAGCTCCCAGTCAAGATGTAATATCTGAGACAATTCTATTTACTCTTATCTCTCTTCTGCTTCATACTTTCATCTAACATATCTTTCTTTATTTGCTTTTCTTTTCAGGACGAATTGAATGATATTCATGATTTAGAGAGTTCTTTCGCCTCATTTCCAATCAAGCCTCTTCAAGCTCTCAAGTACATTAAAATCCTATAATTCTCTTTTATATATAGCTCCTAAAGAACTTGATACCATCAAATTAAAGCTGTAAATTCACCCGCACATATGATGGTTTCATCGAGTATTATAGCCATTTGATGAATGGGCTCCAGAAGTATTTTCTTATGTTTAGTGTAGTGAAACTTCAACGTTTCTCGATTTCTTTAAACTTAATTTACTTTTACTATGGCGCAGGGGCTGCTTTGATATTAGCGAGGATGAGGATAGTACAGCTAATCCGGATTGGAAAGATCCGAATATATCGAATTCTGTACAAAAGCCTTTAACAAAGGCGGCTTCAATTGGATCTCTGCCCCACAATACCACGAGAGAAGAAGAGACTGCAGCACAAAACGCTTCTTTACCACGTCATCTCTTTACAGAACAGAAGAAATATTTGAGCGGTTCACTTATACCAGAGAGCACTTTTTCTCCAAAGAGAATCCCATCTGATGCTGAGAAGTTAGCATTTTTCCAAAACTTACATAACCTGTCTCCAACATGGTTCATTTACTTCGAAAGCTTTCCATCTACTTGAATACTCAATGGACTGTACTTATGCAGGGATTTTCAACAGCGTAAATGCTTCAGTGGAACATTGTACCGTACAAAAAAAGATAACGGTAACCATCCATTCACCACTCTCTACATGTAATTCTTGTAGAGTCTTTAATATCAATTCTCCAATATTCATCGTTTATGCAGTGGATGACACATCAGAAGGTCCTCATGTCGAGCACAAGGGACGATTTAAGGTCACATCCGCAGATCTTAGTCCCAAGGTATATATATATATATATTCGATGTTATCCTTTTCCTAACCTTATATATTACAGCTATGGTCCTTCCATATAATGGTAGGGAACATTGAATAAAAATACTTCAAAAATGAAAATGAAAATGTGTTTTTTTTTGCTTTTGGGTGATTCAGGGATCTACAAACTCTACATTTACTCCATTCAGTGTTGGTTCAAGCAGCCCAAGCTCCCTCAACATTACAACCGGCTCTATCCTTCCATCAATTCAATCCATTTTGCAGCAGAACGTAGCGCAACGGGTAAATTGTAAATCCATACAACAAAATTACCTCTCCAATCATATTATTGTGTGAAACTTATAGAAACCAAAAAAAAAATACTAATCTTTTTGCAGGAGGAGATTCTGAGACTAATGAAATACATAGAGCAAACCTCTGGTACTTATAATCCTCTTATTTTAGATTTCTATATCTTTTTGCTCTTGTTAAAGAAATCAACATAAGTTATTTGAGTTTTTTTTGCTTCCATTTCTCATAGTTAAGCAACCTGGATCACCCGAAACAAGCAACGATGAACTATTGCAGGTAAAAGAGAAATCATTTCCAATTTATCATCTAAAATTATAAACGTTTGCTTAGGATTTGTGATTAAATGAATAAAATCTAATTGTTCTTCTAATTAAACTCGATTTTGGGTTCTTCTTAATTTAGGCACTTCCTGCCACACCACGAGAGAGAGAACTTCAGTCCCAAGTTATTCAACTACAACAAAGGTACATGCCTCTATATTATACGAAACTGCAAACCAACGTGACCAAGCTAAAACCGTGTCTTGACATTGTTCTTCCTCGATTTAACATCAACATTAATTTTTTTTTTGGTAAAGACCGTCAACATTAATTTAATTTAATTTTTGATGGTAAAGCTTTTACAGCCTAACAGACGAACTAAAGAAACAGAAACAGAGAAATGGCCTGGTATGTGTTTCTTACACTTTTTTTCTATTCAGATCTTCCACATTATGAGATCTAATCATACCTATTTAAAATCACAATTTATAACTCAACTCATTGTCAAATCTCTCTCTGTCATTTTAAGATAGAATTCAATCAACATTTACGATCGTAAGCCAAGTATATTAAATCCAGAGAAAAAACTCGGGTCCATATTGTGTTAATAAGCTTTGTGAAATGAAACCCTATTGATCTTCATTTGTAAGCCTATATATGTATATATAGGCTAAATTGAAATATAATTGTTGTTATGTTTTTGCAGCTGGAGAATCAGTTAAACGCATTAACCCTGAGACAAGACAGAAACGAGTGAGAGAGATTTGTCCGTACACTAGCCTCAGGTACCAAAACTGGCGATCTTGAGAGATAGTTGTGTGTTATATATTATATATTGGGTGTAATTTATTGGACTGCTCTATATACATTTTACTTCTTTTTTGAAGTCTATCACTGCGCCCTTTGGTCGCTTACGTGTGTTGTTGTTGTATTTTCCTTACTTATTTTTGTTATAATTATAAAAAACAACTATTATTTATTTTAATTTTTTTGTGTGATTGTTTTGCGTTTATAAAACATTTCATAAGAAAAACAAAATTATATTGTAATAGTGTATAATCATCCAATTACCAAATAATACAAAAATCCTAAAAATTCCTTAAAGAAACATAAACATCTCTTCGTTGATGTCAAAAAAAAAAAAAAAAACATCTCTTCGTTACCAAAGACGATTCTCAATCACAGTCGCTACTATCTCCTTCAGTGTCTCCTACAAAAACAAAACAAAAAACCATTAGTTTTCACTTTTCTGCAGTCTTTTAAATCAAAATTTAATTGATTAATGTTAAAATGTACCGAAGAATGGTCTTTGAGACCGAGTGAGAGAATCAGAGGCTTCGAGGGAACATATTGACTGTATACATCAAAAACAGATTATGTTCACTTTTGTTTTTATGCAAATAGAAGATGCAAGAATCAAGAATTTGTGATACCTTATGTGTTCAATGAGTCTTCGAGCTGTTGCTGTTAACATTGGCTTCAACAAAAACATATCTAAAGTTTAGATTTTTGCAGATATTTAACTGATTCTATATACGATTATGAAAGGAATTCACAGTTTCTTACCTCATCTCGCTTCCCAAATATCACTGAAACGTTAAAGGTTGGTTCTACAGACATCCCTTCTTCTTTCCTATCAACAAAGTAAAAAAAAAACCCATTTTGATGTTCTTGAACTGATATAAGATGAGAGATTCAACACTCAATTTCATGCCTCAGATGTTAATAACCTATACAAGATTTATCAGCAAGATGCAAGACTTAACAATTTTAAAGAAGTTTCAAGTTCATTCAATAAATGATCAAAAACTCAATACGATTTGAATGTTCTTAAACTGATATAAGATGAGAGTTTCAACACTCAATTTCATGCCTCACCTATACAAGATTTATCAGCAAGACTTAACAATGTTAAAGAAGTTTCAAGTTCATTCCATAAATGATCAAAAACTCAATAACTTGTTTTTTTCTTATCACAGACCTTGCTTGTAATATAGTTCCCATGGCTCCAATCTGTGTAGCTATAACCTGAAACAAAGTTTATGTTGAGAGATGAGCTATGAACTTTCAACTTAAAATTAACTAATCTGTTATACAGATACTCACAAGGATATGATCTTCATAGCTACAGATCACAATCTCTGTCTTGTTTCCCTTTCAAAAAACAAACACATCCACTTAAGATATTCATAGCTGCAGGAAACCTTTAACACGTTTTTCAAAACCAATTCGAATGAAGATACAGAATCTAGTAAAACTTGCAGGATTTCATATTCAAAAGATCGAAATCAAAGCATCATAAACACTAAATGCCGTAGAATGACACAGAATCGCGATCTTAGCTTGAGATTCGACCAAAAATCAATCGAGAAAATCCCGACAAAATTAATTGAAGAAATTTCTCAAATTACCTTACTTATAATCGAAACCTTTTTATATCGTACAGGAAAATTAGCATCCAAGCTTTCCATTCTCACTCTCTGCAACTCTCTCTTATGCTTCTTCCCCTAGCTTTTGCCTCCAACCAAAACGAAGAAAACTGGTTCGTCTCGGGTTAAAACGGCGTCGTTTAGGGGGAATTTAGAAATAATAACGTTTAAGCTAATCCCAAATAAGAAAGGCCCACTAATAATAAGCCCATTTTTATTTTCTTTAATTTTATAAAATACTATAGGTTAGAATTAGATTAATCAACATCGGGCCATCGGAGTCAGACGTAAACCCTACCGTACCAACCGGGTGGGTCTCTGGACATTAAACCTACACCGAGTCACGAATTAAGACGGACCAATCAGAGACTTCCACGTAAGCAAAATATTGTTTTATTTTAATAACAGGCTTGTTATTTTAGTGGCCCACCTTTAACTAACAACCAGTTCCATTTCTCACCGCACAGAAAGTGTCGTTATGGAAAATAGAATTATCGTGCGTGGCCCTACTGGCCATTCAACACGTGACTCATTGCTCTCACCCAAGCCGTTTAAGCCGATCTTTATTGCCACGTCAGCTATTTATATTTTTTCCCTCTAATTACCGTATCTTGTTATAATTAATACTAATAATTACAGATTTTTAATAAAATTCGGGATATTATGTTACCTTTTATTTTATGATTATAGGTTTACTAATTATATAAATTATTTGGTCCTTTTTTAGTGAACGTAACATGTAAAAATATGCAATACTATGACAAATGATTACGTTCTTTTATCAAATTTATGAATATTCCGTTTCTTAAAACGTTCAATAAACGTCATAATTTTAAATATTTTAAGAAAGTAATAAAAATGATCAATTAGAACATTTTGTAACAACTTTTCGACTATAATTCTTGTATTTTGATTTTTGAACAATAATTAAAAGAAAACTTGAATTTTGAAGTGTAAACAGAATTTCTAAATATATGAAATTGACTACTTTTACGATTCAAAATGTCCAATAGAAAATCATATTAAATAGATACATATTGTAATTTTGATAAACCACATGTTTTTAACCAACAAGTCAAAGTGATTTGATAGTCATTCTTTATTTTGTATTGTTACAATGATTAATTATATTTTTCTTTGATTATTAAAAGAATTTATTAATAAATTATATATATATAGTAAAACATATGCTACACAGCATTTTGACTATATGACCAAGGAGCCCGTAAAGTAAATTTGGGCAAATTTGACCACTCTTTTACTTCAAAAATATTTAAAATATTATCTTGGATTCGTAATTATTTGACCTGACGAATATTAATATATCAAATAGTACAAATATTAAATAAACTAAAATTATTGAATTCTTTTTAGTTAAAATGATGTTTCATTTACCGAACATACCATATTGCATAATACGATCATATATTAATAAAATATAGTATTTTGAATAGTTTATTTAATTAAAATGATGATTCATTGGTGGTAATATCATTTACAAATACAATCATAATAATACAAATTATTATTGTTTTTATTTTGTTAGTTAACGTCACTAATATTGAATCTTATCGTGGAATAACTTTAGTGATTTTATAACAAATTGACTTTGCCTTTACGAAACTTTCCAAGAAAGTGTAATAAATCAATTATTTCAATTAGTAAAAAATGTGAATTGTCTTATACTTTTACACTTTAACATAAGTGTAAAATTATTCTTTTATTAATTCAATAGGAGTGGGTGACAATTAATGTCTTGTACTGTTAATTCACATGTGTAAATTTATGACAAGAGAGTACCACGGTTTAAACATGAACCAATATTAAATAATAAAATATGTATATATTCGTTTTTTTGTATGATCTTAATTTTTATGGAAATAAAAAAGAAAAAGACTTAGATATAAAGAAGATATATTTTTTTTATTGTCAATTTAGCTATTTAATGTACCATTTAATAAACTTGGTGTTTGGTATTGATTATATAGTAGTAAGACACTTTAAATATTATATATTTATGTGATTTTGTATATTTTTTAAATCACTTTAGAAACTGAATAATAAAAAGAAAATGAAATAGTACGTAAATCTGCATAAAAGTATAAATCTTTAGGATCAAAGAAAATATAAAACTGTTAAAAGAAAGTATTTATAATTTTCAGATAATGGATAACTTTTTTTTAAAAAATTGCAATCAAATATTTATTTGACTTTTAATGCAAATTCTAATTCTAATTAGCCGTCGCATTTTCAACTTTAGTTGACCTTACTTACCACGTTAGACACAAACCAAGTAGTTTCGTAATAATCAGGTCATGCAATACGGCAATTTAATATTAATTTAATTAAAGTCAGTATTTATATTAAAACCGTTTAGTGTATAGTTAGTGTGGTTGGTATTTTTTAATTTAATATATATTTTTTTCAATATTTCATCAATAAAACCGATAGCTAAACGTCTGAAAATTTTGCTTACTACTTAGAATTTTTTTTAATTACTATATAAATTAACGAAAATATATATCATAAAATCCTGTAACCCCATTATTTCGAAAAAAAGAGCTACTATAATTTAGTAATTAATAAATAATAAATAAAAAGAACAAAAATAGAAAGAAAATTTTAAGACAATCTCTCAAGTGGGAAATAAATGGTTGATGTGATAAGCATTTATTAAATGGAGTCGAAAAAAGACAAAATTGTTAAATTGAGACAAAAAAGAATGGTTTATATTATAAATATTTAAATTTAAATTTGAACTAAAAATTACAGTATATATATAAAAAAAAAATGATATCCCCATATCTATTTACTCAAATTTTGAACAGCCGTTAATGAAGCCGAAGCCGAGCCGATAAGCTGTTTTCATCAGGCTCAATGCATTTCGTGTGATGCGTAACGGCCTCTATACTATATATATCGGTTCTTTATTTCTTCATCCTCTACATATCCTCTCGATTTTGAGCTAACGAGCGAAGAAGCTAGAAAGCAGTGAACAATATTGAGGAGAATTTAACATATTCAACGAACGATGAGAATTGTACGTGCGACGGAGGATTTTCCGGCGGAACTGAAGGAGTTTATGTGCGCGGCAGTACAGAGGAGGAGAGACGATGATGGATTTAGAGGCTCTAGACGTGGTAAATCGAGAAATGTGACCGATCTGGAGTTTGACGGCGGGAATAGACTAGTTTGTATAACTGGTGGTGTTTCCTACCTCGGCCGTGCCATTGTTGAACGATTACTTGTTCATGGATACTCCGTGAGAATCGTCGTTGGTTCTCCAGGTAAAATCCGATTAGGTTACTGTTTTATGCGTCTCAATTTTTCTGTAGCGTAGTCGATTCCATTTTCTCGGAAGCGTTGTTGCTTGGTTAGATGAGAGAATCCGCTCGGTTTAGGGTGTCGATTCGTTACTGTTTATGCCGATTGATTTTTAGTTAATGGAGAAATCCTGAAATTGGCTCACATTTTCAACAAATTAGTGCCTGGAGCTCCGTTATCTATGTGATTGGAAGATTACGAGTACAAAATCTGCAGATTCTGATAGTAATTATAGGAATTTTCAGTTAGCTCTAAGTTGATTTTTCCCACTTTGAAATGCAGAGGACAAAGAGAAAGTTAATGAGATGGGAGTTGCCGGTGAAACAGCCTTGTTTAGCAACAGGATTACCTCAGTTGATGCCATTTTAACAGAGACCGAAAGCTTAATTAAAGCATTTGATGGATGTGCTGGAGTTTTTCACACCTCTGCTTTTGTAGATCCTGCTGGGATTTCTGGTTATTCGGTATGTTTCAATTTCGTCTTCCTCAATACAATGCATAGATCTATACGCATTGTTTGTGTACATATGTGCATCATGGAGATACGTATACGTCTGCATATAAAGACCCTTATGGCTTAGACACAAACACTGCATTTGATCCACATGACCAATTACTTTCCATGTTTAAACTCTTTGAGTATTTCGTCTTCTCAGAGGCTTGTTATTGTTGAATTTTGCTCACAAAAGTTAGGTTTTCCATGCGAAATATCATATCCATATGGAGGGATTACTTGCATATTTTGCGTGTTTAACTTTTTGGTTTTCAAAATACTTATTATGTGTTGCTTATGACATGTGAATACAAGAAAAATAACTTAAAACTGTTTAAAAACTCTGGAATCTTAACATTTCAATCCTGAGTCGTTTCTAGATTACCTTAAAGTGTATCTGCTATTGATTAATATTAGTGGTTGTGAGTTGAGGTTGGTGCTTAAGCAGTACCTTAATTTATGAATCTTTGTTTAATCAAGGACAGTCTTATTAATTATTATATAACAAGAAATTTCAATGCTCAGAAGACTTTAGTTATAAAAAAGAAATAACTTAGATTTTGCATATCTTTTTGCATAGCTACAAAAAAGTTGATTAGCTCTTGTTATGAAATTTCTATACGTTTCTTTTGGAAAAGACTGAAAATATTCAATCTCTTTGATAATGACTATTGAGGGATTTCTCTTTCTGTTGCTGACATCTTTTCAAATTCATACTCAACTACACCTGATTATGACAGAATTATCTCTTATGCATTATGAAAATTTCAACACTTTATGTTGTAAATAGACTGAAAAAGGTCCCCAACAAAAATATTTATTGTTTTTTCTGTATCATTGACATTTAGCAAATTAATCATTTTCTTTGCGTTATGAAATCTCTACACTTTTTCTATTGAATTGGTTGAATAGGGTCCAGTTTCTTGAACATGATTAATAACAATTAATGAACTATTATTTCTCTAGAAATCGTCTACCTACTGATAGTGACATCTTCATAAAAGCTACATATACGTTTGATATGACTTTATGGTGTCCGTCCATTATTAGTTGAGACGTGTTACACATCAAATAATGTCCTGCATATAATAGCCTACCATGTGATCATCATCAGATATTAACCTTGGCCCTACCTGTTGTGTAAATTACTAAAGAGTCGATTATATTTGTTATATCTGTTTTACCGGTTTAAACAATTATAGCGCTTTTGTGGTCCTACACTATTGATTGATGCATCTGTAGGTTAATAAACCATTTTTTCTTTCATGATTTACAGAAATCAATGGCGGAATTAGAAGCAAAAGTGAGTGAGAATGTAATAGAAGCTTGTACAAAAACAGTTTCAGTGAGAAAATGTGTATTCACATCATCACTCTTAGCTTGTACTTGGCAAGATAATCACACTAATAATCTTCCCTCTGTTATCAACGAAGAAAGCTGGAGCGATGAACAATTATGCATTGATAAAAAGGTACCTTTTTAAATATCAGAATCTTTCTAGATTTCGTCAGTTTCATCATCCAATTATTGAATTTCAATATAATTTTGCTAGTTTTCTCATCGTTTAGGACCACTATGGTATTTCCACATGTTTTCAGTATACTTCAAAAAATAAAAATCATTTTTTTTGAATGTTTCACTTTCACTTAACAATTCTTTGGCTTTCATTTAAAAAAAGTTTAGAATAGTTGTAACTAGATTATATAGATTTTATAACTAAAAAGAAAATGAGTTATATAGATTAGCTAGAAATGTTTCGAATTTTTTTTTATATACTTATATTAATGTTTAGTGTTACTAATTATTAATTTTTGACCAATTATAGTATATACATTATTTGCTCTTTAAATGTTTCACTTTATTGAAAAAAAATGTTTCACTTTCACTTAATAATAAATTATCAACACTTTTATTTTTAGAATTTTAGAATACTGATAACACTATTATGTAGATTTATAATAAATTGAGTTATCAGTAAATTTATAAGAAAATGTTAATAATCATTTGATATACTAATATATTAATTTCTAGTGTTAATAATCATTGATTTTGGACCGACTATTTTAATATATATTTGGTCTTTTTTTGACAGCTTTGGTATGCACTTGGAAAATTAAAAGCAGAGAAAGCTGCGTGGAGAATTGCAGAAGCAAAAGGTTTAAAACTTGCCACGATATGTCCTGCTCTCATCACTGGTTCTCATTTCTTTCATCGTAACTCCACTTCAACTTTGGCTTATCTCAAAGGTACCTAAAAAAACAATTATATATATTCATATCACTATTTTATCGTATACTCCATTAATGAAATGTTCAATTAAATACACTATATTATATTATTTATTTTCACGGGTGGTCCATAAAAAAAGACAAAGTTAGACAGCTATTGAATTGTTGACTTTTTTTTGTGTTGATTGTTTTGTTGGTCAAACATTCAGGAGCTAAAGAGATGTATTCTCACGGATTACTAGCTACAATAGATGTTAACAGATTAGCTAAAGCTCATGTACGTTTATGGGAAGGTTTGAGTAATAAGACCGCGTTTGGTAGATACATTTGTTTCGATAATGTTCTCTCTAAAGACGCTGCACAACAGCTTGCTAAAGATATTGGTGTACAATTTGAAAAGATTTGCGGTACAAGCGATTCAAACGCAAACGCAAATGTAAACACGCAATTATCGGATAAGAAGCTTTTAGATTTAATGTCGAGAACTTTAAGAAGTTGTTACCATGAAAGGTAAATTAAAGCATATTATATATAGAAAGTTAAAATCGAGCAGTTTTTTAAATGATGTCTCTGCTCATATTCTTTTAATGTTATTTATAAGTGCTTTTATTAATATAGTATGATTTTATTTTATATATTTATTTATTTATCTCCGTTGTAATTTTTTTTATTTTATTAAAATAAATTTAATTTAATGAAATCTGAACCATTTCAAAAGTACAGTAATGACAAATAGAAGGTAAGATTAATATTAAGTTAAATTATGGTGTTTTATTTTCTTAGGAAAAAAACAAAAACAAATTAAAATCAGAGTTGAAAATTAAAATTTTAGCAATAGACAACACTAAACGAAATTAAAACCAATTAGAATATTCTATTTTGTAAGTAATAATTATAATAATCAAAATATTAAATTAGAATATTCAGTCAAAATCTATTTTTTTATGCATTGGAATCTATAATTTTCTTTTTTGAAAAACTATATTAAAACCTTAAATATTTTGAAATGGAAGAAATAATAGATATAGAGTGTGTGTCACTGTCAACATATGATTGGCCATTGCAAAAGAAAACCTTCTCTCGTGGTGTTTTCTTTATTGTTTAGTATGTGTGTATCAGTGTATATATTATCCACACATACACATTGACATAGTCACATACATATAAGTTGCCGACGTGGCTATATGTGAATCGAACGCACGTGCATGTCTCAAGCTTCGCACGTGCAAAGTGTTTTGAAGACAAACACTAGAGAGGGAAAAAGCGTCAACGACGCTGCTTCTCAAGTTTAAAAGGCACGGAAAAACATTACAAAAAAATTAATACTATTAAAAAATGCATCGAAATAAAAATTATTTTTATATAATTAAATGAGTATCGATAAAGTACCAGCTAGCATTATTTAAAAAATGCATCGAAATAAAATAAAAAAAATTAATCTACAGTTTTTTATATATAAATCCAACATAAAGCATTAATGATTTTACTTCACTCTATTACGAATAAATGAATATTAAAAAAAGTGTATATTAAAAAAAAGAGATTAATGCATAGAAAGCAACAGAAAATGGAGAGAGTTCCCATACGTTGATTCTCTCTGTCTTCGATACTCATCAAACACTAAGCTCTTATATTATACCCTAGATTTATGTATAATCTCATTAATTAATTCTTTCTTACAATGTACTCCTATTACTTAAAAAAATAAGATATCAATATACATATCTTACATATATTATTTGGGGAGTACAAATATGAAGACTTCCAAATAAAATCATTTATTTACATTTTATACCATTATAAATTGTTTAAAAATATTTATGACCAAATTTAATGTTAAGGGTAAATTTGTCTAAAATAATTATGAAATATGGAAATAAAATCATTATTTAGACATAATTATACTAATATTAATAAATATTATTTTGTAATTAATTATTCAAAATAACATATATTATTATACAGAAAAGTTTATATTATGTTATTTATTTTATTAAAATATTATTTATAATAAATAATAGTCGAAAAAATTAGATAACGGGTTGAGTCGGTCGTTCTATGACAACATTTCTATTAATGTATTCCTCTAATATATTTAAGAGTTATGTTTATATTATAGGGAGAATTAGTTAAATGTACTTTGGAAGAGGTGTTTTAGGTATATACACATTTGTAGCTTATTTTTTTGTTTTATACACTCGCTTATAACATCTTATAACATCTTATAACATCTTATAACATCNATATTTAAGAGTTATGTTTATATTATATTATTTGTTAAAAAAGTATTTATATTTACGAATAATCGTAAATTTTTTTTAATAATTTCATCATTAATAAATACAATTTTAATTATTTTTGTAAAATAACATATGTATTTTATATTATTTAAGAAAAATATATTAATAAATAATATCCATTAATTAATTAATTAAAATAAAATTTTTATTATTTTATAATAAATATTCAAAATAACATATGTTCTATAACGGGTTAGTTTATAGTTGGGACTGTAATTTTAACGAGCTATGTTAAACGCTCGAGTTATTATATTCTTTATAATCACACATACTTAACTACATACTAACACATATCACTGCATGTTTATAAAAAAATATAAATAATTAACATAAAACAAATACGAAAAAATTATATAATTGAATAATATAATATCAAGAGAAAAAAAACATTTATATGCGGGTAAATTTCTAGTATATATATATATATATATCACTTTAACTACATTAAAAAATACATTATTATGATTCTAAACTACTATTTTAATTTTTCTTGATCTTTTAGAATTTCACATACATTGATTCTTTTTAACAATTTCCTATAAAAATTCAAATAATAACCAATAAACTAATACTATAGTTTTTAAAATTAATTTTTTGAACCTTACAAAAATAATCATTTAAATTACTTAATTTAAATTAAAAACATATAAAATTTCTAAAAAATCATAATCAGGGAGAGAGTATATAAAAGTGAAAACATTGCGTTCATTAATATTTTAGAAACACTAATTTATATGAATATAAGATAAAGTCAACGCATTAATTATATTTGTTGAGAATCTACCATTGCTATTCAAATTTTACGTCTCGCCATTTTATTATGATCACAAATCTATTATAAAAATAATATATAGATAGAGTATATATTGAAGTAAAATAATATTCAACTAATTAATTATTATACGCATATATAAAATAATATATATATATATATATGTATTAAAGCAAAATATGTTGTACTTTATATAATTAATCGATAACGGATAATTTACACAAAATGATTTTCTTGGCTCTTGATTCTCTTCAAGAGTTCCTCGAGAAAAATCTCGTCAACGTTAATTATATCGTCCATCAGACACAAACTTTACATATCTATTATTTTATACTACAAATTATTAGCTCTACCAACAAATATCAACTAATTATTTTCATAATATATAATTATATCTATTTAGTACACGTAATGCATAATTTAAATTGTTTATAATTTAAATTTTAAACCACCAAACAGGAATATGCTATATATATTATTATTTTGATTCTCAATTGGTCGAGGAAAAATACATAGTCATATATCAACATATGATTTTTTAAGGGCATTATATATATAATATATATATGTGCGAAACCATACAATTATTTATTTTGTTTGAAAATTTATTATAAATGTATGTAAACGCAATATATATTGTCGTTGACTCGTTGTAATTAATTTGCGCTACTATAATTAAAAATGTATTTAATTATTATTAACGCAAATCACTAAATCCTTGAACATATCATTTTGTAGCCTTTTATTTTTGTACTATTATTTTTTCGCGTGCAATATATTTAATTATACTTATATATATACACATATAAAAGTCACAATTAATCACTTAATTAATTAGTATTTTCTGCTTTTAGCTTAAATCATAAGTTATTAAAGATATTACGGATTTTATTTGTTAAATGCGATGTTAAATTGATAAAATTATCAAATATTGTTAAATGAAAGTATTTCCTTAGTACAGTATTTATTAAATTTTATAATACAACAAAATCAACATAATATTATAAATATATGTATGTATTTATAATATAACCGAAAGTACTGAAAAGATAAAATTAAAGATGCATGCAACCGTCTAAACGAATAAAACCAATACCTAAAAAGGAAGTAAATTCATAATTAAAGCTTTACTACGATTATTAATTAACATTATAATTTAACAATTTTTTTTAGCATTATTTTATTACTTGCTTTATTATATACTCTCAATAATACCTATATAATATTAAGAGAGCGTCTTTTGTAATTGATAAAAACAATAAAATAATAGTATGTATTAACTTAATTAATATTCTTATATTATATGAATATATGTGTGAGAGAGAAAGGTGCAAAATTAGTAACAATATGTATTTATAAATAGAGCATTTGCTACATATCTTCATCTTTCTTCTTCTTCTTCCTCTTTCTCTCTTCTTTCACAAATTCATTAGACCAAAATCAAATATTATATATATATGATTTTTATCACATCATAAATAACATTACAAATTAACTTTTACTTTTATTAATCGTTATCATCATCATCATATATATTATTTACAAGAGGAAAAAACGGTGCAAGGATTCCAAAAGGTAACCCATTAATAATTACTCATATATACATTTATCTTGTGACTATTTGCTTAATTAGAGTTTATTAATTATCAGGTTTTAGTTTTTTTTTTTAAGTTAAATTCAGCCATTAGTTTTTGTTGGTCATATTTCAATATTTTAGTATGCTCGTTCAATTTTTTTTTGGTTATATAATTAACTAAATAATTATATTTTTTGGTTGCATAATTTTTTTTAGTATATATTTAGTTACTACGAAAAAATTTATATATATACACACATATATATATACATATTGTTTTTTTTATGGATATGTTTGAGTGTATATATGCGTCGTAACATGCAAATTGCATTTTTTTTTATAATTTACCCACAATTTGTACCTTTTTACCTTATACAAGTGAAAAAAGGTACACTAGTAGGTCTCATTGGATGTAAGAAGTTTTAAAAAGTTTTATAATAAAATCTTATTTTAAAAAATATATATTTTTTAAACGGGAAATTTTAAAATGTATCTATATATATATAATAACTAAAAGATGCAGTACGAAATAATTAAAGTAAAGGAAAACCAGCAACTTTAATTACAATATTTTCATGATCGACATCCCACAAATTAATGAAATATACATATCTACTACATATAAATACTATTAATATTATTTAAAATAGTGTAATTTTAAATAGAGAGATTCCTATTAACCTTTCTAGGAGTTATTATATTATTGGCCTATTGATTATTTATTGTTTCTTGATGTTTAAGCTAAATGACTAAATAAAATAATTAATAAATTATAATATATAATACTATATAGTATATATGTATTTTATTATGGGCCACGTAATTGGGCCATTAAAAAATTCAGCAACCCATGTGAAAAAAGAATCTTCCCACTAAGCATCCACGTTATTATATATTTTTATATTGTTTTTTCCTATTAATTAAACATTGTAATATTAATTTCCATTGATTTTTGTTGGTATACCAATCTCCATATTTCTTGTTCATACTTCGTGGCATGGTATTTTTATATAAATTATGATATACATAAAGGTTCAAAAAAATATTAATCTAACGTCTATTTTTTATATTAACTTCTTGCTGTTTTTTTTTTAATTTAAAAACAAACGTAAATAACTTATATTTGAAATATTATTTGTTTAAAAAGTATATAAAAAGACAAAACATTCACAATTTTTATCATTATTATACGATAAAATAATGCTGTTATTTAATATATACGATTATAAATTATTTTCAAATATAACAAGATTTTACAAAATTTTAAATAAACGAACGAGAGTATCTAAAAATCTTCCATATATTAATGGTAAACCAAAAAGTAAAACAAAATCATTAATTAATTACTTATCCCAATAAAATACACTTTTAAAACCATTTAAAACTTTTTTTTAATTTTATTAATGTGGATCATTTACCAATACGCTCCTTCAAAATCCCTAAGATAATAATCAATTTCACATACATGCATTAATATATACATTATACTAAAGTAGCATTTCATTATAAAAATTAAAATAATTAAATATTTTAGAGTTAAAAAATTAAAAAAATGTAGAGAGTGACGCGCGTGAGGAAGAGCTTATTGAGAATCTAAAACATGAACTGTCATTAAGTTAAAATCTTTGCATTGAAAATCTCCACTTCTTTAATTTTACTATTTCCTATACGTATCAACTTGTAAGCACATATATATAAACACGCTTTTTCAAATTTGAATTTATATATATATAAGTATAATTTGTTTGAAATAATGATGATTAGATAATAATAATTATTAGTTTTTGGTTTTTTCGTAATAATAATAGAAATTTGAGCATTCAAAATTTAGTCTGTTTATACATATAATAATATAAACATTATAGGCAGTAAGCAATATATATGAGGCTAATTTTTTATTTTTGTTTGAAAGGATTTTTTTAAATATTATAAGTGTCATTAATTTTGATTAATAATAAAAAAAATGATTATACTATATATTTGGCGCATTTAATAATAGTAATACTAGTTAATTTAAAACATCTTACTATTTCCTATACGTTTCAACTTGTAAGCGAAATATAAAATATAAATGTAGTTATAATTATATTAATATAAATACTATGAAGTGACTCAGCTCTAACTCATATATATATTGTTTTTTT
This sequence comes from Aethionema arabicum, assembly GCA_000411095.1. NCBI lineage: Eukaryota > Viridiplantae > Streptophyta > Magnoliopsida > Brassicales > Brassicaceae > Aethionema > Aethionema arabicum. The sequence continues at coordinate 1,244,774 of KE151199.1, forward strand.
TGACAGTGATATCACTTGTTAAAATGGAGCAAAACCCGCATCGAGTTTCACGTAGAAACAACCATTGTGGGACCCATTTTAACAACGGCCTCCACGACGAAAGTGATAAACGTCGTCGTTTTCGCTATAGAGGAGAAGATGAAGAAGTTAAATGCGGCAAGAGATGCCGATCTTGGGCTGCAAGAGCTATTGCTGATTGTGTAGCGCTTTGTTGTTGTCCTTGTGCTATTATAAACCTTCTTACTTTGACTTTTGTCAAAGTTCCCTGGATGATCGGCCGGAAATGTCTCGGTGGTCGCCGGAATAAGAAAAAACGACGATTACATCAAAAAATTAACCGTGAACAACGGCGATTTGAGATGACGATGGATGAGGATGACGAATTTCGTGGCGGTGCCGGTAACGGCGCCGGAGGAGGAGGT
>KE151199.1:1245367-1261357 GCA_000411095.1 Aethionema arabicum
AGATGGGAGTTTAACGAAAGAGGAAGGGGAAGGTAAAACGACACCGTTTAGGGGAGAGGAAGGTAAAACGACGGCGTTTAGGGGAGAGGAAGGTAGAACGACGGCGTTTAAGGGAGATGAGGCTAAAACGATGTCGTTTAGGGGAGAGGATGAGACGAGAATAAGTGCGAGAGTTGAAGCAGAGAGAATGTGGTTAGAGTTGTATCAGATTGGTCATCTTGGATTTGGTAGAGTTTCATTTACTGGAATTCAATGACTATTCTTTAATCTTATTAATCATTTTGTAGAAATTCTATTATTTTCGAAAATAATTTTGAAAATAAAATATAAATAAAAATGTGAATATTTAGTTTATGTGAGAATTAAATGCTGATAAATAATAGTGATGTGAAATAATAGAGTTGAGTAAAGCTTCAAACATAATATAATGGTGATTTAATAATGGGCCCACAGACTAGGGCCTTTTAATAATTAAAGTCAATTATTGGGCCTAAGATATGGCCCACTGATTAGGAAATTTCGTTTATTAGAAACAACCAAAGGAATTTTGCGAAATTACAAAATGGTACATTTATTTGGCTTAATTAGGTCGATTCCGTCCTCTCTTTCGACACGAGAACGATGACACATAGCTTATAAACTTGTGGGCCCTCGTAACCGGATACGCGTATTTTAGTGGGCATAAAAAAATATTATGCTATCGTGCGCTACTTTGCGCCGTCTGCACACAATACCGAATGCCCCCTTCCCTCGCATTCTTCATTTGTGGAAATCAGAGAGACTTCGAAAGAGACAGTGAAAAATGGAGAGCGAGCCGACTCGAGTGATGATTGCGGTGAATGAGTCGACGATCAAAGGATACCCACACGCATCGATAAGTAGCAAAAAAGCATTCGAGTGGACTCTCCAGAAGATTGTTCGGTCTAATACATCTGGCTTTAAGCTTCTATTGCTCCATGTCCAAGTCCAGGACGAAGATGGTTGGTTATTGCTCTTTCTATTTTCCATTTCTTAATTTTTCGTTATTAAGTTTGTGTATGTATCTGTGCGTAAGCTTTGATCGTGGATTTAAGATGGATCTGTATAGGGTTTTCGGATATCACTACAGGCTAAATTCGGTGTATCTACTATGTTTTTAAGATGTTAGATATTCTTGTGTTATATGTGTTTGCGAATGCGGGTGAAAATCGCAGTGTTTTCAATTGTATTTGGAGAAGAACTGTGTCTGTGATTCTGCTATATTTACGCTCGCGGTTTGTTTCGATGATGTACTCCTACGAATTTGACTACTGTCCTTTGATTTCTGCTGTAATTTCATTGTGTTTTCTTTGACTACTGTCCTTTGATATATAGTTCAAAGTTCTGCTTACTATGTTTATGTGCCTTAATCCTTAAAGTTCTTGCAAATTGCTTTGTAACCTCCATCACATTGAGTGTATTTTGTTGGTAGTTAACTGTGTATGTGATTGCTAGGAGAGATATTATCAATTTCCCCCTTCTCATGTTCTTTTTGGATCCTCTTTGATGTACGTAAACGTAGCTGTTGATGTGAATTGAAAACCAGGTTTTGACGACATGGACAGCATATATGCTTCTCCTGATGACTTCCGCCAAATGAGGGAGCGTAACAAGGCAAAAGGACTTCACCTTCTCGAGTTTTTCGTCAACCAATGCCATGAAATTGGGGTAAAGATTCTACTTAAGAAAATAACCTCATCTCTCTTGTGTTTTGATATCATAAGACCTACTGTAATAACCTTGATCGTTCTAATACATGTTAGCTGTTGAACTTGTAGATTGGTTGTGAGGCATGGATCAAGAAAGGGGACCCCAAGGATGTGATATGCCATGAAGTGAGGCGTGTACAGCCTGATTTCCTAGTTGTCGGAAGTCGTGGTCTTGGCCCTTTCCAAAAGTATGTACTGTACAATCCTTTCACACTAGTTATTGCTTTATACTGCACACACTCATTTTTTATTAGTTAACTGCATAAAGAAAGAAATGAATTTTTTTCTTTGGCATGGATTGCTGCACCAGAACCCATGGTTCAAGGGATTTGAAGGTTCTAGTGATGTTTTTATATTGTAATCTCAGATTTCTACTGGGTCATAAGTATCATATTATATTTCACCGACCTGTTTGATGCATATAGACACACCTAACAAATCCAACAACTTTAGAGTTGAACATTTTGGAGAAGTGTGGTGATAAGCATCAAACAGCGTACAAATTAATAGATTCAGCTTCAAATTACAGATTGTGAAAAGTAATCGTGTGTTCTCCGTCTTACGATTTGCAGGGTATTTATTGGAACTGTGAGTGAATTTTGTGTGAAGCATGCAGAATGCCCAGTAATCACAATCAAACGCAGCGTTGAAGAAACTCCTCAAGATCCAGCTGATGATTAAGCCTAAAAGCAACACAAACTCCTCACTCTACAGTGATTTCATGTTCTGTATCTTATGATCCCACAAGCTATTCAGTGGCCACAAAGCCGCGTCGTACAGGTAAGTAAGTAATCTCTCTTCTTCGCTTTACTAAGTGTGTAGTAAAAATACTCCATTAGATGAGATGATACACACATCATATATAAAACTCTTTGCAGTGCTCCTGCTACGTGTTGTCTACACCATTTCAATATAAATACCTTTATTTACTCTCTAAGTTTCATCTCTTCCACGGTCAAAACCAAAACCCAAACCGTATAGTGTTTTTTCTTTAGTTAATATCAGTAGTCTAGACATTTAAACTAAGTTACATATTATAGGAAGAGCATTATAATAAATTGGGAAACATATATATATATATATATATAGAAAAAAACACTATCACAATTCACAATGTAGGTTTAATGGGTACAAAAAAACAGAGGTGAGTTTAGAAACTACACACAAACAAATCAAAAGCTATATTAAAAACGGTTGAAAAATCAGACACATACTTGCTTATCTTCTCTTCATAATCACTAATTGTCTCTTCTTTCATGTGCAAAAACTGTTTCAGCAGCTTTCATCACGCCTACTCATTCAAAAAATGAAGCTTTATGAAATCATAAATAAACTTTCTAGGGTTCGTTTTCAGGGAGTGTTCATCATTTACTAATTACCTTGTTAGCGATGTTGTTGGAAAGCCAGTCAAGTCCTTCGTAGAGACCTTCACCAGATGTAGCACAGGTGCTTTGAATGTACCTGTTGAAGATAGAAAGTAGATGCGTCATGGTTTGGCCTATGCATTTCTAACCACTGTAAGGGCAGGATTGTAAATAAGGTGACTTTACCAGTGGCGTTGGCGGAGAGAGTGGAGACCAAGCTTATCGGTTATTTCTGCAGCATTCATGGCATTAGGAAGATCTTGTTTGTTAGCAAACACAAGTAGAACAGCATCCCTCAGCTCATCCTACAAACAGGTTTAAATTTAGATTATGTAAACGTGTTTCTTACTGAGATAGAAGCTATGGTTAGAAAACTAACCTCATTCAACATGCGATGTAACTCATCTCTTGCTTCAACAACTCGGTCCCTGTCGTTGCTGTCAACAACGAATATCAGACCTTGAGTGTTCTGGAAGTAGTGCCTCCACAAGGGACGAATCTGTTTTCAAGGAAGTTGCAATCTTAGCTCAAGATAATACGAAAGATCATTACTAGTCATGATCATCAGTATTCTGAGCAGCTTCAAACTCATAGAAGGAAGTATCAACGAGAACACACAACGATCTAGTCAAGACATGAAAATGTTTGTACCTTGTCTTGACCCCCGACATCCCAAACAGTGAAGCTGATGTTCTTGTACTCAACAGTCTCAACATTGAATCCTGAAAACAAGAATCTCTTACAGCATTAGATTTGAGAACCAAGACTAGGGTCCAGGAGAGGATTACATAACTCCATAGATATCACTACTAGGTTAATCTGAAGAACGGATTTGCCCTCTAGAAACATACACATTGCCCAAAACATTCTCTTAAGTTAAGGAATTTGAAAACTTACCGATAGTTGGAATGGTTGTGACGATTTCTCCAAGCTTCAGCTTATAGAGGATAGTGGTCTTACCAGCTGCATCGAGACCTACCATCAGAATTCGCATTTCCTTCTTGGCAAAAAGCCGACTGAACAACTTTGTGAAGTTAAGCCCCATCTTTCTCTAGCTACGATCAAGAAGCACCATAGAACAAAATAGAAGTCAAGCTAAAGCACAACACCATAGGAATGCAAAATCATCAAAGCAAAGCTCTATTTCAACTCAAGATCAATGAAAAACATCAGAAGCAATACAAACCAGGTCAGTTTTACACATTGATAAGTCTTAATAATTGATAAACACGATCATATCAATACCAATCACAGCTCATTCTTACAAATTGAAAGAATATCGATAATCAGATCCTGTTACATCACGAACAGTGATGGAAAGATCGCTGGATCTTACTTGAACGGTGTTTAACAGGAATCAAATCATAAACCATGAATCTAATGAGAGACTTGAAGAATAGCAAACCTATGATCGACAGAGGAAAATCATCTAAAAAATAAACTATATCGATCAAGCTCTTGATACTTCAGAAACGATGGAGATCGAGATCGAATAACGCTTACCAGAGGATTCTGACAAAAGAATGATACAAATTCGAATCGAACAATGAGATGAGAAATTTGTTTACCTTTCGAAGAAGCTCCAATGAAGGATCTATCGGAGAGCAAGCCGTGAGTTTCGAAGAGAAAATGTCTCCCTCTCTCTTTCTCTCTAATCTTCTCACGGGAGCTTTCTAATAATAGTATATTAATTAATGGGGTCTCTATATTCAGTCATATCGAAATATTGCCCCATAATTATTACATAATTAAAAAGCAGCCATGTTAGAATATGATTTTACATATATGCCCCTATATTATAGTAAAATTTCAAATTTGGCGGTAAAATTGAAGCAGAATTACAAAAGGTTCAACTCATAAAAATATCGTTACTTACAGTCCATACAATTTCAGTTTACGCTCTCTCACCCCCGAAATCTCTCTCTCTCGTCATGGCCGTTTGTTACTGCTTCCTCCAAGCTCCTCCGCTCTCACGCTTTTTACTTCCCGTTTTCTCTCGCCGTACTGCTAATCTCTCCGCTGGTTATGGTCGGCTCACCTCCATCGTCATGTTCTCCTCCTCCGCCGGGAACCGAACCGGACCTACGACATCTCCAGTCCGCCCTGAGGTGAAGCGTGGATTATCGCGCAAGGACGATGAATTAGCTTTGGGTAACTGTCTATATTTACTTTATTCAATAAATTTTGAGTAAGATTGTTGGTGTTATTACTCTGTGAGTTTATCCTAGTTTTTGCTACTACCTTGTGTGGTGTGCTTGTTTTTGTTGAACATTGTGGTTTTAATATTCACTCTCTTGCAGATTATAGTTTAAATGATTGGGTTTTTCTACTCTCTGATTTATTTTAGCTTGTTTGGAATTTTGTGATAATCATTTTAGCTTCTGATCTTCAATTTGAGACGCCTTTGAAGATTGTTGAGTATCCAGATCCTGTACTACGAGCCAAGAGCAAAAGGATTGGTGTGTTTGACGAGAATTTGAAGAACTTGGTAGATGCTATGTTTGAAGTTATGTACAAGTAAGTCAAATCCACAAGTTCTCTTATTTATTTTCATGTACTCGTTTTTCCTTGGAATGCGAGAGAATTCAGGTTTCAATGGAATTTTAGTCTATCTAATTTTCTTCGTCAAGAAGTCTAGCTAGATATATTATACATGTGTGTAATACTATATGTCGATATGTATTTTGATTTATGAAAATATAAATGTATTTGATGGATTGTTGAATATTTATGTGTATGATAATGTTGTTTTATGTATTTTAATGTTAGTCACTTCGCACTTAATAACTCAAATAGACTCACAATGATACTGTTGTTACATGCTATTGTACAGAACTGATGGAATGGGGCTTTCAGCACCACAAGTAGGTCTCAATGTTCAGCTTATGGTGTTTAATCCGGCTGGGGAGCCTGGTGTAGGAGAGGAGATTGTTCTTGTGAATCCTAAAATCAATAAATACTCAGACAAATTAGTACCTTATGAAGAAGGATGCCTATCATTCCCGGGGATCTATGCTGATGTTGTTGTACGTTCAACCCTTTATAACTTTATTACCTCTTCCACCACTTCTTGTTTCACTTTTCATAACCATATGGCGTGAACTTTTTGCTTTCAGCGACCACAATCTGTCAAGATTGATGCAAGGGACATTACTGGTGCAAGATTTTCAATCAGTCTATCACGTTTACCTGCACGAATCTTTCAGCATGAATACGACCATCTGCAGGTTTTTTTCTCCACTTTGATTTTGATATCTTTCCTTGATTGAAGATAAAAGTATAAAATATATCAAGGAACAGCGTTATGGCTGCTGTTGTGTTTCTATGCTGGAAGAATTCGGAGAGAAAGCTCGAATATTTAGATGTCTTGACATTAAAAAGTGTCTTGCACGGTCATGAACCTGTCTATGTTATTCCTTGTGTGCCATTGGGCATGGGTTTTTACTTGTCTAGGTGTTTGATATTGCTGTATGTGAATATCATTTGCAAGCTTTTTTTTGTCTGATCGACCTACCTTTCAATTACAGGGACTTCTCTTCTTTGACAGAATGACGGACCAAGTTCTTGACAGTATTCGCGAACAGCTGGAAGTAAGTTAAACTGTGGCAGGATAAAGTCTAATGCTACAATAACTCGTTTTGAAATGGACTAGAATCACTTATAAAAATCAACCTTTGTGTACATTGGTAGCAGCTTTGGTGAACATTGTAGCTTGATGTTGTACATTGGTGGTTATCTTAATTCTACAATAGTCCTGACAAATTTCTATTTTAGGCCCTAGAAAAGAAGTATGAGGAAAAGACTGGACTGCCAAGCCCTGAAAAAGTACAAGCACGACAAACAAGGAAAGCTGGAGTGGGTTTTGGCAAACCTCGATAAGACATCCTTGCTCAAATTCTCCTTTCTTCTTCGTGTAGGATATGGGTACACTATCATTTCTGGATGTAAGTTTTTGTTCTTTATTGTCTTGGTTTCTTGTCTTAAATTTATCTTTTTCGTTGCAGGATTTTACTTATAGGAAACAGACAACGGGTCTCTGTAGCAGGATGTATGATTGAGATGTATGATTGAGATACATTTTAGAATTTGTCTGTTTTGAGTATAATAGAGAAAGGTCTATTATTTTACATGTCTAAAAGCGTTGGGACTATTTATTTATAAATGAGAATCTCTGTTCTGCGCTGGTATCTAATGTTGGCCTCTTAGCTTGAGCTTTGGAACTGTGTTTAGCATGTTCTTGCCAGCTAAGCTCAATGGCACATTGTATCCTTTGTTGTGAAGTAAAATGAGTACCTTGTCTACTTTTGTTGGAATCTTCGGGTAAATTTATATCATATGTATTCTTAGCTCTCTTTTTGTATATTTTCTTGACAGCCCTCCGATGATATATTTTATAGGAACACATATTGGAAAGGTAATTCATGGGACTAGATTACTTTGCAACTTGATGTCTTATTGATGCATATTAGATGTGATTTGTTCTAGTGCTATAACTGGTCCAAGTGTCATAATTGTTAAATTGTTGTTTTGACTACTAATCAATTCAATAGCGGACAATAATCTTTTACATTGATATACAACATGTAACCTTTTGTTTACAGGTGATATATTATATACGAACTAGTACGAGACAAAGCAAGGGAATCAAGTCTTCTGTAATCTAATTATGTGTGGCCTATCTTAATATTCTACATAACACGTTGCTCTGATATTAGCAAGCGTCATTGTAAGACTGACTTACAGCTACTGATGAGTTTTCTGTTTTCAAACACTGAATTGGTGGAATAGTCATAGTTTTCAGCTCACCGTATGCTTCCCAGCAGAAAGGATTATGTAAACCTGCTTTGGCTGTGGCCGGCTTTAGCTCTATGGTCGACAGTGTGAGTCCTGTGCACGGCAAGTTATCACTGCAGGCAAGACGTACAGGTTGCTTTGTGTAAGTACCTTTTATGTTTATGTAGTTTATGTCGGATACAGCCACTGCTGAAGTTTTGTTGTGGCATCCACCACCATCGCAGTAATATTGATCAATTATTATTGGGATCGCAACTTCGTTGACTTGAATATTTGAAAACATAACTTGTTTTACAGACCCTGACCCTCCCTGTATTGAACATAACAGAATATCAGCATCGTTGTATTGTTATTGCATGATAATTTCACCTGTCTTTGCCTCTATGCTAGGCGTATTTTGGTTGCAGGATATACCAAATTAGAAGTTAGTTTGACTATGTTACCTGCCAGGATTTAATTCGAAGACCATTCGTAGTTCCATGCATTGTGATATCACGGACAGTGATGTTTGAAACACACGCCTTTGAGTTATCCTTTCCTAGTCCTCCTATGCTAATCCCATGGCCAGGTCCACAGTCTACATCGTGTATGTAGACATTCGACGATCCAGTTTGAATTGATATACAGTCATCTCCTAAGCAATGCAAGAAATGGCGAAAAAATTATTTTGGCACACAAAAGTGTCCGAGTTTTTTCTTCATTCTGGTAAGTTTCATCTATGGCGATTTGACTTGTAGTGTCTCTAATATTGTGAAGGTGTAAGTTAAGTGGTACTTGGTGTCATTGCCTTTGTTAGTAAATAAAACAGGATATGTTTAAATCTGTTCTTACCACAAGCCAGTGTACTGCGATAAATAACAGCATCTTTAGTGTTTTGCAGGTGGATTCCATCGGTATTGGGGGAATCTCCAGGGGATGATGCTGTGAAATCAGACACCTGAATGCTTGTGCAATCATCAAACTTAAGATGCATCTGAGGGCTGTTCTGTATTGTAATTCCATTGACTGTTACACCGCTACTCCCAGAGAACTTTAAAGCCTACAATCCAAGGTAAATCCAAGTTTTAAATGTTGATTTAATTGTTTCCATGATATTGACCTGGTGAAACTTACTGTTGGTTTGGTCCGTGGCATTTTCTTTGCACCCAGTTGATTATTTACCTTTCATAAACAGAAGTAGAGGTTATTGCCGGTATGAAATAAATGTGCTTATATTGAGTTTAGCTTATATCTACCATGTCGTTAGAATTCTTAGTTCCTGACTCAGACTCATCTGGTTCGTAGTTAGGGAACTCCTTCCACCATACCGAACCTTGCCCATCAATTACACCTTTTCCTTGCATAGTGAATCCTTTAATTGATGTGAATTCGATCCAATGGAAGAGACCTGATCCCCAGGCACGTGAACTTGTTGGAGCTATGATCTTTCCATCTAACTACGCAACACCTACATAGGTCAGTCTCTCTGATTCTGTTTTAATAAATGTTCGATAACATCTCATTGCTATTTTCTTTGAAAATTAACCTGAAATATGATGTTCTCTTTACAATCTTTTCCCTGGAAAGAAACAGGTCCAACAAGGAACGTAGAACCAGATGGAACTACTAATGTTGAACCAGCCACCGTACAAGCTGCCCTCCAAGTATCTTCAAAAGCCTGTGATTTTAATGGTATATTATTATTTTGATAAAACATATATCTCTATGCATTCCTTAATTTTCAAAAATGCTCGTTCACCTTCGTGTCATCAGTTTTACCATCACCTTCTGCACCGTAGTCTAGCACATTGAATGTTTCTAAGCTTTCTTCTTCTGTAGTAGACCTGCGGTTTAGCCTCCAGTGTACACCATGCCTAGCGTCACATATCCTGAATCTTGAAGAGAAGAAGGAGATTAAGAGGAGAAAGTTGAGGGCTAGACATTTCAAGGTTAGTTCATACATCTTTATTATAATATTTTATATTGAAAAAAGATTTAAATATGGTAGAAGATTTGGTTTAGATTCTGTAATGAAGAGGAGAGTTAAAATGAGGTTCGTATATATATAAGTAGAGAAGAACACTGTTACATAAATGAAACATGAATCTATGATACAGTTAAACAGTTAGATAAGGACAAAAAATCCCTCGAATAAAATCTCTTGCTCTTGAAGCTTGTTCTAGTCATTGGCTATATGTTTTATTTATCAGGTAATTGAACAAATAAAAGCAAAATGGGTTTACTTGCTTGATCAGCTTAGTTCTACATCATCATCATCATCATCATTATCATCATCATTATTAGCATCATACATGATACACTTACTATCTTTACATACATGATACTTGATGTGTTTTGGTTTCTATTGGCAAATTACTGTTCTCTAACGTTGTTCATTATATGGCTAATAGAACTGATGTTTAGGTTGAGAATTGGTTAGCTACTTAACCGGTCTAGAAGGCTCGTTGGTTTAACTAAACCGGAATCCATTCTATCAGCAAACGCTTCAAATGGCAAAGGCCTCATGATAATTTCATAAAGTTGGCATGCAATTACAGGTATGTCACGTAAACCCCATCATATACGATAATCTTTTTTTATATGCAACTCCTTGATTTAAGCACCGTAATTTAAGTTATTCTATGGTGTCACCATTTATATTTCTTCAACTCATAAATCTTTGTTAAAAAGGTCAATTTGCTTGCATATAATGACCAGAGTCTAGGGATTAGATGGTTTAGTAGTACTATATAGTAAGATTAAATATTTAAATGTATGAAATAATAAGCTTATTAATGAAGAAACATTAGCCTTAATCCCTATATAGATTAGCACGTTGCTACGTGTGTGCATTCTATGCGTTGACGTTAGTAAAATCATATTCTATTTGATTTCATAATCTTGAGAAGCTTATTGGTCATCCAAATTATAATAGTTAAATATCCCTCGTTTTACTTTAATTATTGTTTTTTTTTATCTTGCTTTGGTTGTTGAAAGTGTATAAATGTATAAATAAATATTTAAAAAATAATTATCTTCTTGTCAAGTAACTGATTTTTTTGTCTTCGTTCTAGTTTTGGGGACCAATCAGCTTTTCAAAATGATATTTGCACATAAAAATATAATCATTTTGGATCATATTTTATGTCGAATATTTGGCTCGACGTTATTATGTGTTCAGGTTTTCTACGTCCTTGCTTATAAACTTATTCTAGTTATTTTTAAATTAATTTGCTGGATTTGTATCCAAAATAAATTAATCTTAAAATATCCTAATTCATAAGGTTTTTGCGAATTTGTCATGTGTTAAGATGTACCAATATAATATCTTTGGGGTTAGTGTTAGAATTTTTTGTAAAAAAAATGTTTGAATTAGTATATTTTGAAAATCTTCTTTTTATTTTGATAAATGTACAGAAATTGTTTTGTTTTGACTTTAATTTATAGTGAATTAAAGAAATTAATCATAACTTGCATGTCACGTGAATAATATTTTCTAGCACTCGGTAGAATTTTGGTATAGAAAAATCTGACTTTTATGTAAAATCTACGCCCGTGATTTGATGTAACGTTGATTACGTTCGTTTATATATATATACAATTTCGTATAATCTATGGTTCTACAAATAATCTCGTGTATATATTCATTTTATAATAATGTAATATTTTTTGGTCAACTATTCTATTAATGTTTCTACGCATTTCGTGAATAAAGCCAATTTGTCTGATGATTTTGTCTATCGTGTACGGAATTCACTCTTTTTGTATTATATAGTTTTATTATTTGTTAATTCCTTAATTCGATTATTTATTAAAATGTTGTTACGTCAACTTCAAATATTCAACCGAAAATATAGCCCAATTATTAATCCTTAAAAGCCCAAATATAATATAATTAAAAGCCCAAAGAAATATAACTTTAAGGCCCATAAAGTGAATGGCCAACGGTCGGATGAGATAACACATCGTTTAACGAACCAAACTTTGTCGCTTTAGTGCTGACGTGGCGGTTTCGTAATTTCAGATTTCCTTTTCTCTGACAAAATAAAACAAATACCGAAAAAGTGAAGAGCGCGAAATAGAGAATGCTTTCCTCCACCAAGAGTTTCGTACTCCTCTCATAATAGCCGTCCGATTGTTTCATTTTTTTCTTCAACGAAATCTAACCGTATATTAAGAAGCTTACGATACACTAAAGCGTAGAGTAGAATTTCAAAGTACATTAAAAGCAGTCAACACAAATGACGTGAGTCTAAGTTATTCCAACCAAAACACGCCACGTGTACGGGTATTCTTCGTTGAGCGCGGACGTCAAAACTAACTATCAACTAAAACTTTGAAACTACCTATTGGGGTCCGCTTTTCTTCGCTTTCATCAGAAAAGAAAAACCAAATACAGAGAGGAAACTCAGAAACTGCATTGTGAAGAGATTTGCCATTTTCGGCAACAACGAGTTTTCTAGAGTTCCTATTTGCTGCTCCTGACAGAACATGGTAGAGTGAATGCGGCGGTGATACTCAGGTATGGCGCCGATAAGACGGAGTCGGCGGTTTCCTCTTTATTTGTTTCTTTTGTGTTTACTTTAACGCCATGAACATGGAAGGAACTTTTACTTTTACTTGCCCTCTTCTGGTTAGGCAGATTTTTCTTCTGTGTTAGCTAGATCCGAGTTAAGTGTAACTACGATTTTGGTAGTTTATTCTTAGCTGTTGGTGTTCGCACTTGTGCAAGTATATTTGTTATGGCTAAATCTAGCTTCATTCTTGTTGAAGTTTTATTGAGTTTTTATTGAACTTTGGAGTGGAAATAGCTAGGAATGTCTATTACAATTTGGTGATTTATTGGTGTCTGGTGACTGCGCTGGTGAAGTTTGTTGAGTCTTTGACTCTTTGTGTAGGTTTGAACGTGTGTAAAACTTGAGAATCTGTTCAGGTTTTTTTCTTGTACAACCTTGATTTGATTGTTGTGCAGGGATTTTATCATAACTCATGTACTGTGTTTCTCTTTTATGTTTTGGGATTACAGGTTTAGTAATCGAATAAGTTCTTGAAGTATGACTTCTGTGGGAACATTACCTACTTCTATGGCTGGAAAAGAGAACAATGCTTCCATGTGCGCCGACAAACTACCTGAAGGAATTAATGAGATGAAGATAAAAGATGACAAGGTTGAACACTCGTAAACTATATTACGCTTGGACGGGCTTGGCTTCTTATGTGATTGGAAAGTTTATCTCTTGACTCACGTGTTTTCTTCTTGTCGTTTTGCTGGTTGTTGAACTCTTTCAGGAAATGGAAGCAGCTGTTGTTGATGGAAATGGAACTGAAACAGGTCACATAATTGTCACAACTATTGGTGGTAAAAATGGCCAGCCTAAACAGGTTAGCTCGTCTAAAATTCTGTTTTGAGGAACATCCATAATTTCTGTAAGCTAATTGGAACTTAACTTAAAAATTCATTTCTATACATGACTGGCACAATAATTAAACTTGATAACTTGTGATTGTTGCAGTTTCTAGTGTGTTATTACTTGTCTAATTGATCTTACTTTTCATTCAGACCATAAGCTACATGGCCGAGCGCATTGTTGGACAAGGTTCATTTGGCATTGTCTTTCAGGTGGTGATTTGAATACAAATGTTGTATATTTTATAGGCTGTAGGGCTGGTACCGTAACTCACGGAAGAAAAATTCTCTGATATTGCTGCTTGTACATATGCAGGCTAAATGTTTAGAGACAGGGGAAACTGTTGCAATTAAGAAAGTTTTGCAGGACAAGAGATACAAGAACCGTGAGCTTCAGACGATGCGCCTTCTTGATCACCCTAATGTTGTATCCCTCAAGCATTGCTTCTTCTCAACAACTGAAAAAGATGAGCTGTATCTCAATTTAGTCCTAGAATATGTTCCTGAGACTGTCTATCGTGTCTCAAAGCACTACAGTCGAGCAAATCAGCGGATGCCCATGATATATGTTAAACTCTATACATATCAGGTAATTTTCTTCATCCCCAAGTGATGGTCGTTGCTTCAGCCAAGGGAAATTATGAAATACTATGACTTTCTCTATACTGCTGGATTTAGTTTTTAAGTTCTGTCTTGGATGTAGATTTGCAGAGCGTTGGCGTATATTCATGGAGGAGTAGGAGTCTGTCATAGAGACATTAAACCGCAGAATCTTCTGGTTTGTGTCCTAAGTCAAGATCATTGTCAAATCTTTCTAGGGATGCATTGCTGTGCTTGATAAATTTTCTGCTTCACGCAGGTTAATCCTCATACACATCAGGTCAAGCTCTGCGATTTTGGAAGCGCTAAAGTTCTGGTATTGCATTTATTATGAATAAGTTTGGCACCTTTTTTGGTGTTTTAATTCTTTACCTTTTGTTGATAGAAAGTAGTGCAAACTGACCCATTATGTAACAGGTCAAAGGCGAACCAAACATTTCATATATCTGCTCCCGTTACTATCGAGCACCTGAACTTATATTTGGAGCCACAGAATATACAACAACTATTGATATATGGTCTGCAGGTTGCGTTCTTGCAGAATTGCTCCTTGGTCAGGTAAGTGACTCTCCAGAAAATATCTGCCCTCCATCTTTTAACGATGCCTGAAGCTTTTTTTCTTACTAATCTTTGGCTGGTCTTAACTTTTGGTAGCCTCTTTTTCCTGGTGAGAGTGGAGTCGACCAGTTAGTCGAGATTATTAAGGTACTTCAGTTACGTACCTTTGGATCGAACACTTGTAATCTTGCTGTTTTGTAAGGAGCCTTTCTTACTTGAATAATCAGCGTTTCTCTTTTCTTTTTGAATGTGTTATTACAGGTTCTTGGAACACCAACTCGGGAGGAAATTAAGTGTATGAATCCAAACTACACTGAATTCAAATTTCCTCAGATAAAGGCTCATCCTTGGCACAAAGTAAGCAACACAACACACACATCACACTTTTTGACCATATCTCTCTCCATATATTCTTCAAAACCCCTCTAATCCAAAATTCTGTTGTGTTAATTCCCAAGATATTCCATAAGCGTACACCTCCAGAAGCTGTAGATCTCGTGTCAAGACTTCTCCAGTATTCTCCAAACCTCAGATGCACCGCTGTAAGTCCCCATTAATCATATATGTTCCAAGTTCACATAAAAAATATGAAACCTTGATTGAATTTATTGTAGTTGGAGGCAATTGTTCACCCGTTCTTTGATGAGCTTCGTGATCCCAATGCTCGTCTACCTAATGGCCGTCCCTTGCCTCCTCTCTTCAACTTTAAATCTCAAGGTCTCTCTCTAAACCCTAAACCCATCCATCAATCATCATCATCTAGATAGTTGTATATGTAATAATATATGTTTTTGTGTTGTTAAAAGAGTGTGGATTTTGGTTTGTGTAAATTGCAGAGGTGAAAGGAGCAAGTTTAGAGTTATTGTCGAAGCTAATACCTGACCATGCCCGAAAACAATCTTCCTTCCTCGCTTTCTAATTCTCTCTCTTTATTTATTTATATATATATATATTCAGATGTAATGTGTGTGTAGTATATGTATGTATATGCTGCACATATGCTGATCGATTCCTCTTTTAGCTTCTCTCAGGATTATTATTTATTAGCTTCCTTCTTATTATATTTAGCTCTGTTGCTGTTTCTCGTTTTGTCTAAGTTGCCACTTCCCACTCTCATTCTTTTTTTTATTAATATCTTCCCTATAATATAATGTACACTTTTATTTCTCTGTTTAATCTAACGCTCTTTCATTCCACCCTCCTTTCCTTCAGTTCTCCTGGACATACGGCAGGCTCTTCTCTTCAAGAACTTTGAACAGAGTCGTTTGAATCGAGAAGCTTAAACGGCGTCGTTTCGGTGAAAACTCCAATGGCGTCGTTTTTGATAACTTTGTAAACGCTGTCGTTTCGGATAACTTTGTAAACGCTTCATATACGTTGTCGTTTTAATTAAGTCTCAATACGTTGTCGTTTATAGAATCACAAAATGAGAATATCTAAATATCTATACGCTGAAAGTTACGGGGTCATGGGAAATCTGTGTGTTTTCTAGTTTGTTCAGCAGAGGAGGGAAATACTGCCCTCTCTCTCTCTCTCTCTCTCTCTCTCTCTCTCTCTCTCT
>KE151199.1:1261505-1298117 GCA_000411095.1 Aethionema arabicum
GATCACGCTTCTGCTACTCTGTTGCTCGTAATCGAGATGCTCTAGGTATTACTCTCATTCAAGTCTTTTGTTATTCGTTGTTGAACGCGATCTCCGACTCGGTGATAGTTTGGACGAACGATTTCGCTTTCTCGCTTTGCATTGTTCTTTACAAGCCCGGCTTGACCATAAAGAAGAAGTTAAGAATACAAATTTAGGCATCAAGATTTATAGGGCATCAAAATTTTGATCAATTTTGTTTTAGGCCCAAAGTTTTTTTTTCAGGCCCTAGCGTTTTTCCAGGACAAATCGTCGACTGTCAAAGACTCAAAAGAGTTTAGATACAGTTTTTAAAATCGATCTCCGAGAAATCGTGAAGACTTTGGGTTTACTTTGTTTGTTGATTGCTGTGTGGTTTTAGCTTGCAAATGCTGGAAAAAAAGAGAGGTTTGTGCTTTGTTTCTCCACTTATCTGAATTTGATAAAATTACCACTTTTTTGTTCCTGATCTTAGGATTCCTCCAAATATCTTAATTTTCAAGCATTTCTTGGGTTTCTAAATGGATTTTCTCTTACTCTGTGTTGAATTCTTCTGTAACTTTTGCTCTCTTCTCTTAGCTTTTTGGGGTTTTTGAGTTGAAACTTGAAAGATTGTTATTATTGACATGATTTTAGTACTATATACTCGAAATTAACAGTTATGTGTTGCCAAATTTGAAGTTAAGTACTGAAATTTGTTTCATTTTTTTGGTATCTTAGTACTTTTTCCCGTTTCTATTTTGGAGGCTCGATTCAATTTTATGCTGTAGTTGATTCTCTCAGTGTTGCAGTGATTTTGATGACTATGAATTTTTTTCATGAATGAAAGGCATCAATTTCTTTTTCTTTAGGCATCAATTTCTTTTTTCTTTAGGCATCAAATATGTTCGAGCCGTTCCTGTCTTCAAAACTATTTTTTTCCCTAATGAAACCATAGATTTGTAGAATTGGTGTATCTCACTTAATTTGTACCTTGTAGGGCCACGACTAATTACTAGGGTTTTTGTTACTGATGAATCTCAAAAACCTCGTAGTTTGATTCTCTATTTTAGATGATCAAGGAGACATAAGGTTGATATACATTAGGGTAAAAGATTTCTGGCATTTTTCGTTAAAGGGTTTATGATTATTGTGATCTCCCATGCTTTTATTCTAAATTATTAGCTTGTGTGTTAGAATTGATCAAAATTTGTGTTTGATTACTTGGTGGCAGATTTAGTGTGTGGAGATAATGGAGATCCTTTCTTGAGGCTCAACCAAAAGGCTTAAGCACATTAGGTTACTGCAACAATGGTACATTGAACAAAATTCTATACCTTAGAGAAAGAAAGTTTCATGCCAAACCATTTCAAAGGGAGTTATTGTTGGAAATATTGACTCATTACCTTTTTTTTATTTGTCAATTAAATGTAGGCACAAAATACTGCTGGTGATGAAAAAGGTGGTGCTTGGAGCTCTGATGATGAACTGGAGATTGATAACTTTCAATTCTCTCCATCATCTTCTCCCGTACTGCCTAGTGCCAACACATTTGTTGCTCCAGCTGATGTATGTCTTCTTCTTAAAGCAGCAATTCTAACATGTTATCAGTAAATTCGTTATCACTTTATGCTCAAACAGACAGAAATACATCACTCATTAATTAATGTTGTTCATATAATCAGACAACCACTTCCTCAAGTTCTCAGACAACACCTGACTTAGTTCAGATGGGCTTCTCTGATGAGACGATCGCTAGGTTGGTTGACATGGGATTCTCTGATGCAATGATTGCTAGAGCACTTGAGGAAACTGGTGAGGCGTTTTTCTCTTCTTTGTATTCATATCTTAATAGATGTTTCTTTGGGTTAACTATTATGTTACATTAATTATTTTACAGGAGGCAATGCAGATACTTCGCTACTAATTGATACTATGTCCCAGTACTCGGTGAGTTTCGAATATAGGTGTCTTTTATATTACTTGGAATTGTTTGTGCTCTTTTGGTGGATGATCGTCACACTATTCAAATTCCTGTCGTCATATGTTTGGATTTTTGGTTGTATTACTCATTTTCCTGTGTCATTTCTTTGTGAAGAGTAACTCTGAAGCCAGTTCGTCTAAGTCCAAAGTCATTGATCATTTTCTAGCGATGGGATTTTCTGAGGAGAATGTTATCAAAGCCATACAAGAAAACGGTAATTGCTGATCTTTGTCCTTTCAACCCAAGACCAGATAACTAAATGACGTTTTGCTTGATAAAACCACAGGAGAAGAGAACATGGAACAGATAGCAAATGCACTCCTCTCATGTGCCGTAAGTGATGCTGCAAAGATATCATGTATTTTGACATTAAACTTCGTTTTTTAAGTTTGTTGGATGGCTTGTAGGAGGCAGATAAATTGCCTGTAAAAGTGAAAGAGGAAGATTGTGATATTGACTGGTCATCAAGTGATGATGAGAGCAATTACTCTGATATATTAATCTCAGATGATCAGGTATATTAGTTTTTTGTTGGTATGTAGCATCACACGTCTCAATTGAAATGTATCTCATTGTTAAACCATTACAGAAGGATCCAAGCTCCTCCCCTGAAGATGGCAACAGCTCGCGGTCTTTGGTCAAAATGGGTTTTACTGATCTGGAGGCTTCTCTAGCTGTAGAGAGATGTGGTAAACTTTCCTTAAATTATTACCGTTATCAAGAAAAATTTACTTCTTTTTCCTTCATGTAGGGATAAACCATGGTTTGTGTTCTTGGAACTTAACCATAATTCTTTGATTAAAATGTCAGGAGCAAGTGCAAGCATTGCGGAGCTCACAGACTTTATTTGTGCTGCTCAGATGGCTCGAGAATTTACGGAGTTTTTCACTGACCCTGAAGAACAAAAGGTATATGGAATTCTACACTTCTTGGCATTCGTTTTAACAGTTAACTTCACTTGCTTTACCATTAACTTGTAGGATCTCTTAGAAAAGGCACTAAATATGTACGAAATGGTTAACTTGCTATATTAGAAATACAAAGGTGTTGGTATCTTTTCATTACGAATCAGAGATTTGAGAGTTAAAACTTTGTGTCTGCAGCCTAGGCCTGAGCTCAAGAAAAGGCGGATAGGTTATGAGCCAAGAAGAGTATCAAGGTCGTCCACTGATGATGAGCCGGTTCGCTTACCAAATCCAATGATAGGGTTTGGTCTTCCTACCGAACCTGGACTCATAACGCATAGATCACTCCCAGAGCTAGCTCAAGGACCACCTTATTTCTACTATGAGAACGTTGCTCTTGCACCTAAAGGGGTTTGGGAGACCATCTCAAGGCATTTATATCACATTGCACCGGAGTATGTAGACTCAAAATACTTGTGTGCTGCAGCAAGAAAGAGAGGTTATATTCACAATCTCCCTATCAACAACAGATTTCAGCTACAACCTCCACCAAAATACACAATTCATGAGGCATTTCCTTTGACCAAAAGATGGTGGCCGAGTTGGGACACAAGAACCAAGTTGAACTGCATATTGACTGTCACAGCGAGTGCTAAGCTAACAAACAGAATCAGAAATGCCCTTGAGCCTTACAATGGAGACCCACCTTTGCATGTACAAAGGTATGTTATTGATCAATGCCGAAAATGGAACCTTGTTTGGGTAGGAAAGAACAAAGCTGCCCCATTAGAACCAGACGAAATGGAGAATCTCTTAGGATTTCCAAGAAACCATACTCGAGGAGGCGGTGTCAGTAGGACTGAACGCTACAAGTCACTAGGCAATTCTTTTCAGGTAACTTCACACCTTATATACTTATTCTGCATTGCTAAAGGGAAATACAGTATTTTAGACTCTTTGCTGAAAAAAACCCCTCAACTATTACAATTTTTTAACCCTGAACTTCGATAACCTGGTTTTTAAAACTTTACTGGATTTTCTAAATCAAAATTTAAAACATAAAATTAAACCATAACCTCAACATTTAACCAAAAAATTATAATCCAAATTTTGATTAATTATACTATAATTTCGAGTTTAAATTTGTGATTTTTGTTTAAAAAATCCGATTATTAAAGTTTTAGGATTAAAAAACCTGATTATCAAAGTTTTTAAAAACCCATTTTGATAGTTGAGAGTTTTTTTTACCAAACATAAATAGTTTAGAGTCGTTTCTTTCATATTCCCTTGCTAAAGCTCTGAATTTGTTGTAGCTCTGAATTTGTTGTAGCTCTGAATAGTACCGTAGTTCAGCGTCTACATACTTTTGTCTGTTTTAAGTCCTCATGTGTTATTGGTTTATCTCTAGGTTGATACTGTAGCCTATCACCTATCTGTCTTGAAGCCAATGTTCCCTTCCGGAATCAATGTTCTCTCGCTTTTCACGGGCATAGGAGGAGGAGAAGTGGCCCTTCACCGTCTCCAGATACCGATGAAGACTGTTGTCTCCGTCGAAATCTCAGAAGTGAACAGAAACATCTTGAAAGATTTCTGGGAACAAACTAACCAAAAGGGTGTTTTGATAGAGTATGCAGACGTTCAAGACTTAACTAACAAGAAGATTGAAGAACTTATGGAACAGTTTGGTGGATTTGATCTTGTAATTGGAGGTAGTCCATGTAATAATCTTGCAGGAGGTAATAGAGTAAGCAGAAGTGGTCTTGAAGGGGAACAGTCTTCGTTGTTCTTTGAGTATTGTCGGATTTTGGAAGTAGTTCGTGAGAAAACAGCGACTATGAGAAGATCTTAGGGTGCTAATTAGTCTAAGTCAAAAGTGTTAGATTCAGATGCTTAATCTTATTCAAGTAGATATCAATAATCTCTGAGATATTTAGAATAACTTTATTTTTCTTTTTATTTTTTTTTTCCCAATTTTCTTTTTATTTTAGAGTTGAGATTTTTATTTACATAATTATTCAATTTTATACATAAATTGTTATTATATTTTCTTTTTCTAATGATTAGATTAATTAAATTAATAAGAATAAATTGTTAAAAGTGAATATATGTTGTCACATCAATTTTAATGACAAAAAATTGTTTAAAAAAAAATAGTTACTACTTAATTAAAATTAAAATTTTTTTTATAATATAAATTTGCATATTTTGAAATCTTGGTTCTTCTTTGTTTACAACATTTATCAAAAAAAAAAAAAATCACGGGTTCGAAATCCTTATTTTTATAATATAAAGATAAATTTAGAGGACAAAATATTATAATTAAAATAATTAAGAGATTATGATAATAAATGTAAAAATTTAACCCAAAATAAATGTCAAAATCAAACTAAACATATTGTAAATAATGACAATCAATATAATGTTGGAAATAAAAAAATCGAGAAAAAAATTAGTACTGAAAAAGGCATCACGCGCTGTTATTTTATTAAAGTCCTGTTTTTTCGGAAAACAGTGAATTTTCAAAAGGGATTAACCTACGGAAATTCGCTACACGCGCGCAACGCGTTCTTGTTGCGTGTGGTTAATAATAATACATCAGAGTGGGACACGTGTCAAAACATCAAATATTCAATACATTTCGGCCTAACGCGGCCTCTTAACAAAATTAATAACAATACTAATGAGAATGCTGTTTTTTTTTTTAATAATAATAACGAAATATAATAAATAACAACAATAATTTTATATATAAATGAATTTTAAAATATGATATAATATAATAATCATATATACCAGAATATAATATGATAATGAAATTTGAAAAATTTGGATATTATTATTGTGTCTAAATTAAATTCACCATAATATAAACTATTTAAATATACCAGAGAGGTATATATTAAAAAAAAATATTAGAGAGAATTTGTGAATAATCATGTGAATATTAACGTAAAAAATTTTAAATAAAATAATTACAAAAAATGAAACAATCACAAATAAATCAATATCATTTTACGTACTAAAAATATATTATCACCAAAAAGTATGAAATACATAAGTATACGAATATATAGAGGTGATTCGGGATTAAAATTGAATATATATAGGTGATTAATGGCTTCACGCGCTGTTATTTTATTAAAGTCCTGTTTTTTCGGAAAACAGTGAATTTTCAAAAGGGGTTAACCTACGGAAATTCGCTACACGCGCGCTACGCGTTCTTGTTGCGTGTGGTTAATAATAATACGAACGAGCGGGACACGTGTCCAAACATTTAATGTTACATAGATTTGGGCCTAACGGGGCCTTTTAAAAAAAATTAATAATGATAATAATAATCATTTTTTGCAAACGATAATATAATAATCATTTTTCTATTTTCGTAGTAAATAAGAATAATAATAATAAATAACAATAATTATACTATGTGAGTTAAAAAATATATAATATATAAATGAAAATTTAAATGTGCTATNATGTGCTATGAGATAATAATATAATAATAATAATAATAATCTCTAATTTTTATATTAGAATTCTTTCAAATTTGGTAAAGCTTTAAAAGTTTGATTGAAACGAAAATAAAATACGATTCAGTAAATATTTGTATAAAAAAAATTAAGATTGAGAAAAAAAGAGTTGAGGTTTGAGAAAAAAAAAAGTTAAGGTTTGAGTTATGATTAATGATTAAACATGTAGATTATAACCACGAACTAAAATATAAATAGATGGAAAAGTATTGGTTAAAAACTATATTATCTGTGAACATAATTATAATAATGTGTGTTTAAAAAAAAATTATAATAATGTTGTATGCCATAAACTATTGTACAATAATAGTTTGAAACAAAAGAAAAAAGAACTGTTATACAAATAGATTCATAAATAATCATGAGTATTAAACATATAAATTTTACATAAAACAATTACAGATAGATCTATATCATTTTACGTACTACAATATATTGTCACAAAAGAATATGAAATACATAACTAGATTATTGAATATAGTTTTGGATTCATAATTATCAGTTATAGTTATTCAAGTATTATAATTTTTATTCTGGAATAATATTTTAGTTAGCTTATAAGTATTGTATAAATTTGGTCGTATTTATCAAATGTGTAAAAACTCGTAGGTCGTTCTTTTTTTTTTTGAGAATTCTCATAATTTAAAAATTTTCAAAGTTATGTTAAATTGGTAGGTTTATCCCCCTGAAAAATTCCCATACTTTAAAATTTTAAAGAAGTAGGTCAAATACTGAGAAAATTTCATAATTCAAAAATCGTGAAAAATTAAGTAAAACTTATAGTTAACCTTTTGGAGAAGTTGTCATAGCTTAAAAAGATTTTAAAAATTAAGTAAAATTTGTAAGTTAACCTTTTGACTATTTTTTCATGATTTCAAAATTAGAAAAAAAATTATAGGTGAACCCCTTGAAGAAATTATCATAATTAAAATTGTTATAAATTATGTAAATTTCGTAGGTTAACTCCTTGTAAATGCCAAAAATTGTAAATGTCATAATTTAAATATTGAATAACATTCATACGCTAACCATTTTGGAAAAATTGTTAAAATTTTAAAAGTTGCTTAAAATCTGTAGATTAATCCTTTGAAAATAATGGCATAATCTAAAAATTTTAAACTTTAAAAAGTGAGGTAAAATCAGTAGATTAAACACTTTTACAAAATTATCATAATTCTAGGTTAACCATTATAGAAATTGTCATCGTTTAAAGTTTTAAAAATAAAATAAAATCCGTAGATTATTTTTGTAGAAAAAACTCGTCATAGTTTAAAAGTTATAAAAATTAGATAAGATTTGTAGATGTTAACCTGAGTTTGCATGAATGTTAAAGGTGTTTCCCTTAGAGTGCAAGACTCTTTCATCTTCGGCTTCCCTGCACTCAAATAACTGAAACACAAAGAGTATTATTATTAGTAAGTGGACTTATAAGGATTACATCACACACAAAAAAAAGACAACAATGATCAAATCAACAATTAAGACAAAAAAAAAAAATAGAGTTTGTAAAGTGTAGAGAGCTTTATCCTGAATTCAGGATTACAAATCTGGTTAAAAATGATAATAAGTAATTCATAATAGAAAATGATCGAAGTTACGAGTAAGCTGAGCTTCTTCTCACTCTCTGTTTCTCTTTATTTTGTCCGAACAAAAATCCTACCACTGTTTTTCTCTATATTCATTTATCGTTTAAGCCTTGGCGATGGCAGGCGTTGGAGCTACACCACCAGTGGTTGGTCTAAGAAAAACACAAAACATTAGTTTTTATCTATATGTGACTTTGGTGTTAAAACTTAGGAGGGTGAGGAAGAGAGATGACTTACAGGCCAACGAACACTTTGAAAGCATCGTATAAACCCCATTGTGCACCAGTTAATGTTCCGATCATAACAATTCGTAGTGGAAGCCCTCTCGTGAATAGTCCCACCATTCCTATCTTCTTCACTGCCTGCATTTCCCCAATCCCAAACAACCCTTTATCGTTTAATATTTAAATAACGAATACATTTCCTTGTAATCAGATCTGTCTAGTTAGTAATTTTGACTAGCATTCAATGACTAAGAGTCTGTTTCTATCACTATATTAACGCGTGAGGAGCTGTGTTATATAGAGAATGTGTGACTTACATCTCCGACGGTTGCTCCCTTGGCATTGTTGAGGAAAGAGACTAGATTATCTGCAGGATGAGAAACGATAGCGCAGAACACTCCTGCAACATAACCTCCAGCAAAACTTACACCAAGTTGAAGACCTTTACTGCACTGATCCTTTGGGTTAGGGATTGCATACTTGTAGATCATCTCAACAATGGTCTCGAACGAGGCAAACTTCATCATCGTGTCTGTGGAAAAATGAAGATATTATCAGCACACTTTGCTTTTTGAGAATCATGTATGCCTCACGGCTAACACGGATGTTATGGAAATGTTATGAAATAGAAGACAGAACTTACAAGGAATCTGACGTCCCCAGAGTGGACCTAGACCCTTGTACAAGCTAGAAAAAGGAAAAGAAATTAGAAAAAAAAAGGTTGTTGTAACTGCAATGAGAAACTTCTTCGTTTTCGAACTCACTCACCCTCCGACTCCTTCAGACTTGATAAACTTGGGAAATCCATCAGACATTCCCCTGGCAAATCCAGGCTGGGTCTGTACCCGGACCTTCACAGCTTCAAATGGGCAAAGTGCAACATCGGCAATGATCTCGGCAGAAGCAGAACCAGCAAGGTAAATGAGGGTTTTGTATTTGGAAAAGTACTCAGGTCCAGCAAGATCAGAGTAATACTTCTTAAAGAACTCGTAAAATCCAAACTTGCAGGCACCCTGAGCACTGTAACCCAACAGAGTTGGAACCCATCCACGGAAAAAGCCCTTAACTCCTTGCTCTTTCATCAAAATTCCAAAACCAGAGGAGATGCTCTTGTACTTAGTAGGATCAATCTGGATGACAAAGAAAGATCAATTCGACTAAACGGGGTCTGAATGTGCATAATTGGTTAATCTAAACAAGAGAGACATCAGAGAAAAAGCGTATATTCAAGGTTAATCTAATTATGATTAGAGTAAAGACTAAAGAGTATTTATAGAAATATTCTAATCAAGATATTATTATATTATTATGTATTCTAATAGATTACAAGTTAGAAATGTCTAGGCGAAGATACGTAAACAATTCTGCAGATGACGTAACACAAAACCAATATTCAGCCATGGAATTAACAAAATGATAAACGACATGGAAGGTACAATAGTCTACATAGAAAACAAGGCTACAAGCAGATCTCAGAAGTTAATAAACGGTACAGAAACACGGATCATCAATAACAGGAAAACATACGAAGGACAAGAGATCTAAGAAGCAAACCTGCATATTGCACTTGACGAGATCGAGAGGAGTAACGGTCATATGTGTCAAACCGCAACTTAGAATACCACCGACGGTACAGGCAGCGTAGAAGGCAGGGGAGTACATCTCGATTCCCTTACCCGGCTCAGTTGGAGATGCAATGAGGAAATTCTTATTAGAAAACATCGGTCGAGAGGGAGATTTCTCTGGATTTGAGGAGGCGAATGCAGCGTTGGGGCTAGAATTCACAACCTGATCGAGGAGGAAAGTCCTCGGCGATGAGGAGGACGAATAGAGAAAGCTAGGGATCAGGGAATGCTTCGTGGAATCCATAACGGCGGAGCTTAGCGCGAAAGCGATGTCGACGACGATGACAATTTCCGATCGCAAGCTGCCAAAAAAGCACTAATAATTTCAAACACTGGACTGGAATCTCGGCCTTTATTGGGTAAATAGGATCCCATTTCCCCAGATAATAAACAAGACATATTCTTTGCAATAATTTCCAAAATGCCACTTGAATAGCCCATGGGCTTTTCAAAGGGCCATTTAATCCGTTGACCCATTTAAAAGGCCATATGACTTTTTTTATTTTTTATTTTTATTTAATTTTTATTGAAAAATTAACTTGTTAAACCCTAACTCTCTTCGTGAAGAAGAAATAAGCGTTCACTGCAACGCCGCCGTTAGTCACCGCACCGGCTCCTCGTTTCAGCTTCTTCCTCGACGCTGTGAGTTGTTTCCTCTTCTTTGAATGTAATGTTGGTGTAAAAGTAGTAGATTGCTGTAGTAATTAGGATCTTCTGTATCCCCTGGAGCTAGCGAACTTAGCTTAATCAAATCCTTGTTTTTTCGATACAGCATTGGATTTTTGCAATTGAGCTATGAGTATGTTATCTCAGAATGCTCCGACGAATAGAGTAGGGAAGGGTAAAAGAAATGAGTCGAAGAAACAGTACAAGGATGTTGAGGATGGTAAAGATATCGAAGTCGATGATGATTCGAGAGCAAAGAGAAGAAAGAAGGAGGAAGAGAAGAAACGAGAGTTGGAACATCGTGAAATGAAAAAGCTCGAGAATATGTTATTCGGATCTCTATACTCTCCTGTAACGTTTGGTAAAGAAGATGGCGATAAGATCTCTTATGAAGAAACTGATGGATCTGCTTTGTTTCATGTAGACCGTTCAGCTATTAGACAGATACCTGATTACGAGGATGAAGATGAACAGCTTTCTGATGAACACGAGGGAAGTAAAAAGGGAAAACCTGCTTGGGAAGATGAAGAAGAGAAACATATAAACATAAATATAGCTAATGTTAATCGTCTAAGGAAGCTAAGGAAAGAGGAGAACGAGGGTTTAATCTCTGGTTCTGAGTACATTGCAAGACTTAGAGCTCATCATGCTAAGTTAAACCCGGGAACTGAGTGGGCTCGACCTGATTCTCAATTGATTGGTGGAGCTCTTTCAGATGACGAGGTTTCTGATGATGAGGAAGGGATTGTTGATGATGTTCTTCGAACTAATGAAGATCTTGTGGTGAAAACTGGTAACAAGTTGTTGAATGGTGTTCTTGAGTACTCAAAATTGGTGGATGCTAACGCCACTGATCCTTCCAATGGTCCAATAAACTCTGTTCACTTCCATCAAAACGCTCAGCTTCTTCTCACAGCTGGACTAGATCGGAGGTTAAGGTTTTTCCAGATCGATGGAAAGAGGAACACAAAGATTCAAAGCATTTTTCTCGAGGATTGTCCAATTCGAAAAGCAGCTTTCTTACCTAATGGCTCTCAGGTTATTGTCTCAGGAAGGAGAAAGTTCTTTTACAGCTTTGATTTAGAGAATGCAAAATTCGACAAAATCGGACCATTAGTTGGTAGAGACGAGAAAAGCTTGGAATATTTTGAGGTCTCACAAGACTCTAAAACCATAGCTTTTGTAGGCAATGAAGGTTACATTTTACTTGTGTCCACAAAAACAAAAGAGCTCACAGGAACACTTAAGATGAACGGTTCAGTTCGGTCTTTAGCGTTTACTGAGGATGGAAAACAGTTGCTGAGTTCAGGAGGAGATGGTCAAGTTTACCTTTGGGATCTAAGAACCATGAAATGCTTATATAAAGGCGTTGATGAAGGCAGTACTTGTGGTACTTCTCTTTGCAGTTCATTAAATGGAGGTTTGTTTGCTTCTGGTACAGATAGAGGAATTGTAAACATTTACAAGAAATCTGAGTTTGTTGGAGGTAAAAGGAAGCCATTGAAGACAGTGGATAATCTCACTGCTAAAATAGATTTCATGAAATTTAATCATGATGCTCAGATTCTAGCTATAGTCTCTACGATGCATAAAAACAGTGTTAAGTTAGTTCATGTTCCGACATTAACTGTCTTCTCCAACTGGCCGCCGGCGAACACTACAATGCATTATCCTCGGTGTCTGGATTTCAGTCCCGGAAGTGGATTTATGGCCATGGGAAACGCTGCCGGAAAAGTTTTGTTGTATAAACTACATCATTACCAGCATGCTTAAACAAAAACACAAGTCTTGTGTTGTTGAGATGTTGAACTCCAAGACTGTTTATGTTTTTTTGTCGTATTACTGTTATCAAATTACTTTTTTTCACAGTTTTGAATGATTAAATGAGAAATCTTTGGTTTGTTTATTTGAGTTTTGGATTATTGTAAGAGATGAAAGATGTCGACATTATTGATCATTGTCCAATTTTTTTAAGACTCAAGTACCTTACATGAGCCTCAAAGGGCAGATCAATGAATTAATCTGGACCGTTTATTCTGTGATTGGTAATCAAAGCTTTTTGTGGCGCACGTTCTAAGTATGCGAGAAGCGGCGTCTTGAGTTTCTTCTTCACTCACAAAGACTAAAAATTGTAACTTTTATCGTTCGAAGACTGGCGGCGGATCAGACCCGCCATTTCACCAGAGCTTCGTCGAGAGAAAAGTTATAAACTTTATTGTTTAAACGGAGACCCAGTTAAGGTATTTTCTTCAGCTGTTGCATTTCTCTGCATTTTGCTCTTTAAAATGATTGTCTTTAGCTGTTTTATATTCCAATTTTGTACAATGATTGATTGTTTTCTTGCATTTTACAGTTAGTGTTTGATTTATATGCTCTGTGTGGTATGTATGGCTGCTTCACATTCTTTTCTTGATTGAGATTTACAAAATATCTCAGTAACGAAGAGTTGATTAAGTTTCATTGATAATTGATTATCTCTAGGTCAACTTAACATTGTAATTAACGCCAAGTAAATTTGAGTCATTAAAGAAAGTTTTTACTTTTTAACAAATTTTCTTAAAGAGGGTTTTAGATTCATTCATAAATCTTTAGATCCCATGAGCAAAACCTAATAATTTCTACCGCTTCTTCTTTTGAGTTGCAGGTTTTGAAACATCACAGCTTTTACTATTTGTCGAGATCACAAAACTTAGTAATGATGGCTTCATTGCAGTTTTGTGGAGTTAAAACTCCAGAGTTTGCTTTAAGTTCAAAGAAACTTGAGTTTGGTTCAAAAGGGCTTAGTTTTTCCATGCCTTCAAATAGTTTAGTCTATAGAACCGTAGAACATTCTTGTAAGAATATAGTTTTGAGAGTTAGTTGTGAAGCTGGAAGAGTTGAATTGCTTAATAGAGAAAAGTCTGAAACTTACAATTCAAGCGGAACCGACAAAGAGTTAACATGTGTAATGAAGTTTGGTGGCTCATCAGTAGCATCAGCAGAGAGAATGAAAGAAATAGCCAATCTTATACTCAGTTTTCCAGATGAGAGACCTGTCATTGTTTTATCAGCAATGGGGAAAACAACAAATAAGCTTTTAACAGTAAGAAATGGTTTTTATCTTTTGTACATCTTTTAACAAAATTAGGATTTTATTAAGTTGTTGGCTTTTGGATTTCATCAGGCTGGAGAGAAAGCTGTTACTTGTGGTGTCACAAACATTGAAAGTATTGAAGAATTGGGATTTATTAAGGAACTCCATTTAAGGTTAAATTAAAGATGTTTTGTCTATGTCCAGATAAGAGTTCTTATTCTCATGGAAAACAAAATTTGTCTATGTTTAGGACTGCTCATGAGCTTGGAGTGGAAACAACGGTTATTGCGAGTAAGTGATTTAGGCTCTCTTTCTCAATTCTTGAATAGTTTGGTTCTGGATGCTTCCTTTTCTTGTTCAGTTAATTTACTTTTTCTGAATCTATTTCTTGGTTAATCCAATTTATAGAACAACTAGAGGGACTAAATCAGCTTTTGAAAGGCATTGCAATGATGAAAGAGCTAACCTTACGTACAAGGGACTACTTGGTTTCATTTGGAGAGTGCATGTCCACAAGGCTTTTCTCTGCTTATCTCAACAAAATTGGCCACAAAGCACGTCAAGTATGTTGCTTTACAGTATCTGGAAACTTGATAGTGTATTAATGCTCACAATCCTATACTCTTGCATAAGTTTGTTACATTACTAAATGAGTTGTTTTATTTGGTTTTGGCAGTATGATGCATTTGAGATTGGGTTTATCACCACAGATGATTTTACAAATGCTGATATTCTTGAAGCAACATACCCAGCTGTTTCGAAAACATTACTTGGTGACTGGAGCAAAGATAATGCAGTCCCTGTGGTCACCGGTTTCCTTGGAAAGGTTCTTATAAATCTGATTCTTTCACATAAATGTTATTGCAAATCTGGTTCTTATGTGTTGCTTTGCTTAGTAGCAAATTCTTTTGTGCATTCGAGATTCACTTCATTTTTCACATATGGATATGATGTGTGTTTTTTCAGGGATGGAGATCTTGTGCTATAACAACATTAGGTAGAGGTGGTAGTGATTTAACGGCGACAACAATAGGGAAAGCTTTAGGATTACGAGAGATTCAGGTGGGTTTAGCCACCAAGATTGTGTTACTAAACAATATGAAGCTAAATTTTCGTTAAAGCCAATATATTTCATTTTCACCTGATGCAGGTATGGAAAGATGTAGATGGTGTTCTAACTTGTGATCCTAACATATACCCGGAAGCTCAATCTGTTCCATACTTAACATTTGATGAAGCAGCAGAGCTTGCTTACTTTGGTGCTCAGGTATCTCCTACACTATTATATCTTAAGTTCTCTATCAATGGCTAATCAGACTAAGTCCTCTTAGGTTTTGCATCCGCTTTCAATGAGACCAGCAAGAGAAGGAGACATTCCTGTAAGAGTTAAGAACTCATACAATCCCAATGCTCCAGGAACTGTCATCACAAGATCAAGAGACATGAGTAAGGTTTGTAACACAACAATGGAGTTTAAACTGATTTCTATGATGATAACAACATTTTATCATAAACTCTGTCTCCTTCTTTATCTTCGTATAGGCTGTACTAACAAGCATTGTTCTGAAACGTAATGTAACCATGTTGGACATTGCTAGTACTCGTATGCTTGGCCAATTTGGTTTCCTTGCAAAGGTAATAATAACATTACCAAACTATTCATTCTCATGTTTTCAACGCTGTAAGCGTTTACTCTGTGTATGTGATATGATTGCAGGTTTTTACCACATTTGAAGATTTAGGTATATCAGTGGATGTTGTAGCAACAAGTGAAGTTAGTATTTCATTGACATTGGATCCATCAAAGCTTTGGAGTAGAGAGTTAATTCAACCAACTAATGTAAGAATTTTCTATCACTTGAAATCTAAAAAAAGGGTCTTTTTTCTTGAAAAAAAACTGAAAAATTGGTGTATGTGAAGGAGCTGGATCATGTAGTTGAAGAGTTAGAGAAGATAGCAGTTGTGAATCTGCTTCAAAACAGATCAATTATATCTTTAATTGGCAATGTTCAGAAATCATCACTTATATTAGAGAAGGTAAGTCATCAAACTGCACATTCTCTGCTTTTTTTTAGTATTTTTGTGGTTTTGAGGCAGTAGTGAAATGAACAAAACAGGTCTTTAAAGTTCTAAGAAGTAATGGAGTTAATGTACAAATGATCTCACAAGGTGCTTCCAAGGTGAAAATCACTTGCAACCACTGATTTATATATATATATATGGGTTTATATATGTGTGTATATATGTGGTAATGAATGGGAGATGTATGGTTTATAGGTGAATATATCATTGATAGTGAATGATGAAGAGGCAGAGCAATGTGTGAGAACACTCCACAAGGCATTCTTTGAGACAGACTAAACCAAGAACTAGTTTCAAACTTAAAGCAACTTCACGTTCTTTGTGTTGTTCTTGTTCTTGTTATTGGGTCAAAACTCAAAAGTAATACCCAAATTCTCGTGACATTTGTTAGGTCAAAGTCAAACTTGCAGTTACAAGAAAGAATATTTTTGATGATTTTTTTTTATAATAAATATACATTTCACAATTCTCTTTATGTACTAGTGTATTACCTCATGGGGAAATTAGGACAAAAATAATAGAAATAGTTTCAAAATTCGTTTTGGATTACAATATTTTTATATATATGAGGGGCTCTTGATTTGATTACATTCCTAAAGAAATATATTCTTTTAATAATATATTGATAATGATATGATATTATATAATATAATATATAACACTTATTCAATGGAGATCAATCAATTAGAAGATTAGATTTGATATTATATTAGATTTGAGCATAATTAAAGTGACAAAAAAATGGAATATAATAATTGAAAAAATCACCGGCTATATCCCAACATTCGACCTAATCTCTAATCTTACGTCTTGCTCACATAACTATAACCTTTATATATACAAAAAACATATATATTCACCTCCAGTAATCAGTTATGGTAAGAACCTACAAGGAGAATAAAGAGTATGCTATCACATCAATTACTTTATATATATAAATAGAAAATACCATTACTAGATATGGTTAATAACAAACATTTAGCATATATTATATATAAATAATATAATCTTACGTCTTGCTCACATAACTATAACCTTTATATACACACAAAAAAAAATATTCACCTCCAGTAATCACTTAGTGTAAAACATAAAAGTGCCATCTATGGTAAGATCCTACAAGGAGAATATAGAGTATGCTATCACATCAATTACTTTATATATATAAATAGATAATACCATTACTAGATATGGTTATTAAGAAACATTTAGCATATAATATATAAAAATAATATAATATATGATTTCTCAATTTTATTCTATAAATACTATGGAAGCTATATCTCATTCTACTCACACTCTAACTAAAAGAAGAAAATGTATTACCAGACAGTGAAGAACAACGTGGGAATTGATATAGAGGCAATGGCCGGAGAGAAGGCGGTGGTTATATTTAGTTTAAGCACGTGTTGCATGTGCCACGCCGTGAAACGTCTCTTTGGAGGAATGGGAGTGAGTCCTGCAGTTCATGAGCTTGATCTACACCCTTACGGTGCTCAAATCCACTGTGCTCTTCTCCACCTTAGTCTACGTGGATCTCCGGTGACACTTCCTGTGGTATTCATTGGTGGTAAACTTATTGGTTCTATGGAGACAGTTATGGCTTCTCATATCAATGGTTCATTAGTACCTCTTCTTAAAGATGCTGGTGCTCTCTGGCTTTGACCAAACCTATAATGAATGATCGAGTAGGTTTTAGATATGGACAGTGAAAGAGAGTTGTGTGTTTATTATAAGCTTAGCTCTCTTATCTGTCTTAATGTTTCTATTTTGGATCTAATAACAAATAATAAACATGTATAATTCAAAGATTATGGTATTTTAGACTCTGAACTATCTCTATTGAGTAATAAAAAAAAAAACTCTTTTTTTCGAAATAATTTTTTAAATACTGAACCATCTCTATTTAGTAATAAAAAAAAAACTCTTTTTTTCGAAATAATTTTTTAAATACTGACCCAGGTTTTTTAAACACTACCGATTTTTCTAAATCAAAAATAATCTTTGAACATAAAAATAAACCATATTGTCAAAATTTAACCAAAAAATTATAATACAAATTTTGATTAATTATATTATAGTTTCAAGTTTATATTTGAGATTTTAGTTCAAAAAACTTGGTTATTAAAGTTTACGTTTTAAAAAACTCGGTTATAAGAAAAAAACAAACAAAAATAGTTTAAAAATTTAAAAACAATGTTCTCTATAATTTACTAACCTGTAATCTTGTGAAGAAATTGAGATAAAGAATAAAGACACTGACGTTTTCAATCTCAACTGTAATAACTGTTAAACGCGGTCTGTGTCCCCACTCCATCGTAACAACTAGGGGACAATAGATCACGTGGGGCCCACTGATTTTGACCGAGGCTACCAACAATGATACGTGAATTTGACCAGTCCATTGCGTCGGTGGTAAGTGGTGGTCCAATCCTTTTAAGCCTCGAAACTTCTGAGATTTGACAGCTCCGATTAATTAACTCAGATGATAATCATTTTGTTTCAAGGAAAAAAAATAGAGAATAATATGAATAAACGAATAAAGGGTTAAAAATCACTTCACCTGATTTGGGGAATCTAATTGTTTAATAAGTCTATAACTTATGTCTCTTCGAGTGCACGAAGAAACGGAAGAATGGAATCAGGATCTGATGATGAACAAAAGGACGCCAAAAGCTCTGAGGAAATGGTGTGAACAAGAGATGGTGATGATACCTCTTTGATCCATTTCATATGTTTGATTCCAATCTCAATTTCTTTAGCATTTGCTATACTTTTAAGCAGCACTACATGTGCTTCTATGTGTTCTAAGTGTTCTTCATTGCGTAGGAGCTGTGATGCATCACCAAAATAGCCTGCAAACACATATACAAACATAAGAATCAGCCAAAAAACATTGAAGAACAAAGGGGTAACGGCAAAAAAACCCTCGATTTTGTATTTCGCGAATAAATTTGGCGAAAAAATGCTCGAATTTGAAGAAAAACTAGAAGATGTATTCTTCTTCTCACCGTTTCTGCATAGATTTAAGACAAACGCGTTCAATACTCTTCTAGCAACTGTTTTGTCTCTCTCCATACATTTTCTGAAAACTTCTAAAGCAGCTTCAAGTTTTGTCTCGTTACATAATCCTTCAACGAGAGACGTATAGATTGTTTCATCTGGTTCTATCCCTTTCTCAATCATTTTATTAAACAGCCTAAATGAATCCTCAGCTTCACCTTCTTCTGACAATTTCCTTATAAGTACATTATATGTTGTCACATTCATTTTGCAGCCGCCGATAAACATCTCATCCCACAGTTTCTTTGCTGGCCGGATCATTTCTGCTCTGCAACAAGCTTCAATGAGAGCGTTATAGAGTGATACTTCTGGATCAAAACCTTTCTTTTTCATTTGGTGCAGGGCACTGTAAGCTTCTCTAACTTTCCCAGCCTTGCACAAAAACGATATCATCAGACTATAACGCTCAAGATCAGAGAAATAACCTTTAGTTGACAAAAGTTCATTGACTTTTATCAGAAGGTCACTCTTATTGTACCAGCAAAGATTTTTACTCAATTTGCTTAGACTCTGAATTGCAGGCAATCTCCCTGTGTTTACCATGAAATTTAAGAAGTCAACAGCAGAATCTGGATCAACTGTAGAGACTGAGCCGATAAGTGCGTCTAAAATATCATCATCAATGGGGAAATTTCCACTCATAATCACCTCAGCTAATTCTTTTACCTCTGTAATTCGATTTGCAGAAATCAATTCAAGTATAAAATCTCTGTAATCGCTGCTCCTAGGTGCTACTCCAAGCTTTCTCTTCTTCTTTAAGACAAGCTGTCTCTCGTACAGATTCCCAGTTAATACAAACGCCTCAGCTATGATTCTATAAGCCATAAAATCCGGCTTGCAACCAATGTTTCTTAGCTCTTCCAAAATGTAGAAAGCGTCCATTTCTCGTGAAGACTTGCAAAGACCATCAAGAACCAATAGTGCAATAATGGAGCCATTAATGTTTGAGTTAGCCTTTTTCACCTCATCTACCAATCTCAAGAGCTGAGCCGTTTCAGAAATTCTACAGAGCCTTCCTATATATACGCCAAACCCAAGAGTAGTCAGAGCAATATTTCTTTGGCGCATTTTATCAAACATCTTCTGGGCATGTTCAGAATAACCATCAGAAGTTAGAGCAGCTAGAAGACGATTGCATACATCCGGAGGTATACCCGGGGCAATCAACAAAGCTTCTTCGAAAACCCAGAACGCAGTCTGGGCCTTTTTACCCGACACAAGCGCATCAATGAGCGAGTGATACACGGCAGAGTCGAGAACAATTTTCTGCGCTTTCACCTGCTTGAATAGTGTTTCTATGGCGGAAAACTGTCGTGATAGTGAGAGAGACTTGAAGACAGAGTGGTAAGAAATGGAGTCGTGAGAGTAACCTGGTTGCTGTGAGGCCCAGTTAAAGAACCCGAGAGCAAGCGAATGTTGGTTCAAGAGGAAAGAGTCAATTACTCGAGCAACAAGCGAAGGACTTACAGTATGACGAAGGCCAAGGCGGTGAAGACTCTGTTCTATAGACGGACTCCACATCCGAGTCGACCGCGAGCTTCCAGAAACGTTACGAAGCTCACGGCCAATTTTTACGGCAAGGTCCGCCACAGGTCTCATGTTAGAAACTGACCTTGACGTTTTCTCGGGTCGCGGACAATTTTAACTCAAAGCAGAAACAGAAATTAGCGAACTAAGCTCGAACACAAACTATTGTCTTGCTACTATTGCCCCAGACCAAAGGTGAGTTTAATGACCAAAGACCACAACTTTGCACGTAAAACTAACNTATTTCTTTGGCGCATTTTATCAAACATCTTCTGGGCATGTTCAGAATAACCATCAGAAGTTAGAGCAGCTAGAAGACGATTGCATACATCCGGAGGTATACCCGGGGCAATCAACAAAGCTTCTTCGAAAACCCAGAACGCAGTCTGGGCCTTTTTACCCGACACAAGCGCATCAATGAGCGAGTGATACACGGCAGAGTCGAGAACAATTTTCTGCGCTTTCACCTGCTTGAATAGTGTTTCTATGGCGGAAAACTGTCGTGATAGTGAGAGAGACTTGAAGACAGAGTGGTAAGAAATGGAGTCGTGAGAGTAACCTGGTTGCTGTGAGGCCCAGTTAAAGAACCCGAGAGCAAGCGAATGTTGGTTCAAGAGGAAAGAGTCAATTACTCGAGCAACAAGCGAAGGACTTACAGTATGACGAAGGCCAAGGCGGTGAAGACTCTGTTCTATAGACGGACTCCACATCCGAGTCGACCGCGAGCTTCCAGAAACGTTACGAAGCTCACGGCCAATTTTTACGGCAAGGTCCGCCACAGGTCTCATGTTAGAAACTGACCTTGACGTTTTCTCGGGTCGCGGACAATTTTAACTCAAAGCAGAAACAGAAATTAGCGAACTAAGCTCGAACACAAACTATTGTCTTGCTACTATTGCCCCAGACCAAAGGTGAGTTTAATGACCAAAGACCACAACTTTGCACGTAAAACTAACCCATTTTTGGCCCATTAATTCCATCTTTTTATTCTTCATCTTGATCCCTGAGAAAAACAAGTATTTTCTGAGTGAAATAGCAATAGTTAGGAGCAATCAATTCGGTAATAAACTTTAATAATTCTACATAGTTTTAACTTTAGGGAGTATATCGTTATCATCTACTTGGGAATAAGATCGTGGTCCGATAAAACTAAGAAAGTGAATTTTGGATAATTTACCAAAAGAAGATATGATTGAGGAACAGGGAAGGGAAAGTGACAAGAATAGTATCAAGTATCCACGTGAATTTGACATATGACCATCATATTTTAAGAAAAATCAAAGATAATGGAGTAGGAGAAATGGAAGTGACTCCAGATTGCAAAATTTAGCATTTGTAAGTTTGTTTAGATTGGGAACAAAAGGGTACTGTACCCCTCTTGGTCCCCATACCATACTGCCACCTACTTCTGTTTGTTTCTTTGTCCCTTGTTTCATCCCCACATACTACCCTACCCTCAATTAACTCCTTTGCTTTGTCATTTTGGTATCTCATCATTGTCTTATCATATCTATTGATATTTGTTCCCATTTACCTCATTATCTATGTGGTTTCACACAAACACTCCCTAGCCCCTAGGTTCATGATTTACCATCCAACCCTTGTTCCCACTAAGTTGGAGTAACGATGCCCTTACACGTCTAAGGTTTGGTTTTGTTCCCCTCCTATTCAACGCAGGTTTCTTGTAACAAATAATCAGAATTACCCCTTCTAATATTAAAACATTAAAGAAACAATAGTACCTGATATCGTGGACAGCTTTAACTAACGCCAAAACCATGGTTTTTGTCACAGAGCTCCCGTATGTTTCCTGGAAAAAGCACTCTTTCTACTTTTCTGCAGCAATTTAAAATAACGTAGACTCAATCACTCTAAATGAACAAGGAGCCGGCATTCACTGTTACTTCCAGTAGCAATGTAAAATAACTTCACTTTTATTTTAGACCAACACATAATGAGTTTGTTGGAAATCCAGTCACAATGGCTATGTAACTAGAGATCAATCATACAAGGATACAAATGCCTAGTGTAAAGGAGAGAACAGTGGATTAGTGAAAAGTCATCATTTGAGCACATTATGCAGGAAAGAATCTCTAGATGAAAGTCTACACAATACAAAGGAATAGCAAAAACTCATTGAGCCACTGTTTATGTATGTTTGCAAATGACTTGGTACAAATAATACTAGTGACTCATCAACTACGTTTTATGTTCTAGAAACTCAAATCAAGAGTAAATATTAATACCTGAGATGATTGATGACATGTAATTGACGATAGCTACTACACCAAAAAATTTACACCTCACATAACCAAAACAGTACACTCATTTTTGAATTGGCCCTCCAAGTTGTTTTTGATGTGATCTTGAAAGAGAATGGCCAACCAAACGTTTGTAGCTTTCTTGGTGTTGGTCTTCACTGTCATCAACCTAAAAGAAGATATTCTTAGCAACTAATCAACCGTTATATGAAGAAGCGCTTTCAAGCAGTCATAACTCCCTATTAAAGTCCCTTTCTCCTCTAAAGTTGTGTGGCAACTGAAATACAAAAATGAAGGTACGTTCTATTCCTACATTCTTTCGCTAACTAACACTTATAACCAAGCCTTATTACCTGCAGTTTTTAGGCTGGATGCATCATAAGTTCCGGGAGAATAGCAAAGAGCCACTGAATGATGTTACGACAGGTACTTTGGCCTTACTTCGCCGATGATTCTTTTCACGTTAAATATGTGGGAATCCTAGAAAAATAGCAATAAGACTTAGCAAACATATATGGGTCAATCCAGGATATAACTCACTACTTTATAATCAGTTTCTAAGAATAAATCTGCTTACTCATGTGCTTGTGTGCAAAACATTCTGACAGAAGTCAGATAGCTGAATAAAAAGCTCACCTATTTGCCTGATACCAATTACCAACTTTGTCCTGCACATTGATTTGTGAGATAGCATCTAAACCAGAAATCTCCATATATTATCATCCAGCAAATGTCATGCTTGCCTGTTGCATTTCCCCTATTTCCTCTGTGAATTATTTCCAAACCTGCTGTTCCCGCTTTTCTAGACAATAATAATTCATCTTTTCATATGGAGTTCCATTACAGGGAATAGCTGTTTCCTCCTTTCAGCAAATTCATCCCTTGATAATCAAGATGTTTACCCCACATCATGTGCTGGCCCCAGATACAATACTGGATTCACAAAACAGCTTAGTATGTTCCAGGAAAGCTCCTTTGCGGGACCTAAAGAAAATACAAAAGAAAACTTCAAAGATGAGACAAACAGTGAGTTTTTTCATGGATTCTTCTCCATTGGAACCCTTGGTGGAGAACCACTTTTGGATGAACCAGCAACACCGACATTTGGCATATCATCTGAAAACCCAACAAAAGATAATGCGGATGTGACAGAAGATGATTTGAAGCATATAAGCAATGAACTGGAGAAGTTCCTTGAGGCTGAAGCTAAAGAAGGACACAACCAACCATCGGGAAGGAACAGCGACACTAAAACGATTGCATCGACCATTGAGGCCGTTGAGGGACTAGATGCTGAGGAAGATAATCAGCCAATGAAGTTCCCGCTCCAAGAGTATCTTTTTGGTTCTCCAACCGAACTTCAAGAAACAAAGATTGCAGGGAAGAAGGAAAGGGCGTCACTTGAAGAGCTGTTTAAAATAACAGAAATGCAAGATAATCATTCAGAAAACATATATGAGAAGAAAAAGAAGCAAAGCAGTTCTACTCAGAAGTCTCCAAAGGATATAGTAAAGAAGGTACTGAAAAAGCTTCACTTGTCTTCGAGGAGCTCTGCCACTGGTAAAACTGAAGCGGCTTCCACAAAGAAGAAGTTTCCAAAGGTATGATTTTTTCTGATCTGCTTTTTCGAAGCATCTAAATGAAGTGTTTGATTACACCTCAGATAAAAACACCCTGCGATGATACATACTGCATCTTGAATTATAAGCTTCAGAATATTGATACGTTACCTTCGGGAGCATTTCTTTAGTACGTTTGATATCATACTCTAAGTCAAAACTTGCTCCTAATAAACTTGAATTTCGTTGTGAGGAATGCAGATATTACAACTTCTTCATAGGAAAGTACATCCAGAAAACCCCATGCTGGAAAACGGGATATACAGCAGCATGACAAATCCAAAGAACAGCGAAGCAACTTCTTTGAGTTTAATGTCAGAAACCCCTCCTGGTGAGACAAGTAAAAGATGGATCCAGTATGAGCTACGAAGTTCTTGCTCAGCTAGAAACAGAGAACACTGGATCAAAACAGACGAAGATTGTAAGTCCATCACTATATACAAGTAATAGATATATCTACATAATCCCATATGAACTCAAAGGATGAATGTGAATCTTGATTTTCATGAAGATGGAGGGTCCTTATTCGAAAGTAAATATAAAAAACGCTGATACATTGGAGTTTAGACATGCACACGTGTTCTTCTGCTTGTGGTTCAAACATATTATATTCCATGACTGTTTTGCAGACTTCGTGTTGGAGCTGTAGAAAAGGGATGAGAAGGAAAGCATAATTAAGAAGTGCGAGTGTCTTACGTCGTCTCATGCATGTGTGAATCGTGTGGTATAATTAAGGCAACTGTGTTGCCAGGTATGTCCATTCTGTCCTATGTGGTAATAAATGTTAAATGTTACAGGTTGTCGTAAATGCATTATGGAAACTGATACTCCTAGTTTGGAGCACTATAAAACAAAATACTGCATTCTCATAAGCATTGATTCAAATCTGAATAAATGTTCTAAACTCATATTGAGACGCTATTTCTCTATCAAGTGTTAAACCCTAGAATTTCCTTATTCCATAATAGGATTTTGATAAACTATCCAATATAGAGGACGATTGACTATCTCAAGATTTAATGGCAATAAAGATATGCCTATGTGAAAGCCTATACCATTATTTTGCACAAATACCCAAAAAATGAAAAGCACCCGAATCAAACCTGGTCTGGACCTTCCAGGATTAGCAAACTTGAACTAAACTGGTGGACGTTCTGCAAGAAGAACACCACCAGTTTCCATTCGCCAGGACTGGTCCACCAAGGCTGCTAATTCTCTAAAGCAAGGGTTATACAAAAAGAGAAATGAAACGAGCAGTATCAGTTAGTGTTATAGGGAAAAATTGGTGATATTACTTGAAAAATGAATTGCAGGAAAGAATTGTATAACAGAATTTTCTTTTTCATTTTTTGGGTAACCTGTATAACAGAAATTCAATACCTATTTGCACAATGAAAGAAAATTCAGTTTCTACACCTTTTCTAGGAGGGAAGAAATTGCGCAAAAATAGTAAAAGAGAAGCAGAGAGAAAAAAAAAAGTTGAGCTTACCTGAGGTCGTGACTTACAACAAGTAAAGTCAATTCCTTCTTTAGGTGCTTCAAGAGCTTTGCAACATCTGCCCGTGCTTTCCAATCTGGTTGCAGACCAACACCAAAGATGAAAAAATAAGACAGAACTTGCATGGTTTTCAAGTAAAAGTAAAGAAGATGCAGAGAGTATATGCAGAGACAACGCCAATTCAAAAAGAAAATCAGGAATAATTGAGAAGCAGCAACCCCGGGGAGAGAAGAACAGTAAACATATTCTCGTATAACTCAAACAGAGTGCATTAGAACAACCCAACAAATAGAGGCAGAATGCATCATACCAAGACCAGCGAGGGGCTCATCCAATATCAATAAATCTGGAGTTTGCACCTACAATAGACATGACTATTCAAAAATGGTCACACACTCACACTTTGGAATATGTAGAAAAAGATTTGTTCTCACCAATTGAATAGCTAATGCAAGCCGGCGCTTGTAGCCTCCACTTAGCAATTGAGGATCTTTATCAAGTGGGATGCTATCTAATCCAACCTAATGTTTTAAGAACAAAGCAACTATAAGACAGACTGCTGGACAAAAATATAACCACTGTCTGAACCAGGAGGAAGATCATGACCCAATTAAAGGCTCTCTGGAGATTCATAGTCAGATGCTCCTTTAACTGCAAACTACCCTTTTGCCTTGGCCAACCAAAAGTAATTTCATCAAGCACGTTATCAGCTACAAAGAATCTGGTCACAACAAAAAGCCAAAATCATATTTTCTGCCAGTCGAGTTAACCCTCTATACTTCCATACAATAAGTAACTCGATTAAATGAAGTAAAACTTGCTAATGACTTTTACCTCTCTGGAAACTGGAAAACAATGCCCACCTTTTCAGTTGGCAACCACTCAGGAACCGCTTTTGGCTGGCCATCATCTCCATAGCTTTGAATACAGATAGAGCCAGATGTTGGTTTGTTTAGCCCAGCAAGAAGCTGCAGAAGAAAGAAAGAAAGAGAAAACCAAAAGTTGCTAAGAGTATAACTCAAAGAACATCCCAGGCAAACTGTGTATGATGAAAGAGCTATTGAAACAATCGACCTGCAAAAGCGTAGTTTTACCGCTCCCACTCTTCCCAAAAATCAAGCCAAAACTGCAAAATGAAACACAAAACTCTTAATAGACATGTTCATACACGGTATTTACAGAAAAAAAAAATGATGCAACGATCTAGGACAGCCTTATGCACCGTCACTGAGACAAAAACAGAAAAAGAAAAGAGAGGTTATAAGAGAATCCGAAAGGAAAACCAACAATTACACAAGGAAAAAGCCCAATACCTTTTCTCACGTAGAGATAAATTAACTCCATTCAAAATATTGAACTGTGTTCCAGGAGGACGGTAGCAGAGATCCCGAACCTAGAACATATGAAGGCATTACTAACTAATCATCTGGAAACACAAAAGGCAAGTTGTAACAATGGCATTAATTAAA
This sequence comes from Aethionema arabicum, assembly GCA_000411095.1. Classification (NCBI taxonomy): domain Eukaryota; kingdom Viridiplantae; phylum Streptophyta; class Magnoliopsida; order Brassicales; family Brassicaceae; genus Aethionema; species Aethionema arabicum. The sequence continues at coordinate 1,288,615 of KE151199.1, forward strand.
AAACAAAGTAAAAAAGTGGTGTGCAATTTCGCATAGAGCCGACACCCAAGCCGAATTGTAGTCCTCTGCTATTAAAACATAAACTTAAAGAATGAGTGAGAATTGCTAACTCACCTCGAGGCATGAATAATCGCAAGAGACCACCAGAGGTTTCTTCGTCCTCCGAAACCTCAACCTACACATAACCAAAAAACTCAAAACTCGTTGAGAAAGCAAGTAATAAGAGTAAAACGATGAAGAGCATAGGAAGCAAAAGAGCTAATGGTGCTCGGGGGAGAAGTAGCGTACACTCGCTTCCGGCAAATTGCAGATGATACTGGTAATTCAGCGATGCTGGAGACAGGTGCGCAACTCGCAATCGTTGACACCGCCATGGCCGACCGTAAAAGAACCTCCAATTTCTCCTACAAAAATTTGGTACTCACCTCACAGCAAATTTCAAATTCCCGGTGAAAAAGGGGAAAATGAAAAAATAAGATTGGAAAATACAGTGACTTTATAGGATTGTATTCTCATATATGATGGATTGGGCCTTCTGGGCCCACCCTATTGGGCCTTCTAGGTTATTTTGTTTCTGATAAAATTCAGAGAAGAACAAAGCCCATTATCTTTCTTTGTCGTCAACAACACTATTCCATGCCAAAACCTGAAACTTTTGTCTACATGTAAACAATCTGCAAATTATGTAGATAGAAATATTAACTAAATTATGGAAATACAAAGAACAGTACTCAAAACCCCAAAAAGAAACATATATTAAGGGGTTCACTTCCAAGAACAGAGACAAGACAAAAAAAAAACCTTCTTTTACTTGTTAAAACTGAGATTCACAGATCAATAGGTAAAGAATATAAGCAGAGAATCAGTAGTAAGTAATTAATCCTTGTCTTTTGGAAGGTCTTTCCCCAGCACTTTTGTTTCTATCTCTTTGGGTTTTACTGAATCCGCTGCCCTGTAAACGAACATCAAACTCATCTATCACACACAACTAGCTTTAAGGTCTATAACTCTCACTCATGCATCAAGAAGAAGAGCATTCACACAGTTTTTCCCACCCAAATTACGTTATATAATCATTGATTTTAAACTATGAAATCTTAGATGGGGTCATCTTCTACCTTGTAAGCCACAACAACACCAATGAAGCAATGTTTTTGCTTCTAACTTCAAGAAATGAAGATACTCTTCTGCAAAAACATTGCTTCATTGGTGTTGTTGTGGCTTACATACCTGATCCCTAAATCCAAGTGGTGATCACGAAATTTTGAGGCAATGATGTGTTTATCTTAAAAATTGACACATATCAAGTATCCAGTAGCACATAACTAGAGAGAAATTCTATCAATAACTCTCTACAATTCCGATTACACTTCAAACCTAATATGAATGGCTGATTGCAAGGGAAACATATTCCAGAACAACCGTAAATCACATCATAACCTTTCCAAAAATCAAAATCCCCAAATCATCATCGTCGTGATATTGAAATCATAGGAATCATGAGAGAGCGAGAGAGAAAGAGAGAGAGAAAGAGAGAGAGCTAACTTGGTGGCGGCGGAGGTTTCTTCTTCAAGCCAGGAGCGGATGTGCTTGACGTTACGCCTGAAGATTGAGGCCGATTGTTTGACGTCGCTTCTCAATAGCATAACCACAGCGCCAACTCCGGCCACCGTCAATATGAAATTCGTCAAAGCCATTTTTCCCAGTAACTACTTCTTCGTCTACCTCTGCGAAGAACCCAGGGATTTGAAGAAGAGGGCTTAAGCTACGCGATGCGATTCAACTCACCAGTTTTTAATGGGCCACTTTTATTGCGCTAATATATGGGCCTTTTATCAAATTAAAAGCCCAGTACTATATATTATCACGGTCCATTACATAACTTCGTTAAATCAAGGTTTAAAATGCTATAATTAATTATCTAATGTAATTGCTTCTACTTGAAGATATATTAACATTTCATTTCGTTTGATAATTCATTTTTTCTGTAGTTTAAAATTTTATTATTAATTATAATATATGTCCGTACTATTCTTTCATATATTTGACATTTGACACTTATAATTTTAATTCAATATTTTAATATAACATGAGATATATAACTTGACCGAGTAATTATTTAAAAAAAACTGAAAAAAATAAATAAATAAATTCTTGTCCATATAATGGCTCGCACTTATCCGAATCCGAGTCACTACATATCCCTAGACAATCCTCACATCACATGTTTGTTTAAAATTAAATCTATAATTTAAAAACGCATGTTTAATTTATTTTATTATATTTGTTTAAATTAATATTAAAAACGCATGTTGCTACATTTCTATATAATTTTATATCATATAAACAAAACTTGAAAACGACTTTTCGTCCGATTAAATAAATTTATAAAATCCCTGGAAAACAAAAAAATAATAATAATAAAATTCTAAAGTCGATCCAAAACATAAAATAGCTGTCGTTTGCTTTATTCAAATAAAAAGACATGTGTGTTGCGACAAAAAAAAAAAGAAGACATGTATGCAAGTTGTACACATATGCACTTCCTTTGTTATAACGAAAATATTAATATTTGCAGTGACTAGCTGTAGATAGTAAATATATGTTTTTAGCACTTTTTCCTTATTAATATTAACGTTGAATAGCTACAAAACAATTTTATTAAAACCATATTATTATTTTAAGTAAAAAAAAAAACCTTAATGAAAATGAGTCAAAAGAGAGGCATGCACGTACCATATTTCCCAACAAATTGGACTGACCTTAAATGATACTAATAAATGTCATAAACAAAAATCATTTTTTACAATGACCAATCTTTTTAATTCAGGTTTATTTTTCCTTTATGAGCTTTAAAAAGGATAAAATCCTACCAACAAAACAAGACAACAAAGATACAGAGAGAGACAGATCGAGAAATACCCCCAAAAAAACCAAATCAAATTTCTCTTTCTTTTTTTAATTTTGAGAGAAAAGCTGACATTTTTCCTTCTTTCGATCATTATATCTCTCCGGATTTTTCGTTAGTGGAGAGAAAGAAAGAAAGGAAAAATTAAACGTTTTAATGGCGTCGACTACGCGAGAAAAGTTTGTTTCTTTCTTCAATAATCGATGGCTTGTGTTCGTAGCTGCTATGTGGATACAGTCTTGTGCTGGTATTGGTTACTTATTCGGAAGTATTTCTCCGGTGATTAAAAGCTCTTTAAATTATAATCAAAAAGAGCTTGCGAGACTTGGAGTCGCTAAAGATCTTGGCGATAGTGTTGGTTTTTTAGCTGGGACTCTTTCAGAGATTTTACCTCTTTGGGCTGCTCTTCTTGTTGGTGCTATTCAAAATCTTGTTGGTTATGGATGGGTTTGGCTTATTGTTACCGGACGAGCTCCGATTCTACCTTTATGGGCTGTGAGTATTTTAAATCCAATTTCTTTGATTTCTCTCTTTTTTGATTTTGATCCGATTCTGGGTTGGGGAATTCTGTGTCTGGTTCTTCAGATTCGTCTGATTGTGTTTTGGATTATGTAAAAGTTTTGGGTCTGAGAAATTTGGAGGATTTATATTAAAGTTTGCTCTTTTTTCATGGGATTTGTTGAGAAGTTCTCATAAAGATTGTTTTTTTAAGGTTTTTTTATTAGATCGTTGTCAAATCAATGTTAAGTTTTAGTTTTTTTTCTTCTTCATCTCTTGTTCTGTTTTTGTTGAGATTGTTCTGTTTCTGGGAAATTTTATCGTCTTTTTCCTGTGAAAATGTATTAAATTCTTGTGATATGGATATTAGAGGGATTAAAATTTGTTTGCTTTAAAGAATTTATGAGAATTGGGTAATTTATTCTCAGATGGTTAATTTTTCAATTTTTTCTTCAAATTTGAAGAAAAAATTGAAGAATTGTACTGCGACTATTCTTTATTTTCTTCTTCAAAATGAATAGTGAATAGTAATACTTCAAATTTGAGGAGTTACTATTTACATTTTTCAAAAATTTACTCATGGATCTTCAAATTTGAATAATAGATTCTTCAAAATTTGAAGAATCTTCGTATTTTTGAAGATTACCCCTGAAAATAGTCTAAGAATGTATTAAATTCTTGAAATTTGTATGCTTTAGAGAGTTTTTGAGAATTGTGATCTCTGTATTTTGCAGATGTGTATTCTCATATTCGTTGGCAACAATGGCGAAACATACTTCAACACAGGAGCATTAGTTTCCGGAGTTCAAAACTTCCCTAAAAGCAGAGGTCCTGTAGTTGGTATCCTCAAAGGTTTCGCTGGTCTAGGAGGAGCTATCTTATCTCAAGTATACACAATGCTCAATTCTCCAGATCATGCTTCTCTCATTTTCATGGTAGCTGTTGTTCCTGCAGTTGTTGTTATTGCCTTAATGTTCTTCATCAGACCTGTTTCTGGTCACAGACAAATCCGTCCTACAGATGGAGCTAGCTTTACATTCATCTATGGCGTCTGCATTCTCTTAGCTGCTTATTTAATGGCAATTATGCTTATTGAAGATTTCATTGATCTTAGTCATAACATCATTGTAGCTTTCACCATTGTTTTGTTTGTGATTCTTGTTACACCAATCTTGATCCCAATCATGACAAGTTTCTTCAGAGATTCAAGTGACAGAGTTGAGATATTAGAAGAGCCGTTAGTACCGAAACGAGAACAAAATCAAGAACAAGGATTGATGACTCCTGATTTGATTTTGAGTGAAGTTGAAGATGAGAAACCTAAAGAAGTAGATTTGCTTCCTGCTTTAGAAAGACATAAGAGAATTGCGCAATTGCAATCAAAATTGATGCAAGCAGCTGCAGAAGGTGCAGTTAGTGTTAAGGGAAGAAGAGGGCCACGTAGAGGAGAAGATTTTACATTGACACAAGCACTTGTGAAAGCTGATTTCTGGCTTATATTCTTCTCTTTGTTACTTGGTTCTGGTTCGGGTTTAACGGTTATTGATAATCTTGGTCAGATGAGTCAATCTCTTGGTTATGATAACACTCATGTCTTTGTTTCGATGATTAGTATTTGGAACTTCCTTGGACGTATCGGTGGCGGTTATTTCTCTGAACTTATTGTCAGGTATATGATGATCTTCTTACACAATCTTTTTCCTTTCTTCTTGTTCTTGTTCTTGTTTTTTATCTTGGTTCTTGATTCTTGCTCTTGATTCTCTTGTTCTTGTTCTTGATTTTTGATTCTTGATCTTGATTCTTTTTCTCTATATTTATTCTTGATTATTGTTCTTGATTTTTGATTCTTGATCTTGATTCTTTTTCTCTATATTTATTCTTGATTATTGTTCTTGATTCTCTTGTTCCTGATCTTTGATTCTTTTACTTGATTCTTGTTCTTGATTCTTGATCTTGATTCTTTTTCTTGATCTTTGATTGTTTTACTTGATTCTTGATTCTTGATTCTTGATCTTTGATTTTTGTTCTTGATCTTGATTCTTTTGTTCTTTATTCCTGATTCTTGATTCCTGATTCCTCATTCTTGATCTTCATTCTATTGTTCTTTATTCCTGATTCTTGATACCTGATTCTTGATTCCTGATTCATGATTCTTAATACTTGATCTTTGATTCTTGATTTTTGGTTCTTGTTCTTGGTTCTTGGTTTCTTGATATTTGATTCTTGATTTTTGATTCTTGTTCTTGATTCTTGTTCTAATTTTGGTATTTCAACGATGTGCAGAGACTACGCGTACCCACGTCCAATAGCCATAGCTGTAGCTCAGCTAGTAATGTCTATTGGTCACATCTTCTTCGCATACGGATGGCCTGGAGCAATGCACATCGGAACACTCTTAATTGGACTAGGATACGGTGCACATTGGGCTATAGTTCCAGCTACAGCTTCTGAGCTGTTTGGTCTGAAAAAATTTGGAGCTTTATACAATTTCCTTACATTAGCTAATCCAGCTGGCTCCTTAGTCTTCTCTGGTCTAATTGCAAGCACTATATATGATCGAGAAGCAGAGAAACAAGCTCATGGCTCAGTTTTTGATCCTGATGATGCAATGAAATGTGAAGGTTCGATTTGTTATTTCTTGACTTCTTTAACTATGTCTGGTTTCTGCATCATTGCTTTTGTATTGAGTATGATTCTTGTGCATCGTACCAAACCGGTTTATCAGAATCTGTATGGGAAAAGCCGTGGTTAACCAGCGTATACCAAGCCGGTTATGTGGTTTTATTTTTTGGTTTTGGGTTTTTTTTTGTTATATGATACAGATGTTTTTGTATCTGTATTGTAATTGTTTTTGTTTGTTTGTTTTTTTTTGGGGGTAATGTTGTGTATGATTTGTACGTTTTTTTGGATTCAGATCATTAGAAAAGAAACACATATATATAAAGTTCAATAAGTTTGTTTTTGTAAGCAAAATTAAATGATTAACCAGTCATTTTATTTTTGTTTTAGTTGATAAATTGATTTTGTTTGTTGTAAATATTAGTCTAATTTTAATTATATAATAATAGCAAGCTAAAAGAAGTTTTAAAGCTTTAAAATGTGATTGAATTAAAATTATGTCACAAAAAATATGATCAAATCGATCACATTTTATTTGAATAACGCATCATATAAAAAAATTATTGGAAACATTGTATTTGTATCATGTAAAACTTTCTTAATTTGATTCATTCATCATCATTAAAAAAAATTAGAAATATTATTGAGCATTTTATGACTCTATTAATGTGATTTTTTTAGCAATACCAAATCATCACATTAAAAAACAAAAATATTAGACTATGATCTACCATTATTATACGATTAAATCAAAATTCACAACAAAAGACACATTAATTTATCAATTAACAAAAATACACACACACACAATTTGTTTATTTTGTTTTGCTATTATTAAATCGTTTTAAACATTTTCCTTTCTCTAATAACGATTTTTTTTGGAATATATCACTTATTTACGAATACAATTTACGAATAATAAAAAAAATCAATTAAAAGCAGAGCAATCTCTACGAATCTGACCTTCATTCCCAACTTTAATACCAACACGACCAAGATTTCTCATAGCATTAATAAAAGCTCCATTAAACTCTCCAACATCATTAGCAAACTTCAAAACAATCCCCTGAGTTAATCCATCATTAAACAGAACTTGATCAGAAGTAAAAAGCCCTTTTTTATCCACCAAATGTTTAAAATAATTATTATCAAAAACACGAGCAGTAGTGGGGTCCATATCAATGGCTATATTGGGGTCCACAACACGTGGACAAGCTTGCATAAGTTGTTGTGCGTAGACAGGATCGAGTGTGGGGTCCAATGGGGTTAAAGTGGAGAAATTGTAGAGACGGTTAAAGAATCTGTTACAGTGTGAGAAACCGATTGTGTGGGCCCCTGAAAGTGCAACCAAGTCGGTTAAGGAAAGACCGGATTTGGAGAAGAGATCGGTTAAGGCTTTAACGTCTAGTTCTGGGCCTGGTAATTTTCCTGCTACCATGGAAGCTTGAGATATTAGCCCATCTCTTCTTCCTAATTCTACCTTAAACCATGGCCCACCAGCCTATCATCATCATCATCATCATCATCATTATCATTATCATTATCATCATCATTAATTTATTATCAACATTAAATTAGACAAACTAAACAATTGGGTAATATATGCATTTACTTTATTTTATAAAATGTTTATTTTTCTAATGTATATGTGTTTATGAGATATTTAGAATAATTAAATTAAATCGTGGTTATTAAAAATACAAAATTTTAACTTTTTACATAGGAAATACAAAATTCATCAGCTTATTATCATCTTCAATAGTTTGTTATCAATTTATCATCACCATGAAATTAAGCAAACTAAATAATTTTCTACTATATATACATATATATATATATATATATATATATATGTGTGTGTGTGTGTATTTCAACTGTTTCATTTTATGAAATATTTATCAATGTATATGTATTAATCAAACATCTAAAATAACTAAACTAACATTATTTTTAAAGACTTAAACAAAAGAAAATATTTTTACCAAAAAAAAAAAACAAAAGAAAATAATAAACATACAAAAATTTAAATATATAACCTTTTTACATGGAAAATGTAAATTTTTTATATTTTGAAACAAAAACAAATTTGCTAAAACGTATAATAAAAAAACTGTTTAATTTTTTTTGTAAATAAGTCCTTTGAATGGTGGATTATTTAGAAAAAAAATGTTTCCACAAACAAATATTTTTTTTATCAATTAGGTCTCCATTGAAAAATCTTTTTATATTTAAAAGTATATTATTGTAAGTTTGAAAAATACAATAATATGTATATACACATATACATATCGATTTATCTATATATTGTTTTGAAATATATTTTCTAAATTTAATTAGCTTAGAGATTCTAAAATTAATTTATTATTTAGTATCGACTATATATCAAAAAATAAATAAAGATAAAGCAGAAGAAAATGGTGATAATTAAAATTTAAAACTTACGAGGACGACAACATCTCTAGCAGCTAAAGCCATAATATCTGCACAAGACACAACTCCAGGACATATCACTTCAACAGCTTCTTTAGCTTTTGTGATTGTATCAAATCCATCTCCAGCAAGAGATAAATTATCAGCAGCATCTTTCTCTGCATCTCCATTTGCTGAAGCTATCATCACAGAAGCATCACATCCCTATACATATATATATAACACTTATAATTAAATTAATACATACATATATATTCTTAATTTATAAAAAAACTTATAACATACAGTGACGAAACAGTCGTGGAAAAACATCCGTAACGTAGCTGGAGCTGTAGTGAATGTTTGTTGAAATTTTAAACTAACTGCTTGTGAAACTATCAACTCTACGTTCGGACATGTGAAACCGTAGAAATTCTCCGACAATTGAGCTTCCGACATAACCATTAACATAAAGAACAATAACAACTTCATCTTTTTTATTGAATCCATACTTGTTCTTGTGAATTTATGTGTGTATATATATATAAAGATTATAAAATAAAGTTATTGTTAAAAACTTGGTCATATAATGTGACAGAATTTGACAACTAAGATAATCTCAACTTTTACTTAAAACAAGGACGTTTCTTGAGTAATGAGGTTTTCTTTGAAAGATATATATTAACAAATCCCATAATATATGCATGGAAACTTTTTAATTTATTAGTAATTTATTGTTTATAAAATATTAATTAGATTGTTATTGATTAAGCATAAATGGATTACCTATATTTGTTAAAGTGAAGTTGAAAATTACAATTTTTGTAGCTTAAAATGGAAATTACATATATGAATAGAGAAGATACCAAAACTTAATTTAGTTCATCTACTTTAGTGTTTAGCTCAACCATTTTATCTTTTTATTCAATTAACAAATAATTATTAAGTTTTTATTCTATTTAAGTATAATAATTCAATTTGTCAAATCATATGAATGATTCTTGCTTTTGATGGTAATAGAAACTTAGATTTGTTTATACAGTTAAAATGTTGTTTTCTATATATATAT
>KE151199.1:1298398-1311070 GCA_000411095.1 Aethionema arabicum
AAGACGTATTCAATGTTTGATCCTTTCAACTATTTATTTAAAAAAGAATACTATATATGAGTTGATTTATAATTTATAATTTATATTTTTATAGGTGACTGATATGTATTATTATGTATTAAATAAAACATTATATGATGCCACGTGGATTAACTTATAAAGTTAATCATAAGCTCTATTGAGTTTTTTTATTTGTCTTTTTAATCACGGACAGATTTTCTTTGCATAAAAAAAGAATAATTTTTATATAATTATAATTTTTTTTCGTAATTAAAGCTACGTGTTACGGATTAGTTAAAATATTAGGAAATATTTTATAGAGATTATAATTTTACCAATAAACTATAGAGTAATTTTGTTAAATTAAGTATATGAAAAATGATTATTATTTTCTATTAAATTACGTATTCAAATTCAGGTTTCGTTTACGGAGCGGTGGGTCTTAGTTGGGCCAAAGTGAAGAAGTGGAAACGATAGAGCCCAACAAGGATTTAGTAGTAAACCCAAGCCCGAATCTTGTTTAATATGAAGCTTTGTTGATGTTTGAGCGACGAAATCGAAATTTTTAAAAATTTCATCTTTTGTTGTTCGGTTCTTGAAGCGATGGCTATGGCGGTAGACTCGCGAAGTGAGCTGGGTTTTCCGTACTGGACTCCTATCCAACGGAGATTTTCTCCCGATTCACCCTTCTTTGCATCCGGAAATGTTGAGCGGGAACTACTTGCTAAACAGGTACTTCTACAGGGATCTGAATCGTTCGAATCTGTTGGGATGTTGGAATAATCATATGCTTGATCACGTTTCCAATCGAAGAATGTATTGATATATCGGCATTATGCTTCTCGTTTTACATACTTTGCACTCATTTTTGCTCCTGTTTATGATGATATTCGGATTAGCTTCGCCAGAATAGAAACAGTTGTTATATTTCTTAGGTCGTGATCACTCTGGCTTGAATTTCACAATCTCCGGAAGCGATTGAGGAGAAATTCATCTCCTAATGATACTTTTCCGGTTTTGATTGGTTGATTCTTCAATATGAAATGATTTTAAACTTAAAATGACTTTTCTAAGTTCTGGCCGCGAGATTCTTTGTGGGTTGTCAAAAGGATAAAATGGATATTTTATCTCACTCTTTGTTTTCTTTTGAGTAGTCTAAATCACTGTATTAGACTCATTATGTAGATTATTTATCATCTGCCAAAATAACCGCTTGGAAGAGTTTGGCCTTAAGGAGGATTTAATGTACAATTCAGGTAGCATTGGAATTAACAGAAGATGAAAAGAATCAGATGCATACATTCGTGGATACCGAAACCAGGTATTTTTCCTTCTTAATACCCATCTTTGAAGTGGCGTAGAATTATGTAGCAATGATTATTGTTTCAAGTTTCCATAGACTAGCTCTTCTTCTAACTTTGATTCACAATTCTCCATGAATTTCTTGGCACAATAGTCATGAGCTTAATTTTTTTGGCAGAAGAATCTCTTGTCCCATTGTTGGCTGCCTTGAGCGCCTGAAATCTTTGGATAACTTTGAGGATCACTATAATGCACGGCACACTGCATCTTGCTCAGTTTGCTCAAGAGTTTATCCTACTTCTCGTCTACTAAGTATTCACATATCCGAAACACATGACTCTTTCTTTGAAGCCAAAGTTGCTCGGGGTTATGACATGGTACGCACTATGCATTTTATCTCTATGAGCGAATATAGTTAATGGTGTTGTGAGGCAGAGCTCAAACTTTTTGACTTATAGTATTCTTGTTTTTGTTCAATATCCCTTTAACCTTTACTTGCCATATGATTCTGAATCCTTCTCTCTTTAACTTGATTGACAGTACGAGTGCCTTGTGGAAAAGTGTGGATTGAAGTTTAAGAACTACAAATCCCGGCATCGACACTTAGTTGACAAACACAAGTTCCCAACGACATTCGAGTTCTTCAAGAAGACCCGACCCTCAAAGAAGCGAAGAGAGAAACATCAAAGCCAACGTCTGCCAACATTGAAAAGTGGAGAAGACAAAGAAGCTTCTTCAAGTGCCATGGAGGAAGACAAACCCACCATTGACGGTCTTATTTCAGCACTGTCCACACTCACCACCTCAGACACAACTCCTTCGAATATCAGCTTCGGTAGACGCCATGGTCGTGGGCTGACCTTTGTTCCACGGTCTGTTCGGAAGGAATCTTCGTCTAAACCAGAGGCAAAGACCTAGTCATGGTCGTTTGGCTCCTCTCCATATGAGGTATAATGATGAAAAACAACCTATTTTTAAAGTATGTTTGGATGGAATCTTTTAGAATGATTTTTGCTCACTTAGGTGTCAAAAGCTCCATAACAATTGATTCACTAAGATAGAACCTGAATCAATAGAAACAGATAGTATCTTAATGTATCTGTAAAAGACACCTAATTCAGGTATGACGAGTTTACTAATATATAATGATTAATGATAGTGACATCTCCATGCAAAAACATCTGTTTATTTCTCTCTTTCACAGATTCAATCAGAGAATTGCAACAAACAACAAAGCAAGAAGAATCAGCCATGTAGGTTTTGATGAAGCTGTTCCACCACCAAGTGGTTGCACGACCACTTCATCAACCACAGGACCACATAGAACATCATCTTTTGTTACTGTAACTGAGTAACTTGTGAAACTTATCTGTGTTGCAGCTTCATCTGCCTCAAACATCAACCCAAACTTCTCTCCTGAACCAGTCCCATTGCTCACCACTGTGAAGTTTTGTGCCATGGATCCTGCTTTAACACCCACCAAGAAATTGCCTTTGCAAGCATCATTAGCATCTCCTAAAGTAAAAGTAAGGTTATATCTCGAACCCACAGTTGTGTCTCTTGTTGCTGTTTGAATACCAGATGGAGATTTATCAGTAAGAATTTCAACTGCAGATTTGCCTGCAGGTACATGGAAATGCTCTGAGTTTATGTATCTAACTATTCCCATTACAGACCACTGCCTTAACGCTGATTGGATCAAACTTGGTACATCTTCAATCAATACTCCATCGGTTGAGTTCGGTAACGAACCCGGTCCAGATTCAAATCCACCATTGGCTAAGAGGTTACCTACACATCAAAAGTGAAAAACCATAAACCAGATCTGCATTCACCAAAAGGTTCAAATCAATCTTGATCTCATTTAACTTACCATTGTCTTGAACAAGTGTTACACCAACAGTTTTGATCAACAATTGGTCAATGATTGGCCAGCAAGTAGAGTTAGTCTCAGAATCTATAGACTGACTTTCAAATACTAAGTTAATAGATGCACCATTCCCCCAGCTACCCAAGTTATGACAGTAACTCTGCCATGGAAGCTTAGTGTAGTTTTGTCGGTAAGAGAAAACTGCATTACTGTCTGGTCCAGAGACAATAAGACCAGAAGAAACTGAACAGTTTTGACCTCCAGAGATGAGGACAAAAGTGAGAATATAGTTCAATTCATCACCTTTGGCAATGAAACTCTGATTAATCTTTCCATCTTCACCAAGCTGAACTGCGTGTCCATTTTCAGGCAATTCAAGAGTTTCATTTGAAGTAACATATTGTACTAACCCTTCAAATGTCCAGCCAGGTAATGTACTGTTTTGATCTAGCAACACAGAGCTCGAATTTGTGTTCTTGGGTAAGTTTAATGGCGGAGTTTCAAAGTCAGGATTTTCAAGAAACTCTGCATTATCAATATACAAAGATTTGATGAGTAAAATTGAATATAATCCACACAAAAATGAAACATTGAGATTGTAAATTGTAATGTACCTGAACAAACAAAAGTGAGAAGAAGAAGAAGAAGAAAGATGAAACTTCTAAGAAACCACATTGCAGCAAAATGTAAAGTCAATGAGGAGTGTGTGTGTGTTAGTATAATTATATAGAGAGAAGAAATAATGGTGCAAGTGTAACATGTTAGCATACCGTTGACCATTTTTAACCTATAGTTTTAATATTTGAATCCACTAGTTTGTGACGTCAGCTTCATGCCATATAATATGGGTTATTTTTGGCCCAATTAAAATTATTAAATGGGCCCATAAGATCAAAAGCCCAACAATGTCGATATGTCATTTCAGTATTAATTGGTTACTGAAACGTCCTTTCATATTTCACATCAAAACTAAGAGCAAAATGCTTTTCAATTTGATTAGGGGACTGAGCTACGATTTCAAATTTGTAGAACGAAGAAGAGAAACTGAAGAATGGAGGGAAACGGAAGCAAGGAGGGAAACTCTGACACCGAGAGTTCGCAGATTATTGGAGATTGGAGTACGAGTATTCCTCCATTGGATGCAGAAGAAGGTATCGTTATGTACTCTGTTTCCGATTCTTCAGATTCCAATGAGGGATCCAAATCTCAAACGGAGATAGAAAAGGAGGAGTCTCTTCTTCCGGCTGAATCCACCGGGAAACTCGATAAGGGGAAAGATAAGGCTCCGATTGGTGACTGTATAATCGGAGGAAGCGAGAGTGTAAAGGAAAAAGCGGCGAAGAGAGTGTTACCATCGTGGGTGGATCCGTCGTATGAATGGGGAGGCGGGAAGTGGAAAGTGGATGGTAGAACAAACAGGAAGAAGAGGAATGAAGAGAAGAAGAAGAAGGAGGCTGAAGAAAAACGTGATGCGGTTCCTCCTTTCAGGGAAATCATAGAATCAATTCTGCGAAATTCAGGTCAGAAAAATGAGAAAGAAGATGATGAATTTATAAGTTGTGTGGCAGCATTAGAATCAATGGGCATCAAATTTCCCAAATATCCCAAATATTCCGAATAGTTATCAAGTTGGTGTTTTTAGGGTTTGTATTTTCCAGGCTTCTCTGTGTTGCTCTGTTGTTGAATATTATTAGGTTTAGGGTTTGTATTTTGTAGGCTTTTTAGCCTTTTAGCTTATCTAATCTACTTCTAACCTAAATCATTTTGTGTGTTTGCTCTATTGTTGAATATTATTAACTCAAATTAGGTTTATTTTTGTGCATATCCTTTTATCTATGGAATTTTTAATTTTGAATTTTGACTAAATCGTAATATTATAAAAAAAATTAATAATATAAATTGATAAGGATTAAAGATCTTAGTAGTTGTGATTTTGATATGCTTCAAAAGATACTATTTTTGAGTTCCACAAATACAACAATATCATCTTTCCTCGTAAAACCCTTCTTTCTCATAGTAGATTTTTGTGTCAACAATGGCGACAATCTCAAATTGGTCAGATCTTCCTGAAGATTTGGTTAGATCAATTCTTGAACGATTGAATCACATTGATTTTCATCGAGCTAGGGTTGTTTGCTCAAATTGGTACAGGGTTTATGGAGAATGTGTGCCTAAAAGAGTTCAAGTTCCATGGCTAATGAGCTTTCCATATCCAGCAAAGATTAAACGCAGTGTTGTAATGTACGATCTGCAAGGAGACTCCAAAATCTCCAAAATTCAAGATCTTGGTGTTGATCTTTGTCTATCAAATTGTGGTGTCTGGTTTCTCATGTCAGATTCTCGATCAAATTTATACATTCTCAATGTTTTAACTCTGGAGAAGACTAAGCTACCACCTATTGAATATCAACATGGTCAGCTTCTGTTAAAACGTAAAGGAGACAACAGATTCTATGCTGAGTTTTGTCATTCAAATCTATATACAGAACGTATGGGAGAAACTAATGGATTCAAGATTCGTAAAGCAGCTTTTTGGAGAAACGAAGAAACTGGAGATTATGCAGTTGCTTGGAATTGGGGTATTAATGGCTATGTAGCTTTTATGAAGAAAGGAGACAGTATTTGGCGTCAGATTTCACCTTTTGTAACATCTGTTGATGATCTTGTTTACAAAAACAAGAAGCTTTATGCTTATACTAAGGATTTAAGGATCAGAATCACTGATTTCATCACTAAGTTGCCTTCACATGTTTACATCAATGCTCCTCAAGATTTAAGGTCTCTTGTACATGGGAAAACTAAAATGGCAGTGACTAAATCTGGAGATGTTTTACTTGTTGTTAGTACATTGGAATGTGACGGTATGTGGCGTTTTAAACTCTATAAATATGAGTTGAGTAATAGTGTTTGGAATCAATGTTATTCACTTGAAGATGAAGCATTGATGTTTGATTTAGGTACAACTTTAGTAGCTTCAAATGTTCGAGGAATCATTAAGAATTCTATCTATTACAGTGTTGGAACTGATGTCTTTGTTTATGAAATTAGTACAAGATTGAGTCGATGCTTCTCAAGTTATGCTATTGCAGCCATGCCCTTCTGGATCTTCCCCACTTCTTCTTAGGTTTTGTTTTGTTTTGTTTTGTAGTTTCCTTTTTTTGTTAATTGTTGCACTTTGGTTCTTTTTTTCCAAGTAATTAAAGTAAATTTTGTCGATTTAGTGTTGTGTAGAGACATTAGAATCAATGGGCATAAAATTTCCCCATTATCCCAAATTCAAGTTAGTGTTTTTAGGGTTTGATTTTGTAGTTATCTAAATTGTTTTGTGTGATTTTGTAGTTATCCTTAAAAACTCAACAGATAATGTAATTGATAAGGATTAAAGATTCTGGTTGTTATGATTTGATATGCTTTTTTGATTTCTATAAATATAAAGATAACATCTTTTTCCTTGTGTAACCCTACTTTCTCATAGCAGATTTTTGTGTCAACAATGGCGACAATCTCAAATTGGTCAGATCTTCCTCAAGATTTGGTTAGATTGATTCTTGAACGATTGAGTTACATTGATTTTCATCGAGCTAGGGTTGTTTGCTCAAATTGGTATAAAGTTTATGGAGAATGTGTGCCTAAAAGAGTTCAAATTCCATGGATGATGAGTTTTCCAAATCCAGCAAAGATTAAACGCAGTGTTGTAATGTATAATCTGCAAGGAGACTACAAGATATCTAAAGTTCAAGATCTTGGTGTTGATCCTTGCTTAGCAAATTGTGGTGTCTGGTTTCTCATGTCAGATCCTCGATCAAATTTATACATTCTCAATGTTTTAACTTTGGAGAAGATTAAGTTACCAGCTATTGAATACCAACATGGTCAGCTTCTGTTAAAACGTAAAGGAGACAACAGATTCTATGCTGAGTTTTGTCATTCATGTCTTTACACAGAACGTGTTGCAGCTACTAATGGATTCAAGATTCGTAAAGCAGCTTTTTGGAGAAACCAAGAAACTGGAGATTATGCAGTTGCTTGGAATTGGGGTTTAAACAACTATGTAGCTTTTATGAAGAAAGGAGACAGTATTTGGCGTCAGATTTCACCTTTTGTAACATCTGTTGATGACTTAGTTTACAAAAACAAGAAGCTTTATGCTTATACTAAGGATTTAAGGATCAGAATCACTGATTTCACCACTAACTTACCTGCACATGTTTATATCAATCCTCCTCAAGATTTTATGTCTCTTGTACATGCGAAACCCAAATTAGCAGTGACGAAATCTGGAGATGTTTTACTGGTTGTGAGTAGTATGTTAGAATGGGAGAGTTTGTGGTGTTTTAAACTCTACAAATATGAATCAAACAGTAATGTTTGGAACCAATGTTTTTCACTTGGAGATGAAGCATTAATGTTTGATTTAGGCACAACTATTGTAGCTTCAAATGTCCGAGGAATCACTTGGAATTCTATCTATTACACTCTTGGAAACGATGTCGTTGTTTATGAAATTGGGACAAGACTGAGTCGAAGATTTTCAAGTTATGATGCTGCAACTGTACCGTTCTGGTTCTTTCCCACTTCTTAGCTTTTGTTTTCTGTTTAATTGTTGTGTTTTGCTTTGTTTTTTTCTGTAATGATTGAAGTTTTCCATTAAAGGTAAAGCTAGATAACAAAGCTAATTATGAGTAAATAATGTTTCAATTTCATACACAAGATAACGGATGTAATACTACTTGCTGCTACTTCACTTTAAACCAAAACCAAATTGTTCTTAATCAGACATGAAGAGTCAAGAGACTTAACACTTGTCTCTTGTCCTACTAGCAAATGACACTCATGAACTCCCTGGACCTTCGTTTCCAGCTGCTGGCCTCCTGTTTAAGTACCGTATTACTGCATCTTCCACCCTGTAACAACACAATTGAGCCCAATTTATGATTCAGAGAAACGTATCGGTTTTAATCAGAGGATTAGCAGAGATTTGATGATGATGAGCTTACCATGGTTGGTTGAAGAATTCTGAGCGACGTTCTCTCTCGGCATTTCGACTGGCTTCTCCTGTAACGACCTTCAGGTCTTTGCTTTGTGACTCGATCAAGGCGTTGATGAACTCAACTGGTGATTGGCTGAATCCCAGGAAAAATGCACGTCTCCTTCTATGTTCATGGATTTTCCTTATGGCTGCACATATTGCTTCATCACAAGCTTCAATCTCTTTGTTCTTCTCTGCATTGGCTAAAAGATTGTTAAGATCTCTTTGGATAGGGAATGGTACGTCCACTAGCACATCGTAACAAGCTGATATGGCTGGATTACTCCCAGAGAGTTTGATTTTGTGTTCTAAATGGATTGGTGGTGGAGGTGATAAGTGATGAGATATCTTCTGAGAAACCATTGTGAACTTTAACTTATCTTCTCCAAATACTTTTTGAAGTGCAGCGTCACAGTTAAAGAACGAGGGGTCATTTGAGTTCTGCAGTTTTCTTGCTTTAACGTAATGCCAGATTGCAGCGATGATTCTTGGTCGGGTTTCAACTTCGATGCCGAGAACTTCCATTAATGCAGGAGAAAGCTTGAACTTTTCAGGAACATAGTTCATCTCTAACCGTATACTAGCTGCAAATTCTTGATTCCCTTTCCTCTTTATCTCAAACCCTTCCTGAGGAGCAGGTGATCGAGCATTCTCCCATATGATCAGTGGATTCTCAGGATACAGCCTCTGATCCAGGGAAATTGTTAACCTTTTGAAGAAAGATGAGAATTTGGGATGTAATGGGTTTGATTTCTGAACAAATCCTGGCTGGTCAGGATCCACACCATCTTCCAAGATCCTACCAATAATTTTAAGAGTCCATGTTGGTGGATCAGCATTTGGGTTCCCAGGAATTGTGTTGTTTTGGTTAGCAAAGGTATTGAAAATGTAGATCCTAAGCGTTTTCTGTACGCAGGGTGGGTTTTTAAGAGCCTCCTGGATGTCAACTTTCTTTCTAGTTAATGCTGCATCAACTCGAGATTCAAACTCCAGAAGTTGTGTATATAAAGCAGACTCAGGCAAGATTGCAGCTACTCGTTCCTGTAACGACTTTTCTGGAAGCTTCTGTTTCTTTTTCCTTGCTGCAGGTGTTAACTCCATTGTTCTCATAGGGGAGATAGTGTTGTTCATAGCAGGAACACCAGGAGGTCGCATAGGCGGTTTCTGTGGGAGTCTCTTCATATTTAAACTTCCTGGAGTTGTCATAGAAGGTGAAGATGGACCTAATCCACCAATCCCTGGGGAACCTTGGTTTTGATTCATTGCTAAGCCTTGAGCTTGTAAGTGAGCCTGCAATTGTGCTTGAACTTTAGACTGTGCTTGAGCATGAACTAGAGCCTGAGCTTGAGATAACTGAAACTGAGCTTGAAAGTTAGCTGCCATTTGAGACTGTGCAAAGCTCTGGTTCCCAGGAACTGATGGTGAACCCATCCCTGGATTCCCAAAAGGAGAAGACACAGGGCCTTGAGGCTTCTGTGGATTGTTGTTGTTACCCGCCATTGATATATATACACACACCTACCAAACTGATACAGCTTTCAGTAACAAATTCAGAAATCTTGAAATCTAAAACTATCATTTAAAAAATTATAACTGAAAAATAAAAGCTTCCTAAAACCACATAAAGAGAAAACATCTTCTAACGATTTTCAGCAAATCAAACCGCACTAAGTTGTTGTTCCCAGTTTATCAGAGCCCTAATTTACCTCATGAATTATAAGAAATTCTAGAGAGTATGTAGATTAAAGCAGAAACAGATCTCTGACTCATAAAACCCTAATTTCTTCAGATTTCTGCAGAGTTCAATGAATAGAGTAAAATTCCAAAGCTTAAAACACAAAGAAGAAGAATACAGACGCAAAATGCGGACGGAGAATTCGATTCAAGATAAATACATACAACTAGATGTTCACGAACTGGGATAAAAAAATCCTCAAAACAAGCCGAAGAGATGATAAACAAAAAATAAGATCGAGAATGAAGAGAGTTTCTTACTAACTACGATAATTCCAAGCTTCGTTTCTTCTCCTAGACACATAAAAGTCTGGACTTTCCCGGTGTTTCCACTAGTTCCTCACCTCGAAAGAGAGAGAGGAATCGGAGATACAAAAACAAACAAATACTCACCGGAGATATCCAATTTATTGACCCGATTAATACCCGACCCGACCCGCTTATTAAAGCCCATTACTAGTTTGTCGAAAAATAACAATACCGGCCCAACTTCAGCCCACGTAATTTATTATTATTTCATTTATTTTTATTTCTTATTTTTATCAGAAAACTTATATCAATTAATTTGTGAATTGGGATATCAGAAATTAGTACCTCAATTTGGACTATTCTTTCTAGTTATTTAAAACTAAAAATAAAAAAATTTCATTAAATAATTTTATAGTTTTTTAAAACATTTAAGTTGACAATTTTATCAATATATAAATTAATATTTTGAAACAATATTTCTAGAAAATTATTTGTATTTAACCGGTGTAAAACTCAGGAGAAAAAAAATAGTTATATAACTTTATATATTCATTTTTTTAAGGTATGTCGATATTTTTTTTATAAATCATAAATCCATATATTTGGATAGAGATACAATTGATGATCTAATTAGATATAGAAATAAATGAAAAAAAGGTAATTAATTAAAATTGTTTAAAAAAAGAAACAACTTTGTTATAAACAACGTCTTTAGCAGTATCACCCATAATGAAATCAGCATGAGCATAATTCTTCACATACTCAACACTCATCTTCTCTTTCTCATGATACTTAAACTGCTTTATCAAATACTCCACATCTGCCACGTCAGCTAGAGAGTCTAAGCCACCGTAGCTGAAAAACAAAGGAAGGTCGTGTGGGATCGCCGAGATGTTGTATTCCGGTGGTATAGCTTCGCCGTAATGTTTTATGTTATACACAGCTTTTCCGTAGTTGTATTTTCTCAACACCTTATCTCTTACCGCTACAAAAAACATAAAAATTTAATTTAATTTCTATATATTTAAAAATAATATTTAAGTAATTTATTTATATGTACTTACTTTGAGAGAGGTGGATCATGTTCTTGGTGGAAGTAGATTGAGGTTCATTAGCAAGGAACAGCTTAATGGTTGTGGAGTTGAGACAACAATTCTTGCCTATAAAAATGTTTACAAAAATTAATTAAATGAGTAATTAATTTAGCTTTAATTTGTAAGAAATTAATATATTACCGGTTATAACAGCAAGTAAATCATAGCAGTTAATGCCCGCTCCAATACATATAGCATTCACAAAATCCTTCACCGGTCCACTGTCAATTTCATATTAATTATACCCTCAAACATTAATTTTCAATAATAAATACAAAATAAATAAAAAAACAATTTAAGAAGTTGTGAGCATATTTAACCTTTTGGGGTCAAACTCTGCCAATCCAATAATATTAATGAGCTGTAATTTAAAAAAGAGAAGAAAATATTATAAGTAAATTTTTATATATTTAATTACTATATAGTAATTAAATTAAAATAAGGTGACATAAAAAAAAGTGTACATCGGCGAGGAAGATTCGGGCGGCTAGGTCACCGAGAACGGTGGTCATGTGGCTGAGATAAGCAATGGGACTTAACATCGCCGCCGATCTCACCTTATCCACAACTCCCGTCTCCGAAAATGACGCAAATCCTATTAACGTACCCTACAAATACATTATTTCACATTTTACTTTATAATTCAATAATTAATCATTTTCTTATTAATTAATTTTAAGAAAATGTTGGACCGACCAAGGAATGACCGAGGTAGTGAACTTTTTGGTCTGTTTGGGAATGAACATGTTCCAACATTGCTGGTAAATCGTAACTCACTAACTCATCCCATGACCAGTTCCAATAAGCCTGAAAAAATAGTGAAAAAAAAACATTAAAAACCGGGTTAGAATTGAACAAAATTAGAAACCGGTTTAGTGGTTAAGAGAAGCGAACCGGTTGGTTTGGGTTAAGTAACTTGTGTCTTCTGCTGAATCTAGTTCCTCTAGTGTTACCCATCCATACATCGAATCCTTGGTCTGCTAATATTAAAGGTAGATTTTGATCTGCTGAATTCAATAGCCACGACATTCCATCCTGCATTTTTTTTATTTTTAATTCCCAATTTGTTATTATTTCAAATTTAATTTTATACATCGTAGTATATTATACTATATGTAGACTAAATAAACTGAGATTGCGGTATAGGGTTCTTGCATACGTACTTGTCTCTATCTATACTAAACTTGTAATTTAAGGAATGACATCACCTGATGTGCGTGTATATATATATATATATATAAATTTGGAATAAGTAAGATATATGTCATATATATTTTTGTAACAAAATTATATATATATATAGCTGTAAGTAAACCCAAAATTATATATTTTTAAAATATATATAAATTAATAGAAACGATAAGCTATGCCATATATATATATATATATATATG
>KE151199.1:1311145-1325218 GCA_000411095.1 Aethionema arabicum
TATATGTATGTATGTATTAAATTATTTTACATATATATGGTTGTAAGAAAACTTAAAACTATATATTTAATGGTGATCTCATGATAACAATTATAGTGGGAAAAAACTGTTGATAATACTTTAATGTTTTTTTTTGTCAAAGTAACGGTCCATTAAATTTATTATGACCATTATATTATTATAGTGGAACGTAACACATGTTAAACACTCATTTTGTTTTCTTAATTAAAAAGTTAAAAAAAATAATTAAAAAGTAATTAATTCGTGTGTATAAATGTGAGAAACAAAAAGGAGTTAATTACTTACGACAAGAACCCCATGTTGTATCAACACTGGTGGTCTCTTCGTCGTCTTATTTCCGGCACCGGCTCCGCCTCGTCCTTCCGGTATCCTTTGCATATTCAATATGTATCCATCTCGAGTAATCACCTTTAATAATTAAAAAATTAATTAAATATCAGTAAAATTAATTTAAAAAATAGAATAAAAATAGGAAGTGTATTTAGTACTAATTAATTACATCATGCTCTTCACATTTGTAACCATGAATAATGACTGCAGAAGCACATATCCCCTCCGAACCTGTCTTCTCTCTAACTTTTCCGGTATGCCAACCGGAGACACGACCATCCACCGACTTAACCGGGAAGATTAAGACCAATATTAAAGCCATACCGATTAAACCGGACTTAGCCATTACTAAACCCGGTTATCGAACACAGAGCTGCAATGTCTTTTTGTTAACGAAGAGGTTGGGGCTTATATAGACAAGAGAAAGAAAAGAAACAATGGATATAAATTATAATAAATAAATTAGTTTTTATTTTGTCTGTTCATGTAATTTATTAAATATATATAAGGAAATATATCTTATCCTAAAATTTTATAATAATCATGAAGAAAACATACCTTAACTAGATAAATGGGATAAGAAAAAAAATGCAAAAGAAGTTAAAAAAAATAAAGAAAGATATATGATTAAAAAAAAAGATATATAATTTAATTGCAAAAACCTATAAACTTTATAAGAAAATTAAAGAAATTAAAATTGGAGTGATGAAAGAAGAAACTGTTAAAGAAGAATGGAGATGCTGTCTAGACGGATAAGTTATAGTCTGATTTCATTATTTCAGATCATATTCTATACACGCCGGCTGCGGTCCAAATTATAATATACTTTTATTTTTTGTACCGTATGTATTGTAATACATAATACCAAAAATAATAGTATAAAAATACCTCGATAAATGCTAAATACACATATGTTACAAAATCAGTGGGGTCCAGCTTTCAAATTTCAATGCTCCCAATTATTTTTATATACACCAAAGTCTTGATTTCACATTCGGTGAGTCCACTGTCCACATTACATCATCATTATTATTTATCTTCACCATCCCCTATGCAATCTTTCACTTTTCTCAAAATACAAGTAACCCAAATATAGGCCCATTAAGGCCCATTAATTTCTATAAATGGGCCCTTTCATTAATAAATCTTGGCCCATTTTTAATGTTTATTTTCTAGGTAAAAAAGGAAATTTTCAGGGATTTACAAAAACGTGCATACCTATCTAACGAACCCATTAGCTCATGTATTTAAACCATTTCTCGCATCACAAAATTTCAAATAAGTATCGAACTCAAAAAATGGCGGCTGCTTTGCAACAGATCAAAATCGTTCCTGGAAAATGCAGAGATCTCACTAAGCAATCGTATCGTACGCCGTTTCGTATAAACTGCGCCGTTGCTTCACCAGGGAAAACACGGTACAACATTGCTTTACTTCCTGGAGATGGAATCGGTCCTGAAGTTATATCAGTTGCTAAGAATGTGCTTCAACAAGCTGGATCTCTCGAAGGTAAATTGCTTTTCTGGGGTTTATAAAACAAAATTGTTCAAAATTCGATTGTAATCATGGATTGTTTTTGTGTATCAGGATTGGAATTTAATTTTCAGGAGTTGCCTGTGGGAGGAGCTGCGTTAGATTTAGTTGGAGTTCCATTACCAGATGAATCTTTTGAAGCTGCGAAAAAATCTGATGCGATTCTTCTTGGAGCTATTGGAGGTTATAAATGGGATAATAATGAGAAACTTTTGAGACCTGAAATGGCTTTGTTTTATCTTCGAAGAGATCTTAAAGTTTTTGCTAATCTAAGACCTGCTAAAGTTCTACCACAGGTAAAAATTGAAGAGGATTCTCCTTTAGTTTAAACGCCATTGATATGGTTTTTAGCTTTGATTTCATGTTTTTTTGTAGTTAGCTGATGCTTCGACATTGAAGAAAGAAGTAGCAGAAGGTGTTAATATGATGATTGTAAGGGAATTAACAGGAGGTATTTACTTTGGAGAGCCAAGAGGTATTAAAACCAATGAAAATGGTGAAGAAATTGGGTTTAGTACTGAAATCTACGCTGCTCATGAGGTTTGCTTATCTTTTTTTCAGAGATCATTCAAAGATTTTATCATTGATGAACTTAATTTAAGTTACGTTTTCTCAGATTGATAGAATTGCTCGTGTTGCATTTGAAACTGCTAGAAAACGAAGAGGAAAACTCTGTTCCGTAGACAAAGCCAATGTGTTAGATGTAAGCTTTTTCAATTCCCACTTTAATGTGTTTTTTGTACTGTAATTAAGACCAAAAATGTTCAATTAGGCATCAATCTTGTGGAGGAAACGAGTAACAGCAATAGGTCGTGAGTATCCAGATGTTGAATTATCACATATGTATGTTGATAATGCTGCAATGCAACTTATTCGTGACCCAAAACAGGTTAAAAACTACTTACAAATCTCTCAACAAACCCTTTGTTTTGCTTTGAATTAACATGATCTTTGTGTTTGCAGTTTGACACTATTGTTACCAATAACATATTTGGTGATATATTATCTGATGAAGCTTCAATGATCACTGGAAGTATTGGAATGCTTCCATCTGCTAGTCTCAGTGACTCGGTAATGAATCTAATCTTGTGAGGTTTAAGGTTAAGGTTATTGTGTTGTAATGATGAAGTTGTGTCTGAATCAGGGACCTGGACTTTTTGAACCAATACATGGTTCAGCACCTGATATAGCTGGTCAAGATAAAGCAAATCCATTAGCTACCATTTTAAGTGCTGCAATGCTTCTGAAATATGGATTAGGAGAAGAAAAAGCTGCAAAGAGAATCGAAGATGCAGTTTTAGATGCTCTGAACAGAGGATTTAGAACTGGAGATATCTTCTCTCCTGGAAACAAACTTGTTGGATGCAAAGAAATGGGTGAACAAGTGCTTAAATCAGTAGATTCCAAAGTTCCAGCTACTGTTTAATCATCTAATTTCATAACATTTGTGTTGTTGATGTTGAATTTGGCTATGTTATATATGTAATAAGCAGTAGATTTTTACATTTTAGTTCAAGAAGATGTGTCTGATTTGCGATCAGCGTCAGCAGCAGATTGAATCTGAGCAGCATATTGTAGATTCCAGAGAACATCTTCAAAAGAAGGTCTTGAAGAGGGTTCAAGTGAAACGCACTTATTTGCGATTGAGATCACGATTGCTAAAGATTCTTGTGAGCTTGTGGTTAGAACCGTTGGATTCACTATTTTCTGGCGACCATCTTGGCTACCAAATGACGTCTGCAAAACGCTATAATGAGTCAAGAACTGTAAGCAATCAAAAGTCTGTTTACTTTGTGTTTGTTTTTGTTAGTTTTACCATTTCGTTGAGAAGATAAGCTTCTCCTTTTGTAGTTGCTAATGGTCCTATAAGTGATTCCAGCAGTATGAATCCGAAGTTGTATACATCATCTTCTTTTTTACCTGTTTTCCTGCGTTTTAAACCTCATGATTTTAGCTATGATTTTGACTTAACACCATGGAATTCTAAGGTAAAAGATACATACTTTGACTTGTGGATTTCTGACTTTGTCTGCAGAATTTAGAGAAAAGCTTGAGTTAAAATCAAAGAAAAGAAAGGGGAATTGGAGATAAGCTTAAGAAAATGGAGGAAACCTCGAGCTTTTCGTTCTCTTCAATGATGACAGAGACTCCATAGTCACTAAGCTTTGCAATCTTGTGTTCATCAAGTAAAATGTTGGTTGTTTTCAGCTGATTACTGAAGGAACCAGGCATTACACCAGTGTGAAGAAAATGAACTGCTTTTGCTATCTCAATCAAAATTGCAAGTCGATCTGGCCACGTTAAGATCTTCTCCGACCAAGATTCTTCACCAAAAACAAGATTCCAAGATTTCAGTTTTCAAAGCACAAAGATTCAATCTCAAATGTTTCACTAAACATATGTTAATCTGACCTGATAGATGCGTACGATAGCTTCCACTGGGCAGGTACTCATATACAAGGTAGAGTACGGTCGCTGCAGGATCTTGGTCTAGGCTGGTTTGAGTACAATGGCCTAAGAAAGTAAGGAGATGAGGATGGTTAAGTTTAGACATCCAATCTAAGTGACTTTTGATACTTTGGCTGGAGAATTTCCTTGATAAAACCAGACATCTAATAGCAACTGAACTCCCATTTTCTAATGTTCCTCTGTATAGCTACAAGAAAAAACAATCTTGAGGTCAAATCTTGAGGTAAAAGCTGAGTTTAAGATCCAATTTCTTGAACAAGAATCACTGTTTTTGGCTAAAATGTAATGGATTACCTTGCCAAGGGAACCTTCACCCAAGAAACGTGATGAATCAAAATCATCTGTAGCATCCTTTAACTCTTCAAAAGTGAAAGAGCGACATGGCGGTACACCTTGTGCTCCTAATTTTGCTGATTGAGAGATTAGCCCTGCAGGGAAATTACAGTTTAAGACTCTTGAAAACAATAAAATATTACAGTTTCTTGATCACTTACTTGCACTAGCAAGAACTTCAGAAGAGAGACTGGTATGTGAATTATCTGTGACAACTTTAAGTCGAGTTTGCGCACTTGATTTATCTCTTGAACAGCAACAGCAATGGTTTCTGCATAGTATGATGAGTCCTAAAGCAAACAACACGAGAACAAGAACAGCTCCAGTGATTACAGCAATCAAAGTCCCAGTTTTTCTTCCCTGTAGCTGTTTGCTTTCGGTTTCAGCCTCTTCACATAAGAATTCTTGACGCTGATTTCCAATCATAGACAAACAATTTCCACGAAGTTTAACAAATCTCTGACCAGAAGATCCAGCTAAGCAACGAGGAGGAGTACCGATTAATCTGTTGTTAGACAAATCCACAAATCCTAGTTTGCTTCCACATGTGAGATTAAGAGGTAACTTTCCGGTGAGTTTGTTAGATGCTAAGTCCAAGTAACTAATGTTTGGTAAAGAGAACAAAACTGGAGATGGAGTTCCAGTTAGATGATTGAATGATAAGTCCAGATGTTGAAGTTGAATCAAATCTCCAAAACGTTTAGGAATTTGACCAGAGAATGAGTTCTTGCTCAGTAAAACAGTAACTAATCTCTTAGGAAACATAGGTAGTTCAGAATCTAAGTGATTCTCTCTTAAATCCAACATATGTAAGTCCTTTAAGTTACTGAGATCAGGCAATTTACCAGAGATTGCATTGTGTGATAAAGCAAGATTTGTTAGTCTTCCAATTCTGCAAATTGAAGAAGGAAATGGACCGTTGAATCTATTGTTCTTTAGACTAAGAACATTAAGATTGGTTAAGGAATCCATGGAGTCAGGAACAGTTCCATTGAAGTAATTTCCATCAAGCATTAAACTTTGAAGCTTAACCAATCTTGAAATATCAGGAGGAACAACACCAAAGAGATAATTTGAACTCAAATCCAAGTATTCAAGAGCAAACAAGCGATGGATCTTTCCTGGGAATTCACCATAGATCCCTAAAGAGACTAAGCTAAGAACTCTCAAGCTTGTAAGTCTTGTTAATGTAGTGATGAGAGAATCAATGGAGAAAGCTTTGGAAAGAGTATGGTTTGGAAGTGAATAGCCATGAAATGTATCAAAAGGTTTAAAAAGCTTATCTCCCATGACTTTAAGCTCTGTGATAGAGTTACCTTGACATGAGATACTCATATGAGCAGTTGCAGGGATTTCACACAAGTCTCCATAGTAATTTCTCCAAGATTCTAGAGCTGAAGGGAATTCGAGATGCTTCCTTAGCTGAAACAGAACCTGGGTCTGAGAGTTTTGTAGTTGGTAAGAGCTCTGAATAAGCAGAATCCATGAGAGGAAGAACAAAGGCAAGAACTTTGATTTTCCCATTTCAAGAAAATTGAAGATGAAGTAGCAAGAAAAGGAAAGAAAACCCTAGCTCGTGATCCCAGACGCTCCTCTCCCGCAAACAAAAGAAGAAACCGAAGAAGAAGAAGAAAGAGGGTAAAAAAGATGAGGAAACATGCAGAGATTCGTGGATAAATGTCGGTAATTGAAGCGTGTGTTTGTCGGATTTAACACAGAGATGAGAAAGAAAGAAGGGAAGCTAGAGAAGAAGGAGATAAGAGCATTAATGGCGAAGAGAAGAGCGACATTAATGGCTGCCCCTCGTCTATATATCTGCAAAGACTAAAGACTTGACAGAAGAAGAGATATTAAAGAATCTTCTTCTTCTTCGCTTTATAAAAGAACCAGAAAATTAACGAAGTGGGTCACCAAAAACAATCATAAAGCAACAAATTTGCACTAAATTTGATGAAAGTTTGTTCCTTTTTATGAGCAATTGTCTGGGTTTCTTCTTCTTTTTTCTTCTTTATACTGTTAATTAATTAAAAACTGTAATTTATAAACTAAAAGAAATTAATACTGAAAATGAAGTTTTGAATTTAAATTTGGTAGGATTAGTTTATATTAAAAACTATAATAATATATGTTTGTTGATTAATGTTTACAAAATTGCAATTTGGGAACTTTGGTGTTGACTCATAGAAGATGCCGTTAACACATGTGTCTTCTTCTTCTTCTCTCTTCGTTTATTAATTTTCTTAAACATTGATTTATGTGTGATTACTGATTAGTGATTAGATTCCATGTCTTTGTTAATTCACCAAACTACCCTCACAGTCACAGAACGAACCTTTTGCGCTACGAAACATTGTCCGCTACACTCAGGTTTACGTTAAAGGACAAAAATGGAAATTAAAATATTTCATTTCTGACCATATTAATAAGATAATAATCTCATCAGGTTATATAATCACTAATCCTCTATTTAGACTATATTCTACGGATAATCAAGGGTACTTAGGTCTTTTCCTCAATAGAAAAAGATAGTAATTATGTTTTCTTTGATAGTTAAGGCCCACTTAACTGGGCCCACTTAATTGGGCCCACAGGTCTATTCAATTCTAAAAGAGCAGACCATCATTTTAATTACTTTATTTTGTCCCACATGCGTTAGTGTTTTTAGATATAAGATAATTAAGATGTTTTATTGTTTGCCAAAACTATTCACTATTTTATTTTGGATATAAGACCTGAAAACAATTTAAAGTGAAAATATATCACAATTTATAGGTTATAGACTATCGTTAACACTTGTCTATACATAAAAATACAAGACGCTGCTTTTGTGTCAAAAAGAGACTTAACAGTGCAATTTTGGGTCCTAGGACAGAGAATGCTTCACAGAAGAAAGAGAAGACAAGTCAGAAGACAAGAAGAAGAAGAAGAGCATGTGAAACGAGAAGATTTGGACATTGAGAAACTTACACATAACATAAGCACAATCTTTTTGGGACCATCTCTGCAATTTTAGAGAAACAACAAGCAAAACATCAACATCTTCTTCACCAGAAACCAAACAAACTTCTCTGCAACTTGTCTAGAGACACATAAATGAGTAATATTCTTCAAGATACAAACAATATCAGCTTTTTGTTTTAGAGATTTCAATCCTACAACTCTCTAAACGAGAGAGACCAGTGTGATGCAACTAGAAAACAGACCAGACATTTATGATCTATTTATGTTGGATTAAATGAGTCTATGAGAATCTGGGTTCTGTATAGTTTGTTGGTTAAAAGTTAAAACGACGGCTTGGTGTATTTTACAGCTTTATAAAGTAAGGGATACATAAGGACGAACCTTGGAAATGTTCATAAGCTGTCCTCTGGTTTGTTCTCATTTGAGCAAGATTCTAAGTAGGAGATCACAAGATCAGCTGCTTTGCAGCCTGATGCTATTGATTTCCCAACAGAGAGCCCGCCTCGGTGATTACCTATTCATTTTGATCCATCATGTTCAACAGATAACTAAGTTAATAACCGCAGTAAATCCATCGATGCCATAGATGATGTTTCTAGTGCTCTCTTTTTATGACATCCATTGAGTGTTGAAATGAAGTTACCTGCGTAGAAGAATCCAGGTAGATCTTTCTCCATCTTGTCAATTGCGTCCATGACTGAGTCATAGCTACGGTCGTATAATGGGAATGCTTTGCTCCAATAATAATGACTGCAATAACATATATTGGTTTCTATCAAGGTCTTATACTATTTCATTTCATACACTAAATTGATGTGAAAGAATCTTCAAACTTCACTTACTTGACAAAAAGGGGTTCACCTTCCACCCCCAACAATCGCTGAAGGTCAGAAGTCACAACTTGCTTCAATTCATCTCTACAAAAATTAAACCAGGAAAAAGGAAACTTAGTCAGAATCAGGTGAAAGTATGGCATAAAGGCCTCAAGAGACTAACTTTACAAGACTGCAGATCATGTTGGATTGCTCAGAAAATTTTAAAGCTAGTAAAATTCTCTTACGTGGAAGCTTTTGCTAGTTCCTGGTTCCTACTCCCACCAATAAAACTTGTGTATAAATGAAGGTCACTAGGGCAACGGTCTGGAAACATCATTGAGGAAAAAAGTGTACCTGCATAAAGAGTATGAAGTGTTGATAATTTTATTGGAGAAAGTGCTATTTGCTTGAACTTTAGACTAGAAACACCAACATATTACCTAGAGTTTTGAAACCATGTTTTTGTTCCTTAGAAGGAACGAGTACCCCAAAACCTTCAAGAGGTCTCTTTACTTTCTCCTTTTTGAATGTAGTGATTAAGACCGATAAGGGCATGTAATTAATCTGAGTAATGAACTAGATCAATATTGTGATTGAAACAAACTTGGAATATATAGTACATGTAATAGATAACCAATCATCTGAGGAAGTCTTTTGACAAAAGGATTGATTGCTACTGTAATTGTAGTTCTGATACTCGTAAACCAAAATATCCAAGAGTTAAGTAAGACACGATACCTCGTCTATATATCTGTAACTGTACTTTTGTTACTCGCAAACAAACATATCCAAGAGTTAAATAAGACACAATTACCTCAGGGAGAAAGTTTAGCAGAAAGGGTTGTCCTCCTTTCGTAACCTTCATCTCCTTCACATTGCAAAGAGGTGCCTACAGTTCATTAAGTTCTAGTCAGTTGAGAGACATTCAATATAATTCATCTCACATCCCACAATAACACTACTAACCGTCATTATCACAGCATCATAATGGAGGTTTTGTCTGCGGTTATCATCATGAGAAATACAAGAAAGTGACCAATTTTCCTGACTTGATCCAGGATTGTACGACAAAGAGAGAACCTTGGAGTCTAATTTGAGCTCATCATGTGAGAGGTCTTTGCACAACATATTAGGAAGAATCTGAAATATCCAAAAGAAGAAACATACCAAAGACAAGAAAAATATGAGTTACTCAAGGGGATTATATTGGCTTCTCTTGTAAAAAATATGGTCTTTTGTGACAAACCGTCACCTGCATTCCCCCTTTAAAAGAGAAAGACCCCTGCGACCCTTTTTTTGTGCCAGAAGAACTCCTTTTTTCACCACTTTTACTATTTCTAGCAGTAAACTTTGTTCGGATTGCGCCAACTATAATAGAGCCAAAACTGAGGAAGGATATCGTTTAGTTAGCAACTAACTTGGTAGCTATTAAAGAGCTATAATTCATCAGATATATCATATTTTCATGAATTTGTACCTTTTCTCTACATTCCACAGATCTGGAAAAGTATGCTTCATCTATCATAAATTGGAAGGGAATATATAGAAATAAGGAATACCAAATAATAAGTTTAAAACAAATACAATATGTTAAGTGTAAAGTTACTTACTGAAAGGGAATCAGGGTCCGCAGCACTTGTTCCACCAACAAAGGGGTCGATGAGATAATCCACAACCTTACAGATCAGATACCAAAAACGGGACACATCAAACGCTGATCACAGATGTCTGGAATTAATAAAGATACTCCACAAGACGTCAATACGTATAAAAAAGTGAAACAAAACAAATGGTGAAAACAGAAGGATTCAATCCAAACCGAGGATCAGGTAAGCAACAAACCTCTTCTCCAAAATGGCGTTGGAAGAACTCACTTACGCTACAGTAGAGAAAAAGAGAAGTGAAACTCTTATAAAATTTTCTGATATTGTGATGACTGACGGACTGACTAGAAAATATGCTCACCTTTCTGCTGCAGATGCATCTGACACTTTTATGGACGAGTCTTTTCTCTTCCATAGAAATGGTTCAAACAAAATTTGAAACTGCAAGTAAGACCTAGTAAGTTTAGTGATGTTATATTGACATAAGAAACTTTGGTAGTAGAGAATTTCTTTCTAGTGCTAGTTCAGTAAAATATTATATGCATCAAATAATCATGAAGACATGTTTTACAACGTGTAAACAGCAAGCCAATAAAGAAAAGATCCCAATAAACAACCAGTCCACTCCTATATCAAGAAATGTACCTTAGACTGGGTAGACAGCAAGCTACTTGTGACCAACGCAATGGGATTGGTGGGTAGCTGGTATGAAAACAAAGAGCACATTAGTACCATGAAATAGACAAGAAAACATTGGTATCTGAAGAATCAGTAATCCATAAGAATAAGGCAACGAATAGAGCATACCATCACAGGCAATCCATTCCGTACAATATACCGTTTTTTCTGTGAAATGGGCTACAAAAAATAGAGCATGCTCTAATAAGGGGATGGGAAATACAAAGCTAATCCACAAAAAGAACCACAAAGCTAATAATCATCCATGACTGCAGAAATCACTCACAAACTGTTGTTTCTCACGAAGCCCAAGATCATCAAGAAGATTCCCAACTTCAGGCTCAGCTTCAGTCTATCACATAAAGCCATACCGATTAAGAACATAGCAAATGAAAGAATTGTGTTTAATGGTATTAAAGAGCATTCAACTTAGACTAAGAAATCAAAACAAACTACCATGGTGTTTGCTCCTTCATCCCAAATCAATTCATCATGCATAACACTTCTCAACTTCCCACCTGCTCTTTCATCAGCTTCAAACACAGTCACATTCAATCCCCGAGATTTCAACTTGTAAGCCGCAGCAAGACCACTTGAAAAACATTAAAAGCATTGACGAAACAACATATCTGTGAGAAATTACGTAGCTCATTACAGCTCTATAAAGAGATACATATTTTGAATGAAAGTATCCAGAAACGGATCAGTGTCATCAGACCCAAAACCGGAAAGTTGCAGCAGAAATTTAAGAACAGTAGAGACGAGCATGCATGAGATGATGAACCCATGTGAATGTGATGGTTACCTTACACCTGCACCCACGACTGCAACTCTTTTCCCTGAAATCGCTTCAAATTCTAAGCAAACACGAACAACCCAAACATAAGCACACCATGATACACGCGGTTGGAAATTCTCAAAGCTAAACCTTAAATTCTAACGAAAATTGAGATATAACAAGATTTCTCTTACTTTCAACATGATCTGCTGCTTGAGAAGACGCCATTGCTACCTGCAAAAGCAAGAGGCAAGACAATCCAGCGATAAATCTCTGACCAAACGAACAGAAAACACAGCGGCAAAAATTCTACTAATTTAAAACGACATCAAAGGGGTGTCGTTTTGTATGTCTAGCCCAGCTATCACAGTCATGGGTCTTAACGGGCCTTTAACAAACTAATTTTGTTAAAATTATAAACAATATATACAAAAAAAAATATCTAAGACGGTCTAAAATCACGATCTTATCTTAAAATTCATAATCCGACCAACAAAAAACTTTTAGATAATTTTAAAGCAAAGTTTTAACAATATTTTAAAATGTGAGTTTTGGGCAAAAAAAGGTATGCTAAAAAATTGTGTTGGTAGTTATCGTGGCAGTTAATTAATTGATGGAAATGAAAAGTACTTTTTCAATTAAATATTAATTGGTTTAATTATGATAAATTCAAATACTAATAAAAAAAACTGCTTTTTAAAGCATACCATATTTGAATGTAAATTAAATATTAAGTTTGTGCTGCAATTGCAAGAACATTATATGACCCATTTTGTTGTACCACAATAATCTTCTTTTTCAAAGAATATCAAATTTAATAATTAAATATTATCGAGTCACTAATATATTACAACAAATTCATTTATAATATTAAGTTAATACATATAAATTTATAAAAAAAAATAGATGAAACCATATATTAGTTTTGACATGATATTTATATAATTATAAATAGTTTTTCATTTCATTATTGCTTGAAGGATGAGTATATATAGAACTTAATATAAGTCTTTTTGAAGATGAAATCATATCCTTAAATTTGAAATGATATGTGCTTGAGTCGTGGAACTTTAAGATAGAAGCAACAAGTTAATTAACTAATTGATATTAATCCATGCCGCCAAATATGATTTTGAAACTATATACTATATTTAAATTTACACGCACAATCATGTATTTTTAATTTTTATAATAATGTTTTTTGTGTGCTTTTTTCAAAATTCAAAATTGAATAACTAAATAAAGTGTGTCCTTAAAATGTTTGGTGAGACTGGGTTCACCTTTTTGCCACTTTTATTCTATTCCATTGTTTACTTACACTTTCTTAACAACAACTCTTTTTACAAAAAAAAAAAAAAAATTAAAGAATAATTAAAAATAAACGATAATGATGATTATTCGAATTTTGAATATTCGACATTTGTTCTATGTCACACGATTAGTGGTTTGAATTTTTAAAATTTTCAAATACAGAGTTAGTTTTACTTTTAATATAATCTTTTGATATTTTATTTTATTTAATTAAAGTTAACAAAAATCGATTTGGCCATTCCTATGCCCAAGTAAAAATTGAGGAGCACGATATATAACACTCATAGTCTCATAGGGAATAATTATGGAAGCAATTAATTAGTAATTAAGGTTTTTTGTTCGTATTAAGTACGTTTTAATTATTAATTAAGTTTTTTTTGTTCGTATTAATAATATGAATAAGCATATGATTAACGCAGGGAAATAAGGGGAGGTGGTCCATGATTTGTCTTAATTAGAATTTTAGAAAAATGATTCCAAGCGCGTAATGTAATGGGCCCAATACTTTTTCATTGTGGCCCGAACCAGTTTCCAAATTTTTAAAATAAAAAAAAATATTAATTATTATAAATATAAAAATAATGAAAAAATTAGAACACATGTAAATTTTTCATATCTGGGATCTGAATCACGAGATCTTCAACAACATGACGGTCCAAAAATAAGAATCCGATGATAGCATGCACGTTCCATTTTCTAATTTGGTCAACTCGGATTCTTTAATTTAATTTAATTATTAAATAAAAATATAAACCAGCATGGACCGTATTTAATTTATACATTGGTTAAAAATTATGTTGAGAATAGATATTAATGAATGGTGGATGAGGAGTCAAGGTCATGACCACAGTTTCATGTATATTTCACCGTACGTACGAATACGACACAAAGATATAAATTTGTACATATATTTATATACATCATGTATGGTCCATTTTATATCATCTGATCTCTACCATACTTTGATTCTTCATTGTATCATCCAAAGATTTCATTTACATCACTCTTCATTTATATCGCCCACCGTTTTCACATCATGGCATTGGCATTGGTCTCTTCTCTTTCATTATTCGAATAAATAAATAATATATATATTTTTGTTTTTTTTGTAATTAATATATGAGGAGATTGGTCGTTTATGTAGACGTTAAAT
Source organism: Aethionema arabicum (assembly GCA_000411095.1). NCBI lineage: Eukaryota > Viridiplantae > Streptophyta > Magnoliopsida > Brassicales > Brassicaceae > Aethionema > Aethionema arabicum. The sequence goes on from KE151199.1 coordinate 1,325,132, forward strand.
TAACATTTATATTAAGGAAATTATGTAGTTAGAAGAGCGATTTAGTTTAAAAAGTATATATATATATATATATATATATATTTCAAA
>KE151199.1:1325229-1353553 GCA_000411095.1 Aethionema arabicum
TAGTAGAATGAATAATGTCTCAACAATCTTATCTAACTATTATATCTAAATTCTTCTGATATTATTCTTATTAATTTACTTTTTTCCTAACTAATATTACCTAAATTAACTTGCTATTACCTGTTCTTTTATAATAATATTAGTGTCATGTGATCGTGACATATTTTATACAAAAATAAAGTATTTCCTTTTGTTTTTTTTTCGTTAATAATTCACATAATATGCATTAATGGAATAGCCAAATCTTAGATTTTACTTAAGAAAACGCATAATAGGCATTAATGATATATTTGTATTATAAATGTATTTTCTTACATATATCTTTCCAAATTCTGTAAATAAAGTCTTTTATACACACACACACACACATATATATATATATATATATTATTTAACCGAGTGTTATGTATATAAGAGAAATAAGTATATAGTATTGATCATTAAATTAAATTTGACGAAGTATTTAAAATTATGACATATCTCTATGTAATGATTGGATCATGAATTACACATCAAAATTAATAGTTTGAAAACAAGAAAAATCCATTTTAGAAAATTAATAAATACAAAAAATTAATGAGAAAAAAACGTTCATACATGGAATAAGACATATTGTTGTAGACCCAAAATCAGACATGAGAATAATGCATAGGATGTCTCTCTGGATTTTTACTCTTGGACTCAAATCATGATATTTTTACTGAAATTAATAATGATATTTTTGGGGGTAAATATATATTTACCTAATCAGAGTATTAACAATTTTGCTTATCCTAAGCTTAACTTATATGTGACCGAGTGAGTGAGCAGTATATTACCCACGGTTAAAAAGTGGGACCCACGGAGTCTCATTAATGACCCAATTTTAACCAATGGGAGTTAACCGTGGTTAACGCTGTAAATTTCCGTTTCAATAAATTCTCACACTCTTCTTCTCCATCTCTGGCGCTCACTTCTTTTCAAGTTTCCTCTCTCTCTCTCTTTCTCTTTCTCTCTCTACCTCGAGCCTCGCGTTTGCAGAGAGACAAAAACGATTCTCTAAGCTTTAATACTGGAGACGATTGCTAGCTTCCGGAACTAGGGACATTCGGTCAACGGCTTACGGCGGCGAAGGATCACAAAGCCGACGATGACNATGACGGTTTTCTCCGGCAAACAAGTTGTTCCGGTGGATTACGAGGCTGAGGTCTCTCAGCGGCTTCTTGATGCTATCCTCGACGGTGATATTAAAACGACAGCGGAATGCGTCTCCGATCCGCTCGTCGACGTCAATTTCGTTGGCGCCGTTAGCTTGAAGACCAGGAGGAGCGAGGTTGTGCTATGTGAGGAATCGGCCAGCGAAGTCCGAGTCGAGTACGAGGAGTTCAACACAGATGTAACGGCGCTATTCCTTGCAGTTAATTTCGGAAACGCAACGCTCGTGAAGAGATTACTGGTAATTTTTTAATCTCCAATTTTTTTCCTATGAATGAGATTGTAGCAGTAAGATCGGCTAACATTTTACGTATTTGTCCTCATGATGTTCTTGCTCTCACCGCTTCTAACCGTCCTCAACTTTTAGATTTGAAACCGATGATCGAAACTGCATTGTTCTTCACGCATTAATTTACATCGCCGTTATTTTATAGATACAGAAGCGTAATTAAGCAATCGGTTTCGCATATACCTTTGAATTGAGTCTCTCTTCGTTTTAGATTTTATTTCCCTGTATTTAATTTTTGTTCGTGGCTCGTTTGAGTGAGTTAAAGCTCTTGGTAGTGATACATCCCATTAATGGAGGGTGCAATCGATGGAAAATCGCGTTCCTCGTGATTTCCTTTTCCGTTTATTTTGTGCATTTCTGCAAAATGATGTTCGTATTTCAGCACTTTTCTGCCTCTTAAATTAAATATGTCTACTTTACTTGTCCTTTCCAAATTCAAATTTCGGACGCTGCTAGTTTCTATCACCATAGAATCCCTGCATATTCTTTGTTGTGGTTTCTGAATCATCTTTGAAAGAAATTTCCCGGTAAATTTTGGGAAAATTATTCCGGCAAATATTCACTTTCGATTTCAAAAATAGTGAATCAGGATGAACTAATTCGGTTGCATATATGAGTCCTGATTGTTTTCCATCATAACTTGTATCTGTCAATAGTTAGCTCTTCAATTTTTAATTATAAAATTGCTGGATCGGATTCCGTGCTAGTTTTTTATTCATCATCTGATGACTAACTTTAATCTCACTGGGAGTTTGGCGAATCTTCCCAGAGGAAAATGCAAAGAACAACGAACAGTTCTGTTGAGTCAAATTTCTAGTATGTGGACACCATTTGCAGATATGAAAGGCACACAGCTCTTTCTTTCCCTGCATCGTTACAGATTTGCTTTTACTGATCTAGCTATATCTTATTATGCAAAACGTGATTAAAACTTATCTAATTTAATTAGTGTTTTGGACGTCTGGTAGACGATACCGCTGTTAATGCTGAATTTGCATATAGATACGCAATCCCCAGTGTCAATTAATTAGGCTGAAATCTGGGAGAACCTTGAATGCACTGCTCTTCGTTGATGTATTTTTTTTGAGACAAAAGAGTACTAAAACTCACTATTTGTTAGTAGCAATAATTGATCGAGTTGATTTGATTCTTTTGTTTCATGAAAGGAACTGATGATATTTTTGTACGACAAGAACTGTTGATATTTTACCATGTTGCTTGTTCGTTTAACATAACCTGAGGCCCTCCATATGGTGTTGTCACTTGTCATTGGCTGTATATGGAGTACATAAATACTATATCTGCATACTTCCCTTCTTTCCTTTTAAGTCATCATCAAATCTTCTGTGAGCAAGCCATGCTCCTACGCGTCACTGTTGTTCCCTCATGTTCATGTAGATCCATTTATATTATTCATTTTGCATTATTGTTGAACTTGCTATATCATACATATTTTTTTTTTGTCTTTTTGTGGTTCTGGTTTTAACCCCACGTGGAGTCCTTAGCAGCATAGCTTAAAAATTACTTTGCATTCTTTACCGTGGACTGACTTTTTTTCCTGCAATATTATATCACAGAACATTGGAGCTGATGTGAACCTGAGGCTCTTCAAGGGATTTGCAACAACTGTTGCTGTAAGGGAAGGTCACTTCGAAGTACTTCAGATTTTACTCAAGGCCGGGGCTTCTCAGCCTGCTTGTGAGGAAGCTCTTGTGGGGGCTAGCTGTCATGGACGCCCGAGGTTCACTGAGCTGCTCATGGGAACTGATCTTATTCGCCCTCAGGTTGCTGTGCATGCTCTGGCCACTGCTTGTTGTAGGGGTTTTGTGGACGTCGTAGGGGCCTTGCTAAAAGTAAGTTCTTGATCTTCTGCGGAACATGTTGTTTTAACAGAGACTACTTAGAGCTGTCCAATGGCATCTTACAGAAACCATTTTATGTTCTTGCTTCATCGCAGTGCGGAGTAGATGGCAATTCAACCGATAGGCTTCTGCTTCAATCTTCAAAACCTTCTCTTTACACGAATGTGGACTGTACAGCTCTTGTCGCTGCAATTGTCAACAGGCAGGTCTCGGCCGTCCGAGTACTGATACAGGTACTTGTCTCATTTCTTTTTATCTTGAAATAATAAATTCTTCATGGAATTGTTTGGTTTGTAAAACATGCAATATGTATTGGCTCTGTAAAACTGAAAACTACTCTTGCAAGAATTACGTATCTAAGACATCTAAGCTTTTCTTTCACGATCTGCGTAGGCTGGTATCAAGACAAATATCATGGTGAGGCTAGGAGCATGGTCTTGGGACACTAATACGGGAGAAGAGTTCAGGGTGGGAGCTGGAGTGGCTGAGCCCTACCCTTTAACCTGGTGTTCTGTAGAGTACTTCGAAACTAGTGGCGCCATTTTGCGTTTGCTTCTCGAAGTCCAGTCTCCAAACGCTCTGCACAATGGTCGGACTCTCCTCCATCACGCCGTTCTCTGCAGCAATCCAGCAGCCGTCAGAGTCCTCCTCAACTCTGGCGCGGATCCAGAAACTCCTATTAGAACCTCAGGTGGCATTGAACTCCGACCAATTCATATCGCTGCACGTCACGGAACAGCTGAAATCATACAACAACTGCTTGATTTTGGCTGCGATATAAACTCAAAAACTGATAGTGGGGACACGGCCTTGATGATCTCAACGAGACACCAACATTCAGAGTGTGTAAAGGTGCTAGCTGCGTCCAGTGCTGATTTCGGCTTGTTGAGCAAGTCCGGCCACTCTGCAGTATCGCTTGCGGAATCAAACAACTGGTCTCTAGGATTAAAACGAGTAATTTTTGACCTGATCCGGTTCGGTGTGATTCCACATTCAAGCAACGCTTTAGTTTTCTCGCCTTTGCTGTACGCAGCTGCAGCAGGAGATGCAGAGGCGCTGAAATCCTTGGTAAAGATTCAAGAAATCTTCCTCGACTACCAAGACAAGGAAGGTTTCTCGGCTGCAATGCTAGCAGTCATGAACGGTCACGTTGAAGCATTCAGAGTCCTTGTATACGCAGGCGCAGACTTGAAGCTGTTCAACAAATCTGGCGACACAGTGGTCTCTCTATCCGAGCTAAAGGGCAACCGCGACGAGATAGAGAAGGTAATGCTCGAGTTTGCCCTTGAGAAGGACAACGGGAACACTGCGGGTGGGTTCTACGCTCTACATTGTGCAGCAAGGCGTGGAGACATCAAAGCTGCGAAGCTCTTGACAGGGAAAGGATACGGTTTAGATGTCCCCGATGGAGATGGCTACACTCCACTCATGCTTGCAGCCAGAGAAGGACACGGAAATATGTGTGAGTTTCTAATCACGCGTGGCGCAAACTGCAATGCTAAGAATGACAGAGGTGAAACGCTGTTGGATCTTGCAACTGGTGACGCAGAGAGGGTGATCCGGAACGAGTTTTCTCGGAGGTTAGTGATAAAAGGAGACAACTTAATGAAACACACGAAGGGAGGGAACGGTAGGAAGCATAGTAAGGTATTACGAATGTTGGAATCAAGTGGTACACTAAGTTGGGGAAAGTCAAGGAAGAGAAACGTAGTGTGCAAGGAAGTAGAGATTGGGATGAGTCAGCGTTTCAGGAGGAACCGGAAGAAGAAGGGTGATGTAGCTGAGGAAGGAGTTTTCCGGGTAGTGACGATGGAGAACAAAGAGGTTCATTTTGTGTGTGAAGGTGGTTTGGTGGGTGCAGAGATGTGGGTTAGGGGAATAAGACTTGTGACCAGAGAGGCAATTTGTGGGAGAATAACTCAAACTCAAACTCAGAGTGTGTGTTGAATTCTAATGGGATTTATTGATGTATATAAACAAGTTTTGAGAATGAGGTCTGCTGCTTCGTCTTCAAAAGCAGTGTGTTTGTGTGGCGTTGGGGTGGTGTTTATAGTTGTTGGCTTGGCTTGAGATTGGGTGATATCTACAGTATATTTGTGAAATAGCGCAATGGATCAGAGATTTGCATGAACTAAACATCTCATTTGCATCAGAATGCGAAGTACATTACAATTACCAGTTCTTGAGCAGATGGTGCTAATTTGTTACCAAAATTACTTCATCTGGAGCATAGCTTGTTCACTATAGGTTTTGAATCTTTTGATGATCGAAACCATAACCAAAGATTACGCTACGTCCTAACAATTAACAGGGTTTGAGTTTTGGTAACTGCAGGTGACCAGGACGTGGGTGTAGTAAACAGCATGAAGTTCCTGTCTCTTTTGAAGCTCAAAGGTCTTAAAAAGAACAATAAGGAGTTAAAAAACATTACATCACACAAAAAGTCGCATGCTCCCCAGTTAAACTTAAGTGCATAGATAAGTAGCGGAAGCCTGAAGTTTCTAATCGCTATTGTAGCCACCATCATCGTCATCCTTACTCTCGTGGTCTTTCACTACTCGTTCGAGAAACTGTCTTCGTACTCCAGCCATCACAGCTTCCCTTGAAGACTCATCGTCTCCTCCTTTACCGTCATTAAGAACTGGCTCTGATTGACAAAGGACTAAAGCTACACCTGAAAAGCCAAACCAGTTACAACTAGTGTCAGACATGAGCCTACAATTATTCTACTGAAAGCATGATAAAGAAGCAAAAGTCAGGCTAGACTACTTAGTTACCGAACACAACTGAACACAGATTGTATGCGAGATCATATTAAGACAATGAAGGCTTCAACAAAAATGTCAGAGAACTTACTCTCTGGGGTGCATCTACGGCCAAAGCTCTTCATGCCTACATGAGTTCCTTTAACAGCGCCATGGTGGTAGACCAGCAATGTAGGAAGATTACAATCAGGGTAATTCGGAATGCAATCAGTAGATATGATTTTAACAAACTTTGTTGCTGGGTATCTGCTAGCCAATTCCTCTAAACATCCCAATAGCAAGCCACACTCTGCAACACTATTAAAGACAAGAAACAAACAGGATAAGGAGAAGGAGTTCAGTGTTTCAACTTCAAGATAGTGATAGCATTAAGCATTCATGAATACTTGAAAGCATACATACCCATCTTTGTAGAGACATACAACAACCCAAACTTCAGAAGAAGCTTGTGTAACCTCCCGCACGAAATCAGATCCTGAGATGGGTGTCACTGATCCATATCTTATAACTTTAGCAGCTTCTCTCAGCTCAGATAATCGTTTTTTCCTATCAAAACATCATAACATGAATAAAAAGATGTATGCTCCATATGAAGTTTAGCCCCTAACCATCAATTACATCGACATCTAATAGAAATTAGTACTTTGTTATCGAAAAGAGAAACAAATTGAGAAAACCAGAGCTTGACAATTGCAAGGATAAGAGCTAGCTGCAGATCCTAGATATTGAATTCATGATCCAGAATATTATAAGATCAAGGATTTTTTTATGGTTAATTGAGATGGTGATACGAAATCAGAATCTGCAAACCTGTATTCTTCGAGGAAGCGATCATCGTCGAGATCTTTGTCGTCCTCTAGATCCTCAAGCTCCTCCTCTGTCTTCCTATCGAACCATGCCTGGTCTTTAGGAGCTGAAGACTCGTCTTGCTCCGGCGTATAACCCGGCGGTTTGAAGGCCGGATCCTTTGGCGGGAGATTCCCTAACTTCCGCTGGATATCGTCCCATTGTGTCGACGCTCCTTCAATGTCCTTGTACACGAAATGATAATCCGCCATCGATTTTACCGCCAAAAAAAGCTTAAAATCTTCTCCGATAGATCACACAGAGATCCTTTGAATCTGAGAGCAAAAAGCAGATTGCTTTTGACACTCTGTGACCGCAATTTCGTTCCTTCTCTATAAGAAAATGGAAGTGCTAAATAAAAGGTCAGAAGAATCGCTAGCTGGTTTAACTAAACCGGGAATACAGAACCGGGAATATATGGTTTACCAGACGGTTCTCTATTGGTTTATTCGCTAGATTTCAGAGTAATTTTATGCCAGAACCTCCGAATGATATGGAAGGTCCGGAATTATTTTCACGGGGAATGTTTATTAGGGAGAAGATTCAGAGATAATTAAGAGTTTGGAAGCATTTTGAGAGGGAGAAAGGCGATCGATTAGGGTTCTTGTGTGGTCTGATTATTCAATCTGATTGGAGGTATGAACTCGTTGGAATCTGTGATTACGCAAATCCAGGGTCTATCAGCGAGTTCAGGGGATTTATCTGCACTTCACGATCTTTTGAAAGGAGCCGAAGAGTCGCTCCGAGCTCAGTCGGCTGTTTTACTATCTTCTCTTGACCAACTCGACCCCTCTAAGCATTCTCTTGGCTATCTCTATCTTCTGTGAGTTCTTATTATATGTTTGAGATATTCTTATTTCTTGTTTTCTCATGCTAGATAGGGTTCTTCTGCTGTGGCTGTTTGATAATTTTTGTTACTGGGAATACGAGTTGCCTCCTATTTTGGATAATCTGAATATCTACTTTTATGTGGTGTGCTAATTCTTCTGTTCATAGCACTTGGGGCGTGTGATGAGGCACCATAGTTTACCAGCAGCGTTACTTTTTCTTTTAGTATTGGGTTTGTGATCCTAAAACATCTGATCATTTGGTTGTTCCAGTGAGGCTGGTACGTATGGTCCAGTGTCGAAGGAGGAAGTTTCTGGTGTGGTTTTGATAATTGCACGGTTCATCAGCTCTTGTGATGCTGGGCAGATTCGGTTAGCCAGTGAAAAATGTAATCATTGAACCTTGTGGAGATCTTTTCTCTTCTCCCGATCTTCTTATCTAGTTATCTTTAGGGATGACGTTGTTGTTATTTTGAGCGTGCAGTTGCATCCCTTTGTAAGAGATTAAAGGACCATGTTTTGTTGCTCGGAGATCCCCTGCGAGGGGTGGCACCACTCTTGAAAGCTGTCCAGAAGCTTCAGGTCTCCTCCAGACGTTTGACTGCATTACATCCAGATTTTCTTCAGCTATGTTTGCTGGCGAAATGGTATAAAGTTGGTTTCTCCATACTAAGTGATGACATCTTGGAGATTGACCAGCCAAAAGATTTTTTTCTCTACTGCTATTATGGGTAAGCCAGTTTTCCTCATTGCTATCAGTTGTTTTCTATTTTTTTCGTTTCATCAATGGTTGTATCAATGCATTGGTCCATCGAGATGGTTTCTTTAGTTCAGATAATAGTCCTTCATCCATTTTTTGATATCAATGTAACTCTCTTGTAATGTTCTGCTGTTTTGCAGGGGAATGATATGTATTGGTCAGAAGAAGTTTCAGAAAGCTTTGGAGCTTTTTTACAATGTAATGTTCTCTGTATCTTTCTTAGTATGCTTTTAGTCGTCATGTATTTATCTTTTAGAACTAACGGAAGTATTTGTATCAGGTAGTGACTGCTCCTATGCATGTTGTCAATGCCATTGCCCTCGAGGCATACAAAAAGTATATATTAGTATCTCTCATTCACAATGGGCAGGTAAGGCTGTGTTCTTTATATTTTCCTTTTCTTTGTTTATCTACAATGCCAATCTGGAAGGGATCATGTTGCAGGAATCTGAATCCCTTGGGTGTTTTTAAGTAACGTTGGGCTTCTTAATTATAAGCATTTGTCTAATTTGGGTGGTTAGTGTCATAATCATGTATCATTTGCTCGTGTGCAGATGAGTAACAGTCTCCCGAAATGTGCTTCTACAGCAGCTCAGAGGAACTTCAAGAACTTGTGTATAGTAAGTTTGGACCATATATCTATCTGCCCGTTATTATTTACTCATTTCATAAGTTGTTTATTTTTTCATTTTTGAGTGGAGGCTAGTTTTTTTTATTCAATCTTATGATTCAAGCTGCTCAGTAGGCTTATCATGTTATCACTCACTCTTTTCTCAGCCTTACATTGAACTGGGTAATTGTTACAACGAAGGGAAGATCGATGAACTAGAGGCATCTGTTGTGGCCAACAGATCAGTTTTTGAAGCGGTAAACTTTCTCTAAACACTTCTTGTAACTTCTCAACCAAAATCAATCTTCATTCACGGCTGATAATAACATTTGCACGGAATGCTATTTTATTAGGACAAAAACCTTGGATTAGTTAAGCAAGCAGTGTCGTCACTCTACAAGCGAAACATTCTGAGATTGACTCAGAGGTACTTGACTCTGTCACTTCAAGATATAGCAAACATGGTCAAACTTGCCAATGCTAAAGCGGCGGAAATGCACGTGCTTCAGATGGTATCGCATTCTCTCATGGTTTTTGGAAGCTAGCTTTATCACTATCACTGGTGTGTGACAGTATTGTGTTTTCTTTCCTAACCTACAGATCCAGGATGGTCAGATACATGCCCTTATCAACCAAAAAGACGGAATGGTCAGATTCTTGGAGGATCCTGAGCAGTACAAAAGCAGTGAGATGATTGAGATCATGGATTCTGCTATCCAAAGGTACGCCTAAATAAACCCTAATGCTTTGACGTCAAGGAACCAAACAGTATCATATGCTTTAGCCTTTAGGGTGATTGTGGCTTCAAAGCTGAAACTCCTAAGCACCAGTGCATAATCATCCATTGGAATCAAATCGACATAAAAATGAATGGTTTTGCCATTGTAAAGTAGTGGGATAACAAAAATGCTTTGTGTTTGCATGATTTGCAGAACGATTGGGTTATCGAAGAATCTCTTAGCCATGGACGAGGCCTTATCATGTGACCCTTTATACTTGGGGAAGGTAGTAACTTAATAGACTGTTCTGTTCCTCTATCCCTTAGTTTTTCAGAGTTTCACAAACCTGAGTTGCTAAGACTAAGCCGTTGGTTACCACTTTGGTCAGGTTGGAAGAGAAAGACAAAGGTATGACTTTGGAGACGATTTTGATACTGTTCCTCAGAAGTTCTCTATGTAAACACCAAAAGACCAATGATTCTGTCGTCAAGAAGACCAAAACTTGGGTCAAAGGCAAGATTGCAACCCTTTTTTGTGTTCACAGATTAGCTTCTAGACAGTATTTCTGCTCATGTCTTAAGCCTTTTGTTCATTTTTGTTGGTCAATGTTTCGTAAATTTTCTCACAGCGGCCAACAAGTAGAGAGAAAATCATGATGGACCTGAAAATCTTTATTACTTGAGAATTTCCATTAGATGTATCTCTTGTTAAAACCACACAAGTGTGGCCAAAACGGCGCTACATTCGTTACGCTTCAAATCTTATTAATTGTTTCGCTTCAACATCGTGCCGTTTTTTGTTAACTCGGTTGACCTGCGTGCCGTTATAGTTTGGGCTTCTAAAATGGGCTAATTATAAGATTTAAAAAAGCCCTTTATTGTCTGGCTAGCGCCACGTAGATCGTATTTATATAATTTTTTAATTATTTATTTTATTGCGTCGTCTTCCATTTCGTTTTCAACCTGAATTCCCTCTCTTATCTTCAATGCACACAATAACAGGGTGAAATTCCAAGAATCTCCGCCGGCGAATCTCTGCATTTCGACCGATTAGAAAACTAGGAATTGCTAATTCCTAATGGAAGGGGTTATCACGTGTTTCCATACGAAATGCGTCTCTGTTCCGATTCGTTCTTTCTCACTTTCTAGGGTTTCTTCACTTACTCGGTGGAGGAGCAGTAATTTGGTCTTTCCATCGCAATCGGTTCGTCAGAGGAGTTTGTGCGTTTCTTCTTCAAGCTCGGATACTTTAGTCGCCAGCGGTTCACCCAAAGAAGACGAGAGGCAAAGCAAAGTATCGAGCAAGAAGGAAGGAGATGACACTGGGGATTTGAAGGTTTGGATGCATGAGAACGGGTTGCCACCTTGTAAGGTTGTGTTGAAGGAGAGACCCTCTCATTATCAGGAGCATAAATCTATACACTATGTTGCTGCTAGTGAGAATCTTGAGGTGCTTGACTAAGTTTTTCAGCAGGTCTATCGGTTTCTGAGTTTCGAATTATAGGGTGTTGATTGATGGTGGATTTTTTTTACATTTTCTTGGTTTATATAGAAGGGCGATGTGGCGTTTTCAGTTCCGAATTCGTTGGTGGTCACGCTGGAGAGAGTATTGGGAAACGAGACAATTGGTACGAACCATCCTCTAGCCTCTTTCCCATTCTACGAAGTTATTTTTCCATCACCCGCAAACATATTGGGATTGGCATTCGTGTTTCTTCTTACTTTGTTGTATATTGAGCTTGGGGATGAGGGAGGACTGGAAAAATAACCTCTAATTCTTTTCATGTAGCGGAACTGTTGACGACGAACAAATTGTCCGAACTAGCTTGCCTAGCGTTGTATTTGATGTATGAGAAAAAACAAGGGAAGAAATCAGTATGGTATCCCTATATAAAAGAGCTTGATCGTCAAAGAGGAAGAGGTCAGCTAGCTGTGGAGTCTCCATTATTGTGGTCTTCGGCTGATTTAGATTACCTAACTGGCAGTCCGACCAAGGTATTGTGTTAATACATGGATGAAGTGCGGTGATCTAGTCTTGTAAGTACTCAGCATTGAACTTCTTTAACGTGGATCAGGCAGAAGTTCTTGAGAGGGCTGAGGGGATCAAAAGAGAGTACAAGGAGCTTGATACGGTCTGGTTTATGGCAGGATCCTTGTTTCAGGTGTTTGACCATTATATCTGCATCCTAAGTCTCGTGTTTTCTTAAACAATATAAGGAATGACAAATAGCTGAAGAAGACTGATATCTAGTGATTTGTGTGTTTGCAGCAATACCCATTTGATATACCAACTGAAGCTTTTTCATTTGAGATTTTCAAACAGGCATTCGTTGCCATTCAGTCCTGTGTGGTGCATCTACAAGTAAATTTTCATTCCCTTTTCTGGATTTCCCCTTCCCAAATCATATGTTCCTACCTTCCTGGTATGGAAATAGCAGCTAGAGTCAATTTAATCATAGGGTCTTGTACTTCCTCTATTACTATGTAGCTGTATCTAGAGTTTAGCTTGCAATCTATATCCTAAGCAATTAGTCAGGTGTTGCTTCACCTAATTTAGATTTCTTGTGCTTCTTCCTAAACTCAGAATGTCAGTTTAGCTCGCCGGTTTGCTTTAGTTCCTCTTGGTCCTCCCTTGTTGGCATACTGTTCCAACTGCAAGGCAATGCTTACAGCTGTTGAAGGTGGTGTTGAACTCGTGGTCGATAGGGCATATAAGGCTGGAGATCCTATCGTCGCCTGGTGCGTTTCTGAACAAAATAGATTGTGTTCAGGAGTTTTCCTTTTCTGATTTATCTTTCGTACTTTTTTCCCATCTGTATTTCAAGGTGTGGGCCACAACCTAATGCGAGATTGCTTCTAAACTATGGATTTGTTGATGAAGATAACCCTTATGATAGAATAATAATTGAGGTAAATTATGAAACTTTGTTGCCTTATTGTATAATTTTCAGTTTAGTTTGATGTGATTTTGTCAATGTTTACATGTTTTATTTACCATACCCAGGCAGCGCTGAACACTGAGGATCCTCAATATCAGGACAAGAGAATGGTTGCTCAAAGGAATGGAAAGTTATCCCAACAAGTTTTTCAGGTACGAACAGTTGACTTTCCGGTTCCAATAAATCAAAGCCTACGTTGAGATATTTCTGATTTTTGTCTTGTATCCACTTCAGGTTCGTGTGGGAAAAGAAAGAGAAGCTGTTCAAGACATACTTCCTTACTTGCGGTTGGGTTACATGTCTGACCCTTCAGAAATGCAATCAGTTATTTCGTCCCAAGGTCCAGTCTGTCCCGTAAGTAGAATGAATATAAACTGGTAGACCTTTTTAATACGTAATCTTTGATATATCCTTGATTGTATCAAATACTCTCTCCATACCTATGAGTCATCCAATATTACTTTTATGAAATTAAGTTGTTGGTAAAGGTGTAACTCTAAGTATCATTTGTAGGTGAGCCCTTGCATGGAAAGAGCAGTACTAGATCAGCTTGCGGATTACTTGAAGAGACGATTGTCTGGTTACCCTACCACTCTGAATGAAGACAGGGCACTGGTATAACGTCATACTTGTGTGATTGCTACATGTTAAGGACAGATTTCTTTCCTGCATAATTTTGATGGAATTCATGCTCAATAGTTGGCAGATCCTAGTTTGAATCCAAGGAAACGTGTTGCTACCCGACTTGTCCAAATGGAGAAGAAAATGCTAACTGCATGCCTTGAGGCAACAATCGATTTGTTAAATCAGCTGCCTGATACAACCATCTCTCCATGCCCAGCACCATATGCTCCGTCACTGAAATAAAAGGCATAATCTGATTTCTCTCTCCTCTGGCATAAAATCATAATAAAATTCCTTACTTTCTGAAACAGTGCTGGTGCAATGCAGGTTCGTGTTGTAGTTGCAACTCTTGAGATATGGCGGAGGAGTACTTTTGAGTCGTGTCCTTGATTGTTACAGATTGAGGTAGCTAAACTAAGGTCAGTAATAAAACAAACTTTGAATCACAGCTTAATACAATAGATGTAAGGTTTGTTCTTACTTTCATTTATGTAATTCGTCGTTTAGGCTCCTTACAAGACAGGGTTTGGTAGATAGAATGGGTACAACTTCTCTATTTTTCTAAGTAGATGGCTTAGGATGGTATTCTAAGTCCACAAAACTCAATTACTATACTAGCTATAGAAACTCAAGACTTGATTTCTAATGGATTGCGATTGCAGGTAGGTAGAGCTACTAGGAGGAGCGTATTGTTTTGTAATCTCTGGCCTGACACGTAAATGTTCATCCGCCTAAAAACAAAGCATAGATCGCGTTGTGGAAGTTCCATTTTACGTTTGGTTGCAGATATGAACTTGTAATTACAGATATGAACATTAGACACAACCCCCCATTGTTAATTTCCAACTCCCTCTGTAATTCTCTCTTCGCGATTTCGTTTTTTTTTCTCTCTCTTTTGCATACAAAGCCACAATGGAGTTTATGTTTCTCTTCAGGTTACTTCGGAGCCTACTAATCATTGGTATTGTCACTTCCATGAGTCCGGCGAACCCTCTCACGCAACCGGCGTTTCTTTATAGTTCGTAAAATGAATTGGGCCCTATTAGGCCCAATATATATGAGCCCGTTAGAATTTCTAATGGGCTCAGAATATAGTGGCCCAAAACATATGGCTATGGTGGGTTGTAGTGGCCCAAAACATTAATATATTAATTAATGTGTTGGTGTCTGATCCAACGGTGTACCCTCTTTTGGTCTTAGATCTAACGGCTGAAGATTTAATTGAAGTAGCAGACCCGATGGATTAAATCATGATTTGAATCTGACGGCTGAAGATGAAATTGAAAGTAGCAGACCGATGGATTAAATCATGATTTGGATCTGACGGTCTAGATTCTCCTTTTGTTTCCGGTAGCAAAGGACGTTAACCGCTGCCCCGTTAGGGTTGGAATCAGACCGGAGAGAGTAGAGAGAGCAGATTTCTCTCTCTATCTACAAAGGTTTCTCTCTCTATATCTCTCTCTCTACTTCTCCATCGTCTTCGTCATCGCTTTCCCTCTTTTATTTTTTTTTTCTTTCTATTTTTTCTAATAGCGGATAAATTTGTTAGGGTTTTTTTTTTATCGTGCTTTCCTCGCTCTCTAAGGTCTCGCTTCTACTTTGGCTCTTTGGCTTCCGTTTCACTGTGGATCTTCGATTCTCGTGGCTGCTCATGCGTTCATTCGGTGAGTTCTTTGTTTTTGTTCTTCTCTCTACGAATCGAGTGTTCACTCTCCTTGAGCAATTCGAGCTTTTTGTGTTAGGGCAAGTAAAACTATGAATAGCTCAAGATAGGCTTTTTATGTCACTACCAGTAGACAACGATATTACTCTTAGAATTTGAGCTGTTAAGAGTCTTCGTGTATATTTTTCGGAAGTTACTTCGTCATACTAGATGGGTTTCTCTTCAGGTTAACGTAATCAGGGCTCGATAACGGAATAAAGGGAATCTATCTAGATATTTCATCATATTTAATTTTGTCAATATGACTGTGAGGAACGGTGGTTTCCCCGGTGATTATTGCCGTAATAGTTTTGAGACACCTGGTGATTTTGGTGAAGGGCCTGACAGCCCTACTGCATCACAGAATTCAAGTTGTTCCAAAAGAAAGTTTTCTGGGTTAAACTCTGCTGACCATGAAACGTTTGGTGTCCCAAAAATGGTATTACCCTTGTCTGGATTGTCATCATCTGAAAGGAAGGAATTGATTCATAAGCTAAGACAAGAACTGGAACAGATACGGTGTTTCCAGAAGAATATTGAGCTCTCTGGATCAATGGGTGCCACTACTTCGTCTACTAGTAATTTGTGTCGAGCCAAGAGTTTTGGAAAGTCACGATGCTCTACAGGGCCAGGAAAGACAGTGAACCCCATCAGTGCTGCTAAACCGACTCCAGTCACTACCACAATTATGCTACTGATGAAGCAATGTGAGACACTCCTGAAACGTTTGATGTCACATCAGTATGCTTGGGTGTTCAATACTCCGGTGGATGTTGTCAAGCTGAATATACTAGACTACTTTACCATTATTAAGCATCCAATGGATTTAGGAACTGTGAAGAGTAAGTTGACGTCTGGCACATATTCCTGTCCATCAGAATTTGCTGCTGATGTACGGCTTACTTTCAGCAATGCAATGACTTATAATCCACCTGGTAATGATGTTTACGTCATGGCTGATACACTTCGCAAGTTTTTTGAAGTGAGATGGAAGACTATTGAGAAGAAATTATCTGGAACTAAAGCTCACACAGAACCAAGCAACTCAGATATTCATGAGGAAAAAGATATTGTTAATCCTGTGCCTATGGCTAAGAAGAGGAAGACGGGTGCAGTAGACTGTGAAAGTATCTTAGAGCCTGTTAAGCGAGTTATGACCGATGAGGATAGGCTCAAGTTGGGTAGGGATTTGGAGTCCTTGACAGAGTTTCCCGTACAATTAATAAATTTCTTGAGACACCATAATTCAAATGAAGGGGGAATTGGAGATGATGAGATTGAGATTGACATTAATGATCTCAGTGATGATGCCTTGTTCCAGTTGCGGGCTCTCTTAGATGAGCATTTCCAAGAGATCCAAAAGAAAAAATCAAGTGTTGAACCCTGCGAGATAGAGGTATTTCTCGTCCGTTATTTCAAGTGTGAATCATTTGACACCATGACTGCTGACAAGGAATCTTTTCTCTATTGCAGCTTTTGCATGGATCAGGGCCAGGGAATTCATTAATGCAACATTGTGATGGTCAGCTTACAGCCTGCTTGTTATTTGAACAAATTTTATGCCTGGCTGTTTGATTTGATTGACAGTTTCTTGCTGTGTCGCTTGCAGGGAGTGAAATGGAGGATGAGGTTGTAGACATTGGAGAAGATGAACACCCTAAAATAAGCCATTCTCCAGTCACAATTGAGAAGGATGCGGCATTACGAAACTTCAGTGGTAGGTTTCTTAGGCTTGTTGAAATAGTCATTATTGCTATCGGTGGAGCGTTTTTGAGGGAAGACTGATGCATTTTTCATATATATTCCATAACTTTGGGACATCAAAATACCTCCAGCCAGAAGTGGCGATTTAGCCATATTATTGTTGCTAAGCAGACTTATATTTCCGCCCTGCAGTTATTAGTTGTGAAAACTTTTTCTCTTGCTGTTGGATAGATGCAACTGATACTTCGTGTCTAGTTTGACAGTGGGAGATCAACATTCACTTGTGTACTTCCTATATATGAATTGCTGTTTGTTTACCTTTGTTGTTTTGGTAATTACTAGGTTATCCCCTGGGGCCTTTGTACTTATGAATGCTACTCTTTTGATGTGTATATCTGGTCTAGGTTCTAATAGCCCTGGAATTCGATCAGTTGATCCTAATATGTCAAGTTTACCAAGTACATCGAAGGTACATAACTCTGGCTTTTGTTCAACACAATGCATAGTTCTTTGTAAACTTGTTACCACTTTGGTATAATTTTAGGAAGGATCCACTTTTAAACCATAATATTGTTACTGCTGTGGAGCCACTAAAATAATACAAAATTGATGTCATGGTTATAGTGTGAATCTGGATATCATCGTGATACCTAGACTGTTAAGTATTCCTAGATATATTTTGTTATCGTAGCACCTTATTCTATTTTCGTATCTCCTATGCTGATTAAGGGACCTGGAACTTTGGATCCTGAACCTTTGTTGGATGGAGCTACAAGCTCATCACCAACGAGAGAATGTGAGTAAAAAATTTATTTGGGGTTTAAATGCTCTGTTTCATGATGTGGAACTCATGTTTATGCTTATTTCTTTTGTACAAGCAGCATCTGTTGGTGGGTTGGATCAGTTGGAAAGTGCATCTCAGGAGAAAGTAAGTTCTGTTAAGGAGGCAGATTGTCAACAAGATGGTAAGAAAAGGAATGTTGCGGCAAAATGTTTCTGCTCTTCTTTCTAAGGTGGCATCTTATTCTTAATATTTCAATACATTAGGAAATAATGCTCAGAATGAGAAGCAACTACCTCCTGAAAAGATCTACAGGGCTGCTTTATTGAAGAATCGGTTTGCAGACTTAATCTTGAAAGCTCGAGAGAAAACTCTTGGCCAGGTGTGTTGTGGGTGGTTAGTGACTCATTAGTGTGGGTCTCTTTTTCTTAACTTTTAAAATGTTTTGTTAAAAACGTTTGTGCTCGTGAGATCAGAATGATACGCGAGACCCAGAGAAGCTGCAGCGTGAGAGGGAAGAACTTGAGCTTCAAAAGAAGAAAGGTTTGCATTCCTGATTTGCTAGTTTAAAACTGTTTGTTTATATTACCCATTACCACGTTTGACTGAAAAAGTAGTGCAACTTGAAGTGAAAATGCTCTTTCTTGACAGAAAAAGCCCGGTTACAAGCAGAAGCCAAGGCAGCTGAAGAAGCTCGTAGAAGAGCTGAGGCACAAGCTGCAGCTGAAGCTGCTGTTGAAGCTAAGAAAAAATTGGAACTCGAAAGAGAAGCAGCCCGTCAGGCATTGCTGGAGGTAAAGTTGTTCATTGCACCTTTTAATGGAACATACATATCCAGGCTCATTCTGTTTCATACATCTCGGTTTTGATTGCAATTGAATATGTCTGAGTTATATTCTTGATTGGATTCTTATGGATGTAAAATGGAAATCTAGTCTTGTCTAAAACATTATTTTCATGGTATAAACGTTGCAGATGGAGCAGTCAGTTGAAATAAACGAGAACGCAAAGTTTCTGAAGGATCTAGAACTGCTCAAAACTGTTAACACGGACCATATGACAATTGCAATGGAGGATGATGGACCTGATGATTCTCATGATGCCCTACGTAGCTTTAGTTTTGGAGGTAGTAATCCTCTGGAGCAGCTTGGTCTGTTTATGAAACAAGACGAGGATGAAGAAGAAGCTGATCCGCTTTCTTCTCCACAACCTGGAATTGAAGTAGAAGAAGGAGAAATCGATTGAGCTCTGCACATATCATTTTCACAAGTCAGCAATCAATGGAGACAAAGCTCATCATAATTCAGAATCCGCTCAAATGTCGTTTACACGAATGTCTTTTATGCCAAGTAGTGATGACTAAGTAAAGACTGAGTGGTGTTAGTGAGTAAAAAGAAGACACTTTTGGTTCTGAAAATGGAAACTGAGTGTGTGATCTTTTGCAGACATGTGATTATGGCTTCTGTTTTAAAAGTCTTATCTTTGCCTTGTCCCAGTAAAGTTAGCAAAACGTAGAATGCCTTACGACGCCGTTTTTTAAGCTCTGTACATTTCTGAGGATACGACGTCGTTTCGTATTGATACAAGTGCCACGTGTCTATTGATTTTGGTTAACTTGATATGATGATTGATATCATAAGTCATAACGGGAAGAGAGGAAATCTAAGAGCGCTTTTCCTTATAAAATTTGTTTAATCTTCGTTTTCATATCAGCGACGATACTCTAGGGTTGCCTTCCGATTTCAATGGCGACGTATGTCGGAGGAATCTCTGTTCCTGACCTTCCGATCTTCTTCTCCGTCTTCTTAATCATCTATTTGGTTGCTTACTTCATCGTCTTCCGCCATTGGAAGCGTCAAATCCGACCTGAAGCTTCCAGCTGTTTGATTTCAATCTTCCATGGTACCCCGGCGGTTTTCCTCGCCTTACGTGCTGTCTTCTCTTCTTCTGCACGCTCTTTTTCCTCTGAAAATACCGCCGCACAGAATACCGTTCTTGATTTCAGCGTCGCTTACTTCCTCACCGATCTTCTTCACTACGTCGTCTTCTTCCCTAGCGATGTTCTTTTCATAGGCCACCACCTGGCCACCTTGTTCGTGTTTCTTACGTGCCGCTTCCTTGTCTTCCATGGCGCTTGTGCTATTCTAGGTTTGCTGATTCTTGCGGAGGTGACCAGCGCCTGCCAGAACGCGTGGACCCTAGCCAATACCAGGAGGCATGATTCGGAATTAGCTGTGAAAGTGTACGATCTCTTGTCCCCTCCGTTTTACGCCTTCTACAGTCTCGTTAGGGGTGTGTTGGGACCCTTGTTTGTCTGGAAAATGGTTTCTTTTTACGTCTCCGGAGGTGCCGACGGCTTAATACCTAAATGGGTATGGATATCTTGGATTTCCGTGGTAGGAACTGCCATTAGTGTTAGCATACTTTGGATTTGGAATCTGTGGATAGAATTGTTTAGAGAAAGGAAGGAAAAAGTGCGACAAGACAAGAAAATTAGATAGCTATGATTTCGAAGATCATTTTTCACTTCCATGTACTATAATATCATATCATTATTTCCTAAGTTATGTACGTTTGGATTAATAGATTTGCTTCTTTGGCTTTTCCCTTTGCGCATCTGATTCAGTGGAACTGTACTCATTGTTTTGGTTCCCAGTTAGTATAATGTTCTGGTACTCGAACTGTAAATGGAATGAAATAAACTTGTTTGTTCAACGACGGCCTTCTAATGTACCTGTAGCTCTTCTTCCCAAGGGGATGGAATTGTTAAGGAGAAACAGAGAGAACACAAGAAAGGTAGATAACTTATGATTTATGAAGTTGCTTCCCTACTCTTGATTTTTCTTCAAGAGAGGGAAGACACAAGCTTACTATTGCATTTGCATTGCTTTCTTGTTTATGCATACTTGGGAACAAACCTGTGCTGATTTCTGTAACACGCTTGATTCAGTCAGAGTTGTACTAATGGTTTTTGTTTTGCCAGCTGATGCAATATTTCTGTAGTTTTTTGGTGTTTGTGTTAAGTATGTGGTGCTATGGGGTAGATTTTATGTTTCTACAGCTAATTAACCAGTTCTTACTTTTTTATTATTGGACTATAAGAACTCTAAGTATACAGGAAAATAGGGTGAATGGAGTGAGAGAAGATATTTATATGTAACCAAACCGTGTGCTTGTACTTGTACTTGGTAATTGACGTGATGCAATCGCTTCTGAAAGCAACTGCCACGGAAAGAAGCGCAACCATATGGTAATTCATGTTTGTTATCATCTTTTTCTTATACAGAAATTGGCTTTGGTCTTACAGGCTCGTTTCATCGAAATGCTGTCGGTTGTGCTTAGCCTATACCTCAGTCTGTTCTGATGAGCAAGTATTTCAATTTGTTCAAATAATGCTCTGAATCTTTATGTTTAACTTTCAGTAAATGATGATCAGAGTTGGACTTATTCTTTTTGGAGGATACTCAATGCAAAAGTGAGTTCTAATACCACACAACCCGTTTCAAGCCTGCTAGGTGTGCCTGAAACAAGTTGTTTTAGATAACGGGTGGTCTGTTCTTGCAGGTGGGTTAGTTTATGTAGCTTACACCTTTTACAGTGACCAAGACGCAAACCACGCTTTAGATCTTGGAAGGAGCTAGAAGTGGCGCTTCACCGTCTCCAGATACCAATGAAGACTGTTGTCTCCGTCGAAATCTCAGATGTTCAAGACTTGACTAACAAGAAGATTGAAGAACTGATGGAACAGTTTGGTGGATTTGATCTTGTAATTGGAGGTAGTCCATGTAATAACCTTGCAGGAGGTAACAGAGTTAGCAGAAGTGGTCTTGAAGGAGAACAGTCGTCGTTGTTCTTTGAGTATTGTCGGATTTTGGAAGTAGTTCGTGAGAAAACAGCGACTATGAGAAGATCTTAGGTGCTAATTAGTCTAAGTCAAAAGTGTTAGATTCAGATGCTTAATCTTATTCAAGTAGATATGATTATAAATAATCTCTGAGATAATTAGAATAACTTTATTTTTCTTTTTAATTTAGAGTTGAATTCTTTTATTTACATAATTATTTAATCTTATACGTAAATTATTATTATATTTTTTTCTTTTAATGATTAGATTAATTAAGTTAACAAGAAAAAAATTGTTAAAAGTAAATATATGTTGTCATATCAATTTTAATGTCAAAAATTTGTTTTAAAAAAAAAATTAGTTACTACTTAATTAAAATGAAAGTTTTGTTTATAATATAAATTTGCATATTTTGAAATCGTGGTTCTTCTTTGTTCACAACATTTATCAAAAAAAAATTCACGGGTTCGAAACCTTTATTTTTATAATATAAAGATAAATTTAGAGGAAAAAATATTATAATTAAAATAATTAAGAGATTATGACAATAAATGTAAAAATTTAACCCAAAATAAATGTCAAAATTAAACTAAACATATTGTAGTGGAAAAAAAAAACTAAACATATTGTAAATAATGACAATCCAAGGGGTCATAATATAATGTTGGAAATGCTGGAAATAAAAAGATAATGTTGGAAATAGAAAAAAATCGAGAAAAAAATTAATACTGAAAAAGGCATCACGCGCTGTTATTTTATTAAAGTTCTGTTTTTTCGGAAAACAGTGAATTTTCATCACAGTAGGACACGTGTCAAAACATCAAATATCAATACATTTGGGCCTAACGCGGCCTCTTAACAAAATTAATAACAATACTAATGAGAATACTGTTTTTTTTAATAAAAAATGATAATCAATAACAACAATAATTTTATATATAAATGAAATTTTAAAATGTGATATAATATGATTATGATATATACCAGAATATAATATGATAATGAAATTTGAAAATTTTGGATATTATTATTGTGTCTAAATTAAATACACCAGAATATAAACTATTTAAATATATCGGAGAGGTATATATTAAAAAAAATATTAGAGAGAATTTTTAAATAAGAAAAAATATATTACATTAGATTGGTGATAATCATGAGTATTAACGTACAAAATTTTAAAGAAAACAATTAAAAAAAAATCACAAATAAATCTAAATCATTTTACGTACTAAAAATATCACCAAAAAGTATGAAATACATAAGTATATGAAAATATTTTTATATATAGGTGATTAATGGCTTCACCTACGGAAATTCGCTACACGCGCGCTACGCGTTCTTGTTGCGTGTGGTTAATAATAATACGAACGAGCGGGACACGTGTCCAAACATTTAATGTTACATAGATTTGGACCTAACGGGGCCTTTTAACAAAATTAATAATGATAATAATAATCTTTTTTTTTCTAAACGATAATATAACCCTTTTTCTATTTTCGTAGTAAATAATAATAAAAAAATAACAATAATTAAGAAAAAAAAATAACAATAATTATAGTATATGAGTTACAAAATTATATAATGTATAAATGAAATTTTAAATGTGATATGAGATAATAATAATAATAATAATAATAATAATCTCTAATTTTTCTACTAGATTTCTTTCAAATTTAGTAAAGCTTTAAAAGTTTGTCAATTCTATGATTATGTATTTTTTTTTTGACAAAATGGTTATTTTAAAAAATGTGTAGATTATAAGTAATGATTATATATTTTTTTAAAACATAGTTATTTTGAAAATTTTGTTGATTATACCCGTGATTATGTATTTTTTTAAAATATATATTTTTTGAAAAATGTGTTATTTTTATAAACACTCCAAACTAAAAATTGTAAGCAAATAGATGAAGCTACCAATAATAAAACTACCCTATGATAATGATAAAAAAAGAAAAAACTAACCTACGTTCAATCCCATAATAAAAAATTAAAAATCCGAATCGACGAAAAAAAAAACAAAATAAAAAAATCCGACTCGAATTATGGAACAATTCGATACTACACAACAGCTTCGAACTTCACCATTAAAGCTCTCAACTTTAAAAATAAATCCATTGTCTTTGCACAGATCCGACCAAAATCTTTGTGGGTTTTCACTCCATCACAGTTTTTGTCGGTAAATCAGCAACGATTTTCTGTATAATACTCTTCAATGCTGGAGCACTAACTAGACACTTGTTATCGTCAAAACAAGACTTACCTTCTTCAGCTGCTCTGCACAGCTGCGGATCCAACGGAACCTTCCCAAGAAACGGTACTCCCATTTCTCTACACATTTGCTCTGCACCGCCTCCACTGCTGCTAAAAACTTCGCTGCACGCCACTATGTTCAATAGCTCCGGTGCTTTCTCTTTGATGTATGAGATTATCTCTTCGGTGACGTCACTTGAGGAGCCAGTTTCTGTTAGCTTCATGAACTTGAAATCCATTAATGGTTGAGATAAACCACTCATGTTCTCTACTACTCCTAGCACTGGTACTCCAACTTTCTTGCAAAAGCTCACTTCTTTTCTAACATCGATTAAGGAGACTTGTTGTGGGGTTGTGACGATAATTGCACCATCGATACCTGTAGCTTGAAGGTATTGGACAATGGAGATGTGTTCGTCTGAAGTTCCTGGTGGGGCATCGACAACGAGATAATCGATCTCACCCCAAAAGACGTCTTTTAAGAACTGTTTGATGAGAGCGTTCTTGCGAGGACCTCTCCAGATCACAGCGTCATCAGGGTGGGGAAGCATGAAACCAATAGACATGACACCAAGGTTATCTTCCACGTAAACCGGGGACCATCCGAGGTTGCTTTGATGAATCTCTTGCCCCTCAAGGCCTAACATTTTTGGAATGCTTGGACCACATATATCTATGTCCATAAGTCCTACTTGATGGTCCATTCCCGCCAGGGCAAAGGAGAGCTGAGCTGAGAAAGTGCTCTTACCAACCCCACCTTTTCCAGACAAAACCAGAATCTTGTGCTTAACAGTAGCCATTCTTTCAGCTATGCCAACCAAATCTGAAGAATACAGGAAATGTAAGCAAAAAATCTCACAAAGAACTTGAACTAGCAACAAAGTGAGTCCAGGACTCCCACACGTAGTGCTGGTTTTGTTGACACGAAGATCAAACAATTTTTTGTTCTAATTATCCCAAGGTGTTACTCTGAAGAGAGAACAACTATAAGAGTGCTCACAGCTTTTCAAGATGTGTGTTCCCAGTAAAAGAAATAAAACTAAGTACATAGGAGAAACAAGCATGGTGATGATATCAAAGATAAATTTCCATCCTACAGACCACTATTTTACTTGCTAATCTGAAGATTTCCAAAGCCTATTTACAATCAATAGATATCCTGGAAAAGAAACAGATTCAGAAGAAATTGAAAATGGATGCGGTAAGGATACATACAAGATACAAGCTCTGATAAACGCAGGAATACAGTTCCTAAACCATTCTAGAGAAGAAGACGCTACAAGAATCATTAAAAATAGAAATCTCTCCAATAATATAGCTTAGAAGCTTTAGTCCCTCATATTATCATAGACCGAACGAGCAGGAACATATAATAGCAGAGAACATGATTGATCGAGAAAGAAGGGGAAAAACAAACCTGGATCAGGTCCCTTAGGAGCGGTGGCACATACTTCCTGATTAGGGCAACCTGCGCAAGAATCTGACTTCCCAGCAGTTTCCGATTGAGGACCTGGGCAATCTATTCACCAACAAACAACGAACAAAACTCAATTAGGTCAAACCTAGACAACTAAATCGAATTTGAAGAAACATTCAGCAAAGTGAGAATATTCGATGATCTTAAACACTGGAAAGAGGGATTAATTTCACTTACGCTCGTTGGCGTTATCCGGAATATCTCCGTTCTCCATGCTGCTACGATTCCGATTAGTTCCTCACTAGTGAATAACCAAATTCCTCGTATATACGTGAAAACTCGCTATGGCGGCGACTGTGGAAGGCGGCGGCAACAATAACGCAAAAGTAAAGCCCATTTTATTTCTATGGCCCATGGGCCTTAAAAATGTAATATTACTTTATGAATATTAATTTAATTGGTCCAACTTAGACAATTCTCTTATGCATTTTTCTAGAGTAATAACATTTTAATTTAGTGGGTCAAGTTCACCAAGAATGACCATTAATTCTGATTTTTTCAAAGTTATTTTTCTAATCTATACCATTTAAAAAAAAAGACTATTTTGATGTGACTAATTCAAGCTAAGCACTCTATGTTAAAATACATAAATTGAGTTAATTATATAAAATCTAAACTCCAATAAATGAGCTTAAAAATGTGAATTTTTAAATTAAATAAACTTAAGTGCTGTCCTTTTTGACATAACTCTATGATTAAAAAAAAATAATGAAGTGTCAAACTCTATGATTATTATTTATGGAATCTCATTAAAAATTGTATAAGAAAAAAAGAGGCAAATGAAAAAAAAAGGCTTTTAGCAGTTGTACGTTTCTAGAGCGTACAAAGTATAAAAAGCGAGAATGTTCGGCTTACTGTAACCGCGTCGCAGAGGATAACTCTTTCCTCTAATCCAAATAGCAATGACACTTTGTCCACAATCGTCTCTCCTCTTTCTCTCTCTACGGTCTTCGTCGTCGTCATCACATTTTTCTTCTCTGTAAATTCGTCGGATTCTAGAAACTGGGCTTGATCAATTTTGACTCTTTGCACATTAAATCTTCATTAATTCGAGGTCCTGATCTCGAAAGTTTGGTTACCAGTTGATCTTCTGGAGTTCGGAAACCCTAGCGGACCTCCATAGATGTGATCTCGTAACCTCGAATTACTTTTTTGAAAATTTTGGATTGTCGATTGGAAATTTGGGGGAAAATTTTGGTTTTGGTGGAGGGAAATGCCAAGCGTAGGTGTGAAGCTTTATAGCGTATTCTTTAAGTTACTTTTGAAACATCGTTTGCAGAATCTAATTTCGATTTCAGCTGATGGGTTAACGGATTCTTTTGGTGTCTCGACCCGATCTGATGAATCCGTTGCCGCTGCGAATCCGTCGTTTAGCGATGGGGTTGCTACCAAAGATATTCACATTGATCCAATGACATCACTCACGGTAAGGATCTTCCTTCCTGAATCTGCTCTTTCTCCACCTGAACCCATTTCGCTTAAGCTACGTCACAGAGATAACAATCATCAGCAACCCAGATCTGTTAATCACGATTCTCCAAACGAATCTCGTCGGACCAGCTATGTAAGCAACAACGAGAATTTAGAATCATACGGAGGATATGCGCCACCCACAAAGAGGAATTCTCGGAAACTTCCAGTGATGTTGCAGTTCCATGGTGGAGCTTGGGTTAGCGGAAGTTCTGATTCTATGGCTAATGATTTCTTTTGCCGGAGAATAGCTAAAGTATGCGATGTAATCGTATTGGCTGTAGGCTATAGGCTTGCGCCGGAGAATCGGTATCCTGCAGCTTTCGAGGACGGGGTCAAAGTGTTGAATTGGCTAGGGAAACAGGCTAATTTAGCTGATTGTTGCAAGTCTCTGGGTAATCGACGCGTTAATGGCGTTGAGGTTAAGAAAATGAACGTTCAGGGACAGATAGTTGATGCTTTTGGAGCTTCCATGGTTGAACCTTGGCTAGCAGCTCACGGCGATACTTCCAGGTAAATCCAACATCTTTATATATGCAACGAATGCTCAGTTTCAAACACACATAGCTTTCCTTATGATGCATCAGATTTGTCCAGGATTGTTTTGTGTAACAACTTGTCTTTCTTGTTACTGTCTATCTTCCATTTACACCAGTTTAAGCAGTGCAGAACTATGAGTTAAAGACACCTATGGTTAAAATCATTGAATGCATTGCTCTCAAGTGGTTAGAAATTGACCTCATTTAAAGAATTTAGATCTTGATGTGATGCATTAGGAACTAGGATGGAACAGCTATACTGATGTTTGTTCATGTAGACTAGATTCTTGAATTTAGACCCCATAAGGCATATCTGATCTTCAGAATAGTTTCGAGTTAATCATGACGAACAGGGTACTTCAAACTAGTTATGCTCTTAGATAGCTTATCTTTCATTGCTTTACACATCATCAAATGATGTTCTGACCTTATTTTTCCTGCCATTACAACAGATGTGTTCTTCTTGGGGTGAGCTGTGGTGCAAACATAGCAGACTATGTAGCTCGGAAAGCAGTGGAAGCTGGGAGATTACTAGATCCGGTGAAAGTTGTAGCACAGGTTCTAATGTACCCTTTCTTCATCGGAAACTCCCCAACACAATCTGAGATAAAGCTAGCAAACTCGTACTTCTACGATAAATCCATCTCTATTCTTGCTTGGAAACTCTTCTTACCAGAGAAAGAATTCGATTATGACCACCCAGCAGCAAACCCACTTGCACATGACCGGACAGGACCACCTCTGAAGCTAATGCCACCAACGTTAACAGTAGTAGCTGAACATGATTGGATGAGAGACAGAGCCATTGCATATTCAGAGGAGCTAAGAAAGGTAAATGTAGATTCTCCAGTCTTGGAATATAAAGATGCAGTTCATGAGTTTGCAACACTTGATATGCTTCTCAAGACTCCTCAAGCACAGGCATGTGCTGAAGATATTGCCATATGGGTCAAGAAATACATCTCACTCCGTGGTCATGAATTCTCTTACTGAAACTTGTGTCTTTATTTCTCATATTCATTTTCTTCAATTTTTTTGTAATATAGCAAAATTTTCTTCTTAGGAATTAGAGACAATATTTGATATTTTTTGTGCAAAATTTATCAATTTTTGGGGG
>KE151199.1:1367206-1387608 GCA_000411095.1 Aethionema arabicum
TAATTTATATCATAAAAAAATGTTCGTTCATTGCACGAGTACGATACCTAACATTTTTAATAGATTGTTTAATGATATCTTACGTAATTAAATTCATATTTTTGTTATAAATTTTATGCAAATAATTACTATAAAACATCATCACGTAACAGATATAATTAAAAATAACTTATTTAGAAAAAATATAATTATGGGTATTATCCACAAAATTTTAAATTTAACTAACTATTCAAAAAATTACATAATCATGAGTTATAACCAAAAAAAACAAAAAAAAAATTTATAAAAAAACTTAATCATGGATTATAATCCAAAATTTTTTTTAATTTTGATGTTTTAGTTAGTTTAATTTTCTCTTTGATACATTTTTTTTAGCTTAAAGAATATATATAACAAATATTTTTACTAATTTTTTTTTCTTTATAAACATTATTTTACGTGATAAATATATGATTACGAATACTAAATCTAATTCTTAGTATTGTAAATCTTTTATAAGAAAGTCTAGCAATATTCATTTTTAAATTAGTCACCAACATTAATTTAATTTAAAGTTAATAAAATAAAACGTGTTAGAGACAAAATAAACAAAAATCAATATATCATTCACTTTAGATCCTCTGAGCCGAGCCAACCAGAAGGTTCATTACAAAACTCAGTGTACTCTCTTGCCTTTGTTAAGCGAGACTGGTCTAGGACCCAAAAGATTCAAATCAATGGTAGCTCCATAACTCTCAGCAGATCTAATCACTGCGTCGTACGCCTTACAAGACAGCTTAAGCCCTTCATTTCCACCTCTCAAGTATAACTCATAAGCAAGTCTTGG
Source organism: Aethionema arabicum (assembly GCA_000411095.1). Lineage (NCBI taxonomy): Eukaryota > Viridiplantae > Streptophyta > Magnoliopsida > Brassicales > Brassicaceae > Aethionema > Aethionema arabicum. The sequence goes on from KE151199.1 coordinate 1,368,033, forward strand.
CTTTGCATCATTAGCCAGTGCTTCAATTAACATCTCGTAGCTTATCTCATTAGCCTCAATTTTCTCACTTTTCATACGCTGAAACCATTCGTACGCTACATTGCTTGACCCATTCCTCGCACATTCACTTATAATTGCGTTATATGTCACAACACTCGGCTCTATTCCCTTTGAAGCCATTTCCTTCACAAGGGTTTCCAAAAGATTGAATTTTTTCTGACCTGTAAGTACTGAAGCCATTATTGTGTATGCGTAAAGATTAGGCTCAATCCCTACCTTAACCATATGGTTCCAAACACGAAACGCTTCATCATATAACTTCCCTTTCTCAAGTGCACTAAGCAAGGCTCCATATGAGATTACTGTTGGCTTTTCGCCGGTTTCAATCATCCTTTTAAAGATTTGGATTGCAGCAGCTGTTTCAGAGGCTTTTGAACATGCTACAAGAACTGCATTCCAATGTCTGCTTTGAGGTTTTAGTCCTTTATCTTCCATTTTGTTGAGTAATCTAACTCCCCATCTCCATATCCCTCTCCTGCTAGCTGCACTGAGTAAGATATTGAAATGAGAGACTACTAATTCATAAGACAGGTTATTCGGTTCAGGACCATCGTCAAGAAGATCCTCGTAGATCTCTAATGCTGCCCACCATTTCTTGGCTTTACCCATTAGCCAAATCAAGTGGTTGCAGACAGATAAACTAATCTCAGGAAACCTTTCTCTGATTCTTTTATACAGCTCTTTGCCAACAATATGATGGTCTTCACGTGTACACGCCCATATAAGCCGCTCATGTTCTTCCCTACTTACTTTAATCCCAACAGTATCCATTCTATTCAGAAGCTTCAACACTTTAGTAGCTAAATTCTCATCTTTCACTAGCCATTTCCTCATCACTTGATAACAGATTTTACCTATAAAGTTTTCAAATTTCACAAACTCGTTTTCCCAATCATAATCTGTGTTCTTTCCTATTTCCCCTTTGTTATATTTCTCTCGCAATTCAACGAAGAAATTTAAAGCTCCCATTCCGTCTTCCATTCTTCTGTAGACTAACAAAGCGGTAGAATATGTTATTGGAGAAGGCTCAAAGCCTTTTTCCTTGACTAAATCAAGAATCGTAAGTGCTTTTTGAAACTCTCCTTCTTCAGTGTAAATAACCATTAAAGTATTGTATGTAACAATGTTTGGAACAATTCCTTCTTCCTCCATATCACTTACTATCTTCTCTGCTTCTCCAAACCCATTAGACTGTTTCATAGCACCCAAAAGACTATTATATATGAAAAGATTTGGTCCAATTACACCACCTGACTCATTCTTTTTCCTCTTAAGCCATTCTACTACTGCCATTGCAGGTTTCAGTCTCTTATCTTTGCCAAAACCTCTAATCATAGCACAATACACTTGTAGAGGTAACTCTCCTTTCTCCTTGAGAACAACATCTACATCATCTGCTGTCTTAGCAGCTCGTAAACTATATGCTAATTCTCGAACATTAACTCTTGAATTGCCTTCTTTTCCTCCATTTACTGCCTGTAAATCAGAATGATCAAAGTCTAGTTTTGAGTTCTCTCTGGAGAGTTCTTCCTCCTCGAGTTCTCGTTGCTCAGTGGCCCATCCTACCCCAACAGATGAGCTCAACAAACTTCTCTTTGGCTCACACAGAAACAGAACTTTGGAGCTATGGTTTATACCCAATCCTACAAATTTCCTATTACTTGAAACTAAAATCAAGCTAGAGATAGTACCAAAGCAAGCCTGCGCAACAAAACAATGCCTCTTCCTAATCTTAGGACTAATAACAAAACAAGAGCAATCTAGTAACTCAACATCCAATTTTGGTCGAATCAAAAGTCCAAAATTCAATGGACAAATGCTTAAAGCTTGCATCGCTTCCAACACAATTTCACCAGCAATTACAATCAAAAAGAAACCAACACCTCAAATTTCGCATGTTGTCGTAAAATTCACCGGCGCAAACAATAGCCCATTAACTGAAATTCATCAATATCATCTTGGTTGAATATAATTCATCACTAGCAAACAAAAAATTCCCTCAAACACAGATTGTTACACCTCCATATTAATGTTTGCTTCAAACATACGAATCGAAAACCAAAAAAAAAACCCAAATGATATCAAACACGACCTATCACGATCCTATCCTATCGCCTAATCTATTCACCAGGAATCCCCAACAACGCAGAATTATAGAGTTCGACATTGAAACGCAACTTTTTCAAGGGACTGAAACCTCTCAGTGATGGTGTGGTGAGCATGTGGCCAACCAGTTTTCCATGAGCGGGTAAGCTTCAATCTGAAAACGACGTCGTTTAAACCTTTTTATTTTATCAGAAATCGCTCAATTATTGGGCCGAGTACGGTTATACTTAGGCCCAGTTACATTTTGTTGTCGAAAGGGCCAGTTACATTTATAATTTTCTTCCACATTTAAAATTAAATTAATTAGACGAAACCGAAGCAAAAAAAAAGAACTAAACCGTCTAATACTTTAATCGATAAATTTAACTGATTAAACCATATGTATAAATTAATAAGCAATACATTTAATTTAATCGATTTGACCCCAAATTACAACATATATAACAATATCGTCGACATATATCTAAATAACCGACTAATCATTTAAATATCCTATCTCTAAAACATATTTCTTGAAAAAGGAATAAAATTACAAATTATAAGTTCCACATGTAACATAAATGCATTGAAGACCATGCTTTTAGGTTGGGTACAAAACAACAAATGAAATATGTCCGCTTATAAAATATCCAATAAACATGTTGACCCCATGCTTATAAACATATACATACATGAACAAATTGACCCATAACACACATTTTGATGTGCATAGACAAAGACTACATATATACATTTTCTTTAGATCCACATTATTTGTATATATGTAAGTGTATGTGTATGATTATGATGGGAAGCCATGTTGGTGTGGATAAATCTTGTTACAAAGAGATATCACCATATCTCAGATATCGTCTTCTAGCTATTACAATATCTCGTGTCGACATGGCATCTTCTCCATCCATTATTTCATTTGAGATTAATCACACACATATATTATAATGATATAATCCAACAAATAAAATAAAACAATCCATTATGTAGATATAGTACATAATTAATTTTGTTTTAAATGGTATAAATTTGAAAAATTGAACACAAGTTGCAAAATGATTTTTAAAATTTTGACATGTAGTAGAAATATTTTGTAATCATAAGCTTATATATGGCAGGCTGGTTGATCTCTAATAAGATATTCGAGATATTATTCTTTAGACATCATTAATTTATAAACTCACACATATATATAATTTTTCTTATAATATTGGCTAAATTAAAAGTGATATTATTTATAATTTGTCGTTATTTCAAAAGGTTCTTATGCATTATTATAACTTTCAACAGAATGGTCCTACCACATGGCCTATCCTTTCACAATACTCAAGTTCACACACGGTTTACTTTGATTACCACTAAAGGACAAATTAAACTTATGTCGACTTTACTTAATGTATATGATTATATCAAATAATTAATACATTTGAAATTTTATCTATCAATTTCTCTTAAATATATAAGTAAAAATCTCTCTAATATCATGTATATATATAGTACCACACACACATATATATCTTATAGAATATGAATATAACTTTAAATGGGTAGATTAGTATCTAAAAACTTATAATGAGGTTTAGGACTTATTAAAAAAAACATTAAAAACTATTTGTCAACAACTTATATAAAATAAAATAAAACAATTTAAATAACCAAAATGTTAATTAATCACTAAAAAGTCGGCTTTAACTAAACGTACAGCCAAACTCAATTTTTAATTATTAATAATTGAAACCTTGGTTATGAATTCATATATTATTCATGATCTAAATATAAAAATAATTTCTCAAAGTAAGATAAACTTTAATAGAACAAGGTCGGTCCGCCGAAATTCCTAGACATAACAAAACCTACCCATAATTATTTTAAATTAAATTAATTAACAGTACAATAATTTAGATTTCAAAGTTCAGTTTTCCGATCCTTCAATCAAGGACAAATTGTTTATTAATAGTTGAACAATCCCTCCATGTGCTCACATCCTATTTAAATCTAATTTATCTTTTGTCGGCACATTTGTAATTAATTTACCTAATTTTTTTAATCATGTATTATAACTAATTGACTCCTAATAATTAATTACATAACATAAACAAATTAAAAAAGGAAGAGCTTTACAAGTTGCACATGCAAGTATGTATGTAGTTTTTGTCTTTATCCAATCTATTATCTCTTATATAAACCACTTATACTTTTCCAAGTTCCATGTATCTCAAAGCTTATATAAGAGAATATACATACATAACTAAAAAAAAAGAGAGATCATATAAAGATGATGAAATTCAAATCAAAGAGATTTGGAATTAGATTTGGATTTGGTAAAAGATCAATGAAACAAGAACAAGATCAAGAACAGCTTAAAGGATTTGGTAAGAAGAACAATAGCAATAATAATAATGAGATAAAGTGGGAGCTTAGACCAGGAGGGATGCTTGTTCAAAAGAGACAAGAGAGCATAGGCGAAGACTTGATCTCAATTAGAGTTTCTACTTTTGATCACTTTCATCATCTCTCCATTGAAGCCACTTCCACTTTTGGTAACTTTTCTTCTCAATTCTCACCCTTCCATATTAATTAATACCCCTTTTTTTTTGGAATTTGTCTCAATTTAGTATCATATAGTATTATAGATTAACAATTCTTTTATTAATGGGTCTAATAAATAAATCATATATATATATATTATGAACATTTCAATGATTTTTCCTCACACAAAAAAAAAATCACTTGAAATTATAAAATATGAATTATGTTGTGATCCATTTTTAGCACTTTAAAAATCATACGTTTGTGAATTGTAAATAAAGTATAAATAAGTATTATGAATTTTCTTTTTTGTAGATTATGATATTGTATAATTCAATAATTTAAAAAAAATCTATAATAATTGATAATTATGAATTTGCAGGAGAACTGAAGATGGTATTATCATTAGTAACCGGTTTAGAGGCGAAACAACAAAGATTATTATTCAAAGGAAAAGAAAGAGAAGACGAAGAATATCTACACATGGTTGGTGTTGGTGACAAAGACAAAGTCTTATTGTTACAAGATCCTTCTTTCAACCACCAAAAACTTATCATTTCTTCTTCTGCTTCTTCTCCCATTTTAATTATCTAATTTTTTAATTATTAACTTCTTGGTGAATATTAATTATAAAATCACTCAACCAAATTATGTAGCTAGGGTTTGATAAAATTTGTAAGCATTTATATGCTTTTTCGTGTTGTACTATATTTGATAATAATTTACATACAAACTAATTATTTTATAATTTTGAAGAAACATTATACAATAAATATTCACTAATTTTACTTGTCATTATTGTACATTTTTTTTAATTAATTCGGAGGATTTAATTTGGATTAGTTTCTTACAACAGAATTAAAACCGGGCAACAAAACCGAAATTTCTGCATAAACCAAGCTGGTCAATACACCTCTATACAGAGACCAACATCTCTACGTTTATTTACAAATCTCGGTACAACCCGGTTTAATCCCAATTTCTCATACCAATACAATACCAATCATCGGTTTATTCGCTCATTTCTATATCCAAACCATAGGTTACGGATCGTCTCTCTTCACAAACCGGCCCTGAAATTTAAAATTTGAAGCAAACCAATTATCAAACCGGAAAATTCAACACAATCAAATAAATAGTTGTACAATAAATTCATAAAATAAAAAGCCTACTTTGATACGAGGACGTTTCTCAGCGTTGAGTTTTCGAACTTGGTATCGAATTCTCTTAGAGAAAAGGCGGTTTTGTCGTTTCTCTTTATATCGGAGCAAACTAGCTTCTCTATGTCCTCTCCATAACATCGCCGTTGGTTCCATCTCCGGCACCGCCCATATATTCCCCGCCTCGCTGCCTCCACCACCGCTCCAACCATCCATTACCCCCTAAAACCACCAACACATATACACAACACGTCAAACATCACATATATCGACAACTATATGCTATATGAGTACAAAATACATATAAGAAATATATGTTGGTTGTCCAACGCTTGGCAACAATGTAAACTGTGATCGGTGACCTATAAAATACAGATTATAGCTAAATAATATTTATAATTTTACCCTATGTTTTCACGCATTAATAAAATGTCTAATAAATTTGTATAATTCATTTTTCTTCTTATGTACAATTTCAACAAGAAGTTGAATTATATCAAAATAGATTAATTACAAATGTTTCTTATTTGTACATGCATAAGAAGAAAAAAAATTAAAACATCAATTTTATAAAACAAGAAACTAAATCTCTATATTTTTATCAATTTCTATATTTTTATCAATTTCACATAGAGAAAAAAACTATAATTCTTCAAGATCGCAATTTATATTCCATGCTTTATAACTTTATGTAATTTTTTTTTGTCGAATAACTTTATGTAATTCAGTTTTACAATTTGCTAATTTTTTTTTTTGTTATGGTTATATTCAAAATTTCATACGAACTATAATTGAATTAAACCCATGATTTTCAGCAAAATTCTCACCGTTTTTTGCAGGTAAAAAGGTGTATTAAATCAAGAATTGATTATGAATTAATTAAAAAAAAAAAAAAACTTACATCAGCGGAAGCGGCGGCATGCAAATCCGGCACCGTTTGGGGTGGTTCTCCGTCAACATATAATGTCCCTTTATCTGACCAAGCCTCCATTATCTGCTCATAATCAAGCTTTAAAGTCAGCGAATGCCGTTTTAAACCACCACCGCCGCCGCCAATTTCATCATCTTCGCCGCACCACTGTGGAGTTCCACTCCGACTCATAACTTCCTCAACAACTTCTGAGTAACTCACCCATCGCTCCTCTGCTCCATCTTCCTCACTCGCTCCTTTTCTCATCGCCGTCCTTAAAAGCGAAGATGATGAGTTTCCATGCTCTTTATGATCGTACGGAGACAGAATCGTACCTCCGCAGTCGACATCGACGGCGGTGGAGGAGGAATGGAGGAGATCGTGGATCGATGAAATTGTACTGTCGGTGCCGGAATTGAACAGATAGGCTGCAACGTTGTCGTATTGATCCCCTCCTTCTTTTTCCGCTACGATGTCGTATTGATTACTTCCTTCTTTGTTATCAGCTACGGCGTCGTTTTGATTAACACCGTCTCTGTTTTTCTCCGTGCGTTTACACGGCGTCGTTTTGGGGTTGCTCTGTTTTGTTGATTTTTTCTTGGTTTTGGAATTTTGGTTGATTTCGTGAGAAGTGTTGAGTTCAAGCTTAAGACTGAGAAACTTAGGCTTCTTTTTCTTCTTCTTTGTTTTTTTCTTTACTCTGATTTCACGAGAAGCTTCAAGATTTGGTGGTTTAAACTCCATGGAAGTAGTTTCCCTCTGTTTCTTCTTCTCGATCCTCGTCGATGTTCTTGTTTTCTGATTCTCTTCTCTAACCGGACTTGTTTTATTACTACACATCTCTTTGTTTCTTCTCTATTCTCTCTTTCTTTCTCTCTCTTGATCGAATGAGCTATGTAGGTGGGTGGAGAGAGAGGAAAAGGTGATGTTGATGGTACCTTCAGACACGTGTCGAGGTGTGATTGGGTAATAGGTTTGTAATCTTGGATTCCGTTTGGATGTGTTTGGGAGAGATATAAGATTAGATTGCGCATAAGTCATATGGTATAGTATGTTATCAAATTATATAAATCTCTTTTTTTAGTCACCAACATTTATAACGCTCACGTTTTCTTATTCAAAATTGCTATTTCGGACTTTTCAAGATACAATTATTATCTGCATTTTTTTGTCAATTTTAAAAAATACAAGAACCTAATTCATCATAAATATATAAATGAGAGGAATTAATGGTAAGTATGAAGATTATTGGGTTAATCGTAAATATATGGTTTCCACCGACAGCAATGACTAATGAAATGATATATAGTACAGTAGCATCCTGAACTATTGTTGTCTTTTGATGACACCTTTTGTATCATTCTATTTATTTTTCTTCTCTTAATTTTATATTTTAATAATCGATCATGTTCACGTGATAAAAATAAATACTACATGTTATTTGTAATATATATATGGGATTTTTCCGTACATCTTATGTAATCGCCTTATATAGTATTTTTATCATCAATTTATTTATTTAATTTTTTCTGAATCATCAAAAGATTTTTTAAAGATTGAGCAGCTGAAATTTTATTGAAATAATAATACTATATAGAGTTTTATAAATTAATTTAATAAGAAGAACGGTCCTTCTCGGAATGTAAATATTCTAGTACACTGAAGTAATACTTGTAATTAAATGCTATAATACCATCATAGCTTAGAATATATATTTTTGGAATATCACACATAAGTTCTATTTACGCAACAATTATAACACATACTAAAATTCAATACCATCCTCTTTTAAATTTCTTAATTTTTTTTTTACTAAATAGTGTAATTGTTAATATAATCTAAAACATTTATATTGACCAAAAAAAGAACTAATGACGTAACAATTAGGATAATTGACAAGAATGCCATTATTTATGAAGAGTGACGTAGGAAATATGGTAAATATTGTCAGAGTGATAAGGAACCAATCAAAGAAAAGCCTACACGGAAAAAGAACATAGATGGGCCCCACATCCATTGACTAATTTCCTTTCCAACACTTTTTTCGTTTGCTTATTAATAATTTAATACAATTCCAAAAGTACTTAATGTAATTAAAATAGTATTATTATAAATTAGAACCCTAAAAAAGGCCCACAAAATTCAATTATATAAAAACAGTTGGAAAAAAAAAGAATTTGTTCTAACAAAATTTAAATAATGATACAAAATAGTGTGTTACAAAAAAAAAAATTAATGATACAAAGTAGTTATAGTAAACTCCAATTAACCTCGAGTGAAATAAACGTATATATATAAATAAAATGGAGGGTCTCATCTCATGTTAAGAGATTATAATAAATTAGAAGATTGATCCAAGAAATAAACTTAGAAAAAGAATAAGCTAGCGGCGACGGCGAATGCGCCGGTGAAAGAGAGCTTAACGGTGGATACGGCACCGTTTGCGGGTGCCTCAGCAGTGGGCCCATCACTAGGCCCATCAGCAGCGGAGCTACTATCCTCATCAGGTGTAGGAGCTGGTGGGGAGGACACGTCAGGTCCGTCGGCGGAGTCGCTAGGACTAGTCGCTGAGTAATCGTCTTCGGCGGCAGGTCCTTCTGCGTCAGGGGAAGAAGCTTTGGGGGAAGAAGCGGTGGGAGCAGCGGGAGATTTGGTTGGGGCGGTGGGAGCTTTGGTTGGAGCGGCGGGANCGAAAGCGGTTGCAACGGCTAAAGCTAAAAGGGCAAAAACGACAATTTGGCGTGCCATTTTCTTTTTTTTTATAATTTTTTTTTTTTGAGATTAAAAGGAGAATATGCTCCAAAGCTAAAGCAGTACTTTTTTTTCCTTTTTTTGTTTTTTTTTTCTTTTTTAACTCTTACGGATAATTACTGCAAAAGCTTGCGGATGAAAAAGGTAATAAATGAGGAAGTGAATTTATATGTTTTAAAATTGAGAAAAATAAGGGAAATTAATGGAAATGAGAAAATTAATGAATCTATCCATCTTATTTTAGAGACTTTCTTAATTTAATATGCCCAAATATAGTATCCCCTAGTTGAATAGTCCTTGACCAAATATAATTTTCTTTAGAAATTGACCAAAACGTTTTTTAAATGTAGAATTTGTGCCGGATAACTCAGACCGGACTCTATCCATTCTGATGATAGTCAACGTTTTTCCGTGTCTTCAAATGGAAGTCAATGTATTAATGGTCTATTTATTGATTTAGTTACATATATTTGGTCTATTTATTTGTTATAGGAATCACATTTCTTTATAATTGTGTACATAAATATATTTGTTTATTTATTTGAATTTGCAATAGTTATTAAATATATATATATATATATGTCATCTTTTGCAAACATAATTTGAATATGAGTTCGAGGTGTCTCTAACATTATACAATGTATCTATAATTAAATCTAGATAAAGATTTTAAAATATATATAGATAATGATTTGTTCCATATGTCACATGTTTAATTACTTACATTTCAATTCATGTGTATTGATTTTTTTTTTCTTTCTACAGAGATGTGTATAATAAAAGATTGAAATGATGACTAAGGTGTCCAGTCAAAAAAGGAAGTAAAGAGAAAATGACTAAAATGAGTATTTCTTAAAATTTATTAATATTAATTAACGAATAATTTCAACCAATACATGAAAAACAAAATCTGGTTAGTATTAAATCATACAATAAATTTTCAATACAAACAATTATTATTTGTTTGTATATGTAAATCCACAAAAGGAAGATAATTAATTTGATTTGTTGACTACATTTTGTGGCCTGCACATATTAATTGATAGTCTATAAATACATTTTGTGTTCTTGTGTATATATATATCTGTATAGAAGATAAGAAAAACATTGCAAATTATTAAAAAAATACAATGTTAGTGTTGTCATTAGAATTTATCTTAATCTCCATTTTACTTCTTCTTCTTCCTCTTCTTTATATTTCTTCAAATTATTATAAGCAAACTAAAAAAAGTGTAAAATGTTCAATAAATGGAAGCATGGGGTTGCCTTTCATTGGCGAAACTCTTTCTTTCTTCAAACCTCATAGATCAGATTCCATTGGAACTTTCTTACAACGAAAAATCTCAAGGTATATATTTGCTTATTTATATTTAATATTTTAAAAAATATAGGAAAAAAATTGTTTTAAGAAAAATGTTTTGCTTTGAAGTATGTGAATATATTTTAATTTTTGCAGATATGGAAAAGTGTTTAAATCAAATATTTGTGGAGGAAAAGCTGTGGTGTCATGTGATCAAGAATTGAACATGTTTATACTTCAAAATGAGGGGAAATTATTTGAATCTGATTATCCAAAAGCAATGCATGATATTCTTGGCAAATATTCACTTTTATTAGTTACCGGAGAACTTCACAAGAAATTAAAGAGTGTTATCACTAATTTCATCAATCTTACAAAATCCAAGCCTGAATTTCTTCACTACTCTGAGAATCTCTCGGTTTCAATGTTAGATTCATGGAAAGGACGTGGCGAAATTGAGTTCCATAAACAAGTTAAAATGGTAATTAATTAATTAATCAAATAAATAATCATTAATTAATGTTTTCTAATAAGCTTTTTTTGGTTTGAATAATATTGTAGTATACACTAAGTGTGATGGTGAATCAAGTGATGAGCATTGAGAAAGAGGATCCAGCAAGAAGCTATGTGTTGGAAGATTTCTTAACTTATATGAAAGGTTTCATTTCATTACCAATTCCACTTCCCGGAACAGCTTATACTAATGCCATTAAGGTTAGAATATTCAATATTCAAGATTCAAGATTCCTGTCATCAAATATAAATATATAATATATATATATATATATATATATATGTGTGAATTTATCATATTATATTGTANTATCATATTATATTGTATATTATGGTATGATATATGTGTGTGATGGTATGAATATGTAGGCTAGAAAGAGTTTATCTTCAAGGGTAATGGAGATGATAAAAGAAAGGGAATTAGAGAAGAAATCAAGAAAAGAAGATTTTCTTGATTTGATAATATCAAATGAAAATCTAAAGTATGAAGAGAAAGTTAGTGTTGTTTTGGACATTTTACTTGGAGGTTTTGAGACAAGTGCCACTCTTCTTTCTTTAGTTGTCTATTTCCTTGCTCAATCTCCACATCTTCTTCACAAACTCAAGGTCTCTTCTCTCTCCTCTCTCTCTTTCTCTCTCTCTCTCTATATATATATGTATGTACAAGTGAATGTGAATGTGTGTATATATATATATATATAGGAGGAACATGAAGCCATTAGAGCCAACAAAGTAGAGGGAGAGCTTTTGACTTTGGAAGATTATCAAAAGATGGACTTCACTCAAAACGTACATGTTCTTATGTATTTATATACATATCAACATTATAATATAGTTATATTTATTGACATTTTAATTAAATCTACAGGTGATGTCTGAAGCATTGCGTTGTGGAAATATCGTTAAAACAGTACATAGAAAAGCTATTCACGATATTGAATTTAAAGGTATAAATTTAATTTTGGATCGATATTATATTATATATATAAAAATGTTAAAATTTAATTTATTAATTAATCGATATGGTTGGAATATGTAGAATGTGTGATACCAAAGGGATGGAAAGTATTTCCAATATTCACAGCAGCACATCTTGATTCATCTCTTCATGAAAATCCTCATCAATTTAATCCCATGAGATGGACCGTAAGTATATGTTTTATTAAAATAAATTATGGGTTTTGGAATGAATTAATAAAAAAAAATATAGGATAAAGGGAAGATGAATAAGAAAACGACGGCGTTTGGGGGAGGAATAAGAGTGTGTCCTGGTGGTGAACTTGGCAAAATTTCAATTGCCTTCTTCCTTCACCATCTTGTCCTCTCTTTCAGGTTTCTCTCTTTATATTAACTTATTAATTAAAATTAATTATTCTTATCTGATATAATCATCTATTTAATATTTATACCTCATATACGTAGAAATATTAAATTATAAATATATTATACTTTGTTAATATATATATTATGTTTATTTAATTATATATAATGGTAGGTGGAAGGTAAAGAAAGATGAAATGCCAATAGCGTATCCGTACGTGGAGTTTAAGAGAGGAATGCTTTTGGAGATTGAGCCAATTTAATGTTTTTAAATCATACTTATAATTTTAATACTTATTGTGTTTTTTTTACAGCTTTTAATGTTTTTCCCCCCTTGTAATTTCGATTGTCATATAAATAACATAATTTCTTTTTTTGCTATGAACTTATAAATATTCCTGATTTTGTGCCATTTTTCTTTTTCAGTTTTACAATTTTAATTCAAATCTTTTACACTAACACATACTCCATATGGTTAGAATTTCATTTTTTTTTAATTTAGTGAATACAAATTAAAAACCATTAAGATACGAAAATGAATACTAGAAAAAACTCTGGTAAAAAAAACTCATAATCATAATTAGAAACTCATTAAACCAAATATAGCCATAATTATAATTAATGTTTTGTTTGTTCACATAAAGACTCTAGGAACAGAGAGTTTGGAGGGTAAATGACGATTTAGACCTTGGAAAGATTTGTCAAAGGCATAGTTATTGTTGAGAGAAGAAGGATTAACTTGCATAAAAAGGTAATTACCAGCAAAGAGATCACCAAAATGTGATTGACTCTCCTTTAACCTCTTCAATACTTTTAAAATCCCAATTTTAACCTTACTCGCTTTCTTCTTCACAAATCTTCTTAATCCCCTTATCTTAACCCTAACCCTAATCCTCCTCCTCCTTATTCCTCCTCTTAATGACAACACTCTCTTAAACCTACAACAAAACCCCAATAATGTCTCTTCACAAATTCACAAAAGTCAAAATCTTTGTAGAAAAAGCAGCAGTTACAGGACTAAAGTTACCTGTAAGAATGTGATCTTGTTGTTGTTGTTGTTCCTATGGTTTCATCGAAAACATGATCTTCTTCTAAAGAGAGTCTTTTGTAAGGGAGACTTATGAGTTTGGGAGAAGAATCCATGGAAAGTTGTGATTTTTATGAGTAGCTTTCAAGAGGTTTCTTTAAGAAAAAAAGGTTTATAGATTGATATGAGTTGTCAATGATGTTAATGTATGAATGTGTATGGTTGGTGGGTCGATTTCTTTTCAGTAGTTAGGTCTCTCTGTATCAATTTAATGCACTTCTTTTCCTCATTTTATCCCTCCATTTAATATTTTACATTTTTTTTACAAGAAAACATTTTTTACTCGTGAAGTTTGACAACTAATACAGACATATATAAATTAGATTTCGGTCCCTAATTTAAGAAAAAAAATCATCATATAATTTAGTATATAGTAAAATATAGTTTGATTAAGATGAAAAAATCCATGATTTTGTTTTTTTGTTAAAGAAGAAGAAGACAAGAGTACAAGGTTGGTCTGATGTGATATAAGTAACTTTTAAGACGACATGTGAAGATGATCCAATATTATTGTAATAGCCAACAACTAACGGAGGCTCATAAGTCACAACATCATTATACCAAACTTATATCAGAAACCATTCTTTTTTTACTCCAAGCAAAGAAAGAAACGAGTGAAGAACAGATTTTGAGTTAAAGAAAGTGAATAAAGGAACAAACGAACACATTTTTTTATGCAAAGATTCGATTGGATCTTTCTTGAGTAATTAGATAGACGGACCAAACTAAATTCACAAACGTAGTAAGAAGATGAAGAAGAAGGGAAGGGTCGGGTCGTGTGGTCTACTTGTGTTAGTAGAGCTTTATTCTTGTGTGGATGGGAGCACGGCAAATCGGACACACTTGAAGATCTGGTCCACACTCGCAACAAGTCTTTGTGTTTCGTATTTTAATCCAACACAGCAAACACAAAGTTAATTTCATGTTACTAATCAATTGAAAACAAAAAAGATTGATTTGCTGGAGATTTCTTTACCTGATGACCACAACCAAAAGCCATATCTTTTGGATTGCTTAGACATATTGGGCATAGCTGTTTCAAACATCAAGAATCAAGAAGATGAAGATTTCAAGCTTTTCGATGTCTTTGTAGATTGTAGAAGAGAGTTAGTTACCTGATTATCAGAGTTCAAGCTTGCAGAGGGTGGAGCGGCACTAGACCTTACTGGATAGCTTTCATTTGGATATGGAGGAACACTCGGTTTGAAACTAGGATGTCTGGACATGCTATTGCTCGGAGAGTAGTTGTAGGACGATGATCCACCTGGAGGTGGAAGGGGGAATCTTTCCGGGATATTTCCAACTCTTTTCCTGCAAAAAGATACAGAAAACTTTGAGGTTACCAAAGACTAGAGAGCAGTTTCATTATTGGTTCATCGTTAGAGATTATGCTTGGGATTTACCCTAAGAGGCTAAGCTCTAATGTAGCCTTGTACTGTTGAGGAATCTCCATAAGAGCAGAAAGTGCAAACTCTGTTTCTTTAAGGGACTGTGCTTTCTTCTTTCCCATGATTTCAGTGAAATTTACAAACTACACAACACAATTCAGATCAATATATTGCTCAAGAATCAAGAAAAGTAATCAGATTGCAATGTCATGAAACTTACTTGGAAGTTATCGAATGCTCGGGCAGGGATATTGTCGTCAAATTCTCTCATCATATCCCATGGTCCATCCCCAACCCCGACTAAGACGATTGACAGAGGAAGCTTGCTGTTATAGAAAGAGAAACAACTCATAAAACCACCACAGAAAGATAACTTCAATGGAGAAACAAGGTGAAAAAGAACATACCTAGCTTGCACGATAGCGTCCACGGTCTTCTGTTCTTGTGGACTTAACTGTCCATGTTCTGTATCAACACTCCTTGTGACCTGAAACAGACAATTGAATGAGTTTAAATGACTTCTTTTGACGCAAAAAACAATGGATATCACACAGTTTAAGTACCTGTCCATCCGCTATTATCACTAGCACATGATATTGGCCACCACTCTGCTCAACAATAGTCATTGCCATGTCAATGATTGGGGCAAATGAGGTTGGCCCTGAGATTTTTCATCATTTCAGAAACACAGCTTAAGAACATACTACCAAAGGAGTGGAAAAAAAAATAAGGAAAAGAAATAAAACCTGCAAGCTTAAGCTGAGGCACAATCTCCTTGTACCGAGAGAGTACTTCCTCAAATCCATTACAGAATCTATCGTCTGGATTGAAACTAAACACATCTTGATCATGTGTTGATGCTGCAAAATGATGATGAGATAACCTCGATAAGAAAAAGCCAGCATACATATGAAAAAGTGTAGATAAACAGGTATAAGCAATGCCCCTACCATCTCCAAAACCATAACATGGAATCAAGTTATCCTCATCAAAAGCAGCTAAGGTTCTTCCTATGATAGTTATTGCTTGCTCGTAAGGATTTGGAGTATTGCCTATGTAGTGTAAGCTTCTCCTATTAAAGGACTTGGCCCCTGGTCACAACATAGAACAAAAAAGACAATTCAGATTACATGTTTAAGCAATCTTTTTGGAAGTTATGATCTCAATTCTCACCAACCTGTCCACTCATTGCTCTTTGTGAAATCAATACCAACGATGAGATTTGACGATTCTAGTCCCGCACGAGAAAGAGCCTCAGTCACCTGAACAATAAACCAAATCAAAAGGATTCAGGGGTCTTGTAAACTTCAAGAAACACACTGAATTCATTACATTTAACCAAGGAACAACTGCAAATCTAAGTACCTGCTCTAGAGAAGAGTATTCATCTGAGATTTTAGAATACTTCCGCTCCAATCTCTTCCTATCATTTCCATGAACGTGAGAAGGCTGCTGAGGATATGACTGCGGATTATATGAAGGAGGAGGTTGCGTATACTCAGGAGCTGGAACATATGATGGTGTAGGAGGATAATTATAGCTTTCTGGTCCATATTGAGGATAGCTTTGCTGAGAAGCCCATGATGGTGATGCTGATGAAGCTGAACCTGAAGCTGACCGATACGATGAAGGGGACTCCTGTCTCCAATTGTCCTTTGAACTCCCTGACCCCATCAAAACTTTAAACTATATGCCCTTAAATTCAACCCAACCCTAAGATACCCAATTGAGTACCTGCAAAAAAGATTCACTTCTTTAGAATATATTCATAATCTGAGAAAATGAAATCACTGAAATCTGTAAATACCTACAGAAACTTTGTTAAGGAAACATTAAATTTCGATCTTAAGCAGATAAAGAAAAAGCTATTGAATTTTCTCGCCGCTTAGGAAAAAGCATTGAATCGAAAAGTAGGTAGTCTTTGTAAGGGAAGAAGATTGAAGCACGTAACCTTACTCGTAGACTTAGCAAAACGCGATTTAATGACTTTTAAATTAAGTCAAAAGACCATTTCAGAAACCTACTGTAATACTCAAACCTAGAATTTCTTAGACCAAGTTTCTCAGAAATCTACGAGCGTCCCAGTCAGATTTTATCCAAATTTCACCCAAAAAAAGTCTTCAATCAAAATACTAACCCAAAAAAGGAAATTTTGGACATTCGAGGTTGAAACGCTGAACATTCGGCGGAAAAATTTCACAGAAAAGACCCATTTTCGATCGAAGAAGACTCTGATGGAGTAAACTAAAAAATGGTAGTACCTTTAGGTTGACAAGGAAGAAGGAGAAGTAGGAAGGGAAAGATCGAATCACAGAAGTCTTGAGAAAGTCAAGAAAGCTTCAATGGCGGATCGAATCCTACAGAGTTCCGTCTTTTGCTCGAAAGCAGTATCGCTTTTCTTTCTCTTTTGTTGTTTGGTTTTGGTTTTAATTTTCTCAAATCATTAATAGAATAATTACTTTATTTAAAGAATGTAAATGAAGCAAGCTTTAGCTAATGGCGGAAACTTCTAATTTTTTGCCCCTTTTATTATTCAATCTTCTATCAACTGGTCATATAGTTTATTATTGATCTCCAAAGTCCAAACGAGATTCTAATTTAATTGACAATTTCTTTCAATACTTTAGATTTTTTTTATTTACAAATAGCTCATACTTCAACCAAGTAAATAATATTTTTTGTTTACCTGAATGATTATATATATATATATATATAAATTATTTAATTATCTATGCATAATTGTGAAATAGAGAAAATAAAAACAATGAAATAGAGGAAAAAAACTATGGAGTAAAATTTTAAATTATCTAAAACAATGTAAAAATTTACCTTAATGATTATGTATTAACATGTATATATGTATATATATATATATATATGGAATTTGTGCTAAATACTTTGTTGTAATTTGTAACAATAACCAACATTATTAAGCTTTTCAAATTTATATTATACTTTTATTGCACTAATTAATTTTCTTTTCGAAATGAAATTCAATTATATATCGTGTTAAAAGACTTTTTCTCGGTTAATTAAAAATTTAAGATGATTATTGCATATATCTAAACATGACTACTAAGAATGATAAATATATTTACTTATTTTAATAATAAAAATTATTTCTTACAATAATTGTCGATGTTTTTATTTATATTTTTGTGTTCTTATCTTGTGTTAATTTTTTCTTCTCATTATTTGGATTAATTAGAAGTAAATAATAACAAAAAAAAATTCCAAGAAAATAAATAAAATAACAAAGATAATTGATGGTTGTGGTCACGCATGAGAAGTTTCCGACCACATGCCAAAACATAATTTTCCCATTTATCTTAGAATTGTCGATATTCGTTAATATAAGTGCTCTTTCCTTTTCCATTATTTTATTGCCAAAATATACTCGATTGGTACTACTGTTGAATATTCATTTACCTGTTATTATTAAAATAATTAATGATAAAGTCTTTTTTGACTCTTGAATTATTCTCATATATTCACATTTATGTCTCTTTTTGTTTGTTGAAATATTGAAAGTTAATAATCTATTTTACGTATGCAAATTTTCAATTATGTTCTATAACAAAACAAACACAACACGTGAACACACAAAATTAAATGGAGTTTAAAATTTAATTACTTTACTAAAATTTAATAACAAAATGATTTTCGAAACTTCTTGTTCTAGCCCCTTCTCTTAATGAGCAAACAACATAGGTGGATTCCACAGCTAACCCAATTATTTTCAATTTTATGTTTAGATATTTTCAATATTACTTCATAAAAGAATGTCGAGTTTAAAGGAACAAAACTTATATATATACACAATTTCTTAGGAATTAACCGTAAATTTGGCATTCTATTTATATTTGATACCTCCTACAATTTAATTATTTTTAATTAGATATATAAATTATTATTTTCGTGCTAGTCAAAACCCTAAACCAAATTTTCGTATAGCAAAAGTAAATTAAAATAACAATATTATTGAGACAGAAAAAAATCAAAATAAAATCAAAATCATTATATCTAGCCCAGGCCATGTAAGAAAGGAATTATAGAACCCAATAATGTGTCTATTAACCCATAAAAAGCCCAATCTATATCAATGGATATAACGATACAGAGCATACGTAGTTGTGGACAACGAGTGATGATTGATTGTTCTAAACACGACTTAGTCTTCGCAACAAAAAAAAAAAAAAACACGACTAAGTAAAATCTGAAACAAAAGAACACAATGTAACCTTTTTAGTTCATAATCCGCATAACTGAAAGTAGTAAGGGAAACCTTGCGAAATCTCTTATGGTTAGGACTCGATATCGTTCTAGATCCATTGTCGCCGGTACATAGCAAAGTTTTTAATAGTGTTGCCGGTACACCTCTCCCCTCCATGTCGGCTCCAGCGTCCCCCCTGCTCCAGCGTTCCCCCTCCACGTCAGGATCCCACGCGGGGGCGTGGGGTC
>KE151199.1:1388045-1447544 GCA_000411095.1 Aethionema arabicum
ATTACACATAACGTTAAGAAAATTAGAAGATACATCTTACTGCCAAGTAAATTTGTTGTAATTTAATTGTCTTCGCCTCAACACAGGAACAAAAGATTAAAAAAAAAGTGATTATCATTTGAATTGTCTTTCTCTGATTCTAATTTAAAATTATAAATTGAAACCCTATTAGACTTGGTGTTTGTCATATAAAACTAAATCGAAAGTGAATCAGGTAACATCACACATGAATCAATAAATATAGGTTCAAAAATTTAAGAACCCAGTTCATACCTCAACCCATCTTAAAAGATTCGGCATTCTCGGATAAGTGAGCGAGCTTAGCTCTATCCCATGAAGATCGTTTAATCTGGAGATAAAATTCACCATAACATTAGAGTTAGCCAAGCTCAGAAGACCAAAAACCCCCTAATTTCCAATTTCAAAAATCCAAAAAGAAAGTGAAAACTAAGAAAAAATCGCAAAAGAAAGTCATAAAAGTCAGCGAATTTCACAAAATTGAATCTCTAATTAAGACCCAGTTTCAAAAACCTATGGAAAACGGGGAATTGAAAAAAGAAATCAGCATGGAATTAAAATCTTCCGATTTCTTATCTTTGAGTGTAGAAGAACAACAAAGGCTAAGGAGAAGCTGAATCAAAGGCAAGAAAGAGACATGGAAGCGATGAGAGAGCGTAAGAGAGAGAAGCTTCAGAGTGAAAGAGAGCGTAAGAGAGAAGCTTGAGAGTGAGAGAGAGAAGAAGAGAGAATAAGAGAGAGAAGCTTGAGAGTGAGAGAGAGAAGAAGAGAGTGTTTAATTGTTACGAAGTGATGTTCCCTTTAATAAATGAAGTTCGTCTCCATCCTCGAAAGAATAATAGTAACGGTAACTTAAGCTATATCAGCCGTTGGATTACTCATTCGACTGTAATCAACGTTCAAGGTTTATTTCGAGAAAAAACGGTAACTAAAGATAACGTTACAAAATTATATTATATTTTTGTCACTTATTTTATTTTTTATTTTTTCGAATCCAACGTCTATATATTTGATAGATTTGGTGACAAATGGTAATGATGGTTTTCTTCTCTAGATAGAAAAAGCATTTTATGATTTTGAAATCCAAATTTAAATAAATTTAATACTCCATTAGCTTTAATTTCGATAACCGTAATTAATTATTAGTAATTGTGTAATTTACAATATATAACTATAATTTTAAATAATTAAAAATATCTAGGCTAAGCCATATAAGAAATGAAAGATGTTTTATTAACCCATGTAAAGCCCAATATAGACCCAAGGCCAAGAATATAACGAGTATAGAGCGTTCGTAGTCCGTAGTGCAGACGATCATTTCTCCGAAATATTCGTAGCACATAAATTTGGACAGTGGTCTTTTCGTCTTCTTCGAGCTCGCGGGAATCTACTGTCGCTCTCACTGTTCACACTATCCTCTTTTTCACCGGTAGTTCATTTCCCGGTCCCTCACTATTGGGTCAGATCTAGATCCGAGATTTGGCGACCTGGACTATGAAGCACATTAGAAGCGAGCGAGTCCGCTCCACACCCAAGCTACTCACCTACGTTCTCGTTGGTTTCATCGCTCTACTCGGCTTGACTTGCCTCTACAACGGCTCGTCTTTCGCCCCTGGGTCCAGAAAGTCAGATGAGATTGAAGGATCTAATCGCGTTCACTCTCGTTTCCTTGCGACTCGAGATAGCGTGATTGCAGTGAGCCGCTTCGATGTTCCTAAAAGTGTTCCGGTTCGTGTATTTCTAAAGCTTATTAATCTTGTTTACTGAGATGAGTTAAGTAAGAATGTTCAGAGGCGTAGTGTTTCTGTCGAAATTTGGTGCTGTTATTCTCCTAGTTACTCAGTCCAAATATTAATTCTCGTCGTTAAATTTTTGGAATACTATTTTTCGGTTTAGTGAAATCCTTTGGGATTTTAGGTTTCTGATTCCGTTGTTGTGATCGTTTCTCTCTCGTTTTGATCCTATTTGATGGCTGCGAAACAATTCTCTTGTAGATATGCGATTCGAGACACTCGGAGTTAATACCATGTTTGGACAGAAACCTTCATTATCAGTTGAAAATGAAACTCAATTTAACCTTGATGGAACACTATGAGCGCCATTGTCCTCCACAAGAACGCCGTTTCAATTGCCTGGTTCCGCCTCCAGTTGGTTATCAGGTCCGGCGATGTTACTGTCTCTTGTATTCTGCATTCTTAGCGGTCTCGCATATGTCGTGGCTCTGGTTTTGACGGGTTACAATATTGTTTGTGGAATTGTTAGATACCTTTAAGGTGGCCTGTGAGTAGAGATGAGGTGTGGAAGGCGAATATTCCGCACACACACCTTGCAAAAGAGAAATCTGATCAGAATTGGATGGTTGTAAATGGAGCTAAGATCAATTTTCCTGGGGGAGGAACACATTTCCACAACGGAGCTGACAAATACATTGTTTCCCTTGCTCAGGTAAATTATTTTCTTAATTGAATCTTAAAGGGCACCGCTATTCCTTTAGAATCTTAAAGGGCACCGCTATTCCTTTAGAATTGGAAGGTTCACGTTTCAAGTGTTTACATCCAAGTGGTTTGTAAGATGAGTTATAATTGGAACTGTGGAAAAGTTAGTGACTAAGAAGGAGCATGATGTTGTCACTTCTTGCAGAGAAAGATCTTAAGGCTTTGATCTTAAATTCCTCTATGTTTGCAGCAAATTATGTGGGATATTCTGTTGCTCTTATACTACTGAGCATAGTTCTGTAATTAACAGGAGGTTTTGGCTCTGTTTTTTTCAAGTTCTTCTTTCAGATGACAAAAAACTGCTTATTGCTATAGATGCTGAAATTCCCTGGCGACAAACTGAACAATGGGGGAGGCATTCGTAACGTGCTTGATGTTGGTTGTGGGGTAGCCAGCTTTGGAGCTTATCTTCTCTCACATGACATCATAGCCATGTCCCTTGCACCTAATGATGTCCACGAGAACCAAATCCAATTTGCTTTGGAAAGAGGGATACCATCAACACTGGGTGTCCTTGCGACTAAGCGGCTTCCATACCCGAGTAGATCATTTGAACTTGCTCACTGCTCTAGATGTCGGATCGATTGGCTTCAACGAGATGGGATCTTGTTACTGGAACTTGATAGATTGCTCAGACCTGGTGGCTACTTTGTATACTCATCGCCTGAAGCCTATGCACACGATGCAGAAAATAGAAAGATTGGAAATGCTATGCAAGATCTCCTCAAGAGAATGTGTTGGAAGATCGCAGCCAAACGGGACCAATCTGTTATATGGGTAAAACCCATATCTAACAGCTGTTATTCGAAAAGGGATCCTGGGGTCCAACCCCCACTCTGCCCTTCTGGAGATGACCCAGATGCGACTTGGAACGTCTCAATGAAGGCTTGCATATCACCTTACTCAGCAAGTAAGTTTATATTCAGGAACATTGGTGAAATAGACAGATAAGGAGATGCTAAACATGATCAACTACATATGCCTATTACTCTCTTTATACATGAAGCTCTCTGTTACAGTAAAATATCTTTATGATTAACTGCTATAGTAGTGAGTTTTATTAAGTTATTCAATCCATCTTTCTTGTGTTACCCAGGGATGCATAAAGAAAGATGGAGTGGACTTGTACCTTGGCCACGGAGGCTGATTGCTCCTCCACCACGTCTTGAAGAAGTGGGTGTCACATCCGAGCAATTTCGTGATGATACGGTAATTCCTCTTACCCTAGATCAAAAGCTGTTTTCAGTATCAAAACTCCAAGAACTTCAGTTTCGAAGTTGCCATGCCTCCTTACGTCAGAACACTTCCTTACTGTTCACTAAACTACGTGTGTAAGTGTAGGAAACATGGCGGCTTAGAGTGGCAGAGTACTGGAAACAGCTGAAACCAATGGTACATAAGAACTCCATCAGAAATGTAATGGACATGAGTTCAAATTTTGGCGGTTTTGCAGCTGCTCTGAATGATAAAGATGTATGGGTAATGAACGTCATGCCTGTTCAATCCTCACCGAGAATTAAAATAATCTATGACCGTGGCCTAATCGGAACTACACATGATTGGTACGTTATGTTTGAATAACTAATGAGTAAAATCAGAAGAATGATGGTTACAGAGTTTCTTTGTGGCCTGATGATCTTAACAGGTGTGAAGCCTTTTCAACATACCCGCGAACGTACGATCTTATTCACGCATGGAATACGTTCACGGAAACTGAAAGCCGTGGCTGCAGCATAGAGGATCTGTTGATCGAGATCGATCGAATACTACGGCCAGAAGGATTTGTCATAATTCGTGACACAGCAGAGACAATTGGGTACATCAAGAAGTATCTGACGTTGTTGAAATGGGACAAATGGTTCACGGAGATGACTCCTAAAGGCGATTCTCTCTCGAACAAAGACAACGAGAGAGTCTTGATCGCTAGAAAGAAACTCTGGAACTTGGCGGCTTTGTCAGGATCTTGAAAGGTTAAGGTAAATTTACTTGATGATCTGGTCTCTCTATGCTATATCACCAGATTTAAATGAAAATTCTTATATGTAGCAGGCGGCGGAGACTACGACGGTTGATGATAAATGAGTTTTCCGGCATCGGAAGCAGAGCTGAGGAAAATTCTCGGCGATTAAGTTTTTCATTTGCAGGTAAGAAACAGACAAGTGTATATTATTTTACTAATACACATGCATAATGATCGCATTTGTTTTAGGATTTTTTTTTTTTTGGCATTTTTTGTGTTTAATTATAAAAAAAAAACAGTTGGTTTTGATTTTTGAAGATGCTACGAGTCAAATGATGCTCATTAAACCAGAATCGTTCAAAAGAAATCAAATATTGAATCCATGCTAATTTATGGGTTACAATAGTCTACAAATCTGGACCAATTTTAGATTCATTTTCTGCTTTTATTTAGGCTTTTATTTTTACTTTTTATTAAATAAAAGTATTAATATATAATAAATACATGGCTTTAAATTTTTATACTAGTGACTATGTATATCTTCGTGTATATGTGGTTGAAAAGTAATGAAAAAATATATTAGTGACTACATCATTTTAAAGATTGTATCCAATTTGAGCAGATAAATCAAAACCGAGCCCGTGTGCTCCATAATTGTAACGTACAATACATTACTTGGAAGAAAATGTAAAACAGAATAATTCTATGTAGCTCCTGAGACTTAAAGAGAGGGAAGATGAGAATCAAACTTGTGTTGATGACTTCTTCTCTTTCTTGTTTTTTTTCTTCTTCTTCTTCGTTGAAATCCCATCGGAACTGACTTCTTCAGATTTTCTCTTCCTGCCAAGAACACAACGTTAAGTTAGAGGAACCAATTATTTAACTGTCTCATCTATCAGAAGAACAACACACAAGCTTCAACACAGTCCAATGTTCAACCCTATATTGTGTCAGTTTATTCATGGTCCTAAATCTAAGTCCTTTTCTAGTTTACTAGAATGTCTAATGCATTTAATTATTATGTACAGAAACAAGATATAATATGAGACATTCATGGTACCTTGTTTGAGTTTCTTCCGAGCTATTCTTTCCATCTTCATTGATTTCATCTGTTATGCAGCCATCAGAACTGTTTTTGCCATCTTCCTCCACTTCACCTATCACAAAGGTTGCTTATAAAAACATATTCAACTTGAGATTTCAAGCATGAATCCATTATACCATAAGCTAAGCAGTACCTATTGGATCTTCTTCCCCATTCATTTCCTCTTCCGGTTCTGAATCTGAGCCCCATCGGTCACCTCCATCGTCAAAGTCCCACCTCTCTCCATCTGGTGGCATCCAAAAGTCTAGCTCTTCTGCAACATCTTCATCTTTATCATGTTCGACTCCATCACCCTCGTTTTCTCCATCATTCTTTTCATCTGAGTTCATGTTCTTTTTCTTCTTCTTCTTCTCCTTCTTCTTCTTATTCTTCTTCTTCTTCTTGTTTTTCTCTTCCTTTATGCCATCTTCCTTAACTGCTTCTTCACCTTCCTTTGGAACAAAACCAGACTCTTTCTCTCGTTCCTTCTCCTCTGTTATAACAAGAAACAATTCAGCCATTAAGCATTAAAAACTTGCCCAAACAAGCTTTGCAGCCTGATGAAGTCTCTTCCCAATCACTAACCTAATTTGTTGAGGAAGCGCCGTCCATTGATATGCTTCCATATGTGTTCCTCAGTTTTGTTTACCTTATCACCCGTTAGCTTACATACTAATTTTGATCTAAGAACAGGTAAATTCAAAATCAGTTTCCAGCTTTCACCACAATCCTCACAAAAGCCTAAACCCTACTACTCAGGGGAGATTTTGAGAACAGGAAAACCGAATCATGTTGCAGAATAACAAAAACCAAAAGACAGGAAAACTCCAGAATTTCATCGTATATCCACTATCAATACAAAAAACAGTGCCAATAAACGGAAGTAAACACTTTTCGGAGAGTTTAAGGAGAAGACTATATAGTACCGAGAGTCAGGATCTTGCTCAAACAAATTGAGAGGAGGCTTATTGTGGGATAAAGCATGATCGATAAGCCCTAAACGACACCGTTTACTCTGAGAATACACCTGTTTGTCTTTCTCAACTAGCTCGTGACCCGTCTGAACGCATCGAAATCTCCCATTATCGAGTTTCTTAAACTTGGGTTTCCCCAGAAGATTAGCACCTTCCTTCGTTTCCGTCTCCGCCGTCGTCATCTCTTGCCCTCTCTCGTCCCCCGTCGCCGCCATTGCAGTGCAGGTTTCTTAGCGATTTTGTGTGTTAACGGTACAAGACTCCAACTAATTTAGGTGAGAGTGAGACAACAAGGAGTTTAATCTTTAAATATCTATACCATTTATATTGAAAACACCATGCCGTTTTTTGCTTCTAAGGTCTATTGCACGTCGTTTTAAAAACAATGGGCCCCATAGGCTTTTTAAACTGAAGACAATATATGGGCCTATAGGTTCAAATATTAGCCCATTAGGCCCTACGAACCTTTCTTTTTCCTTTATTTCTTCATTTGCACGAAGGTTAGGATAAGAGATAAAGATAAAAAATATATTTAAAGTCTAAGAAATCTCTAACAAGATTTTTTAGGATATGATAGACTCAAATCTAATATAACCCTAGTAGAATTAAGAGTTACCTAGTTCTAGTAGAAATAGGAATCTAAAACGCCTATATATATATCATTGCATTAAAGAAAATTTCTAAACCCTAATTCTTTATGCTTTAAATTCCCTCTTAAACCCTATATATATATACCCATCCCTCTCAGAAATTCTCAATCACTCGATTGATTTCTTTCTCAAGAAATTGAAGTTGCATAGAAATAAATTCGTTTTCTTGTGATCACTAATTTTGTGGGAAGAAATAAAATGGAAGTTTCTTGGTCTGAGGTTGTTGTTTCCTTGATTTTTCAAGTTATGGAGATAATATGGGTGGTGGTAAAGGGTGTCTCCGGGATTATTGTGATTCTTGTAACCCAGGAACCTTATATGTATATTTCTTTCTGCCTCTTCATTGTTTTTGTTATTAGGTTTATCATCCACATCTCTTCGAGTCGGAGTTGGCCTTCTCTCTCGCAGTTTCCCATCCTAATCAAAAGAATCAAATCAAGATCGGAAGAGTAGTAGAACCAATGTAGGGTTTATAAAGTTTTCTAGATTTGGATTTTTATGACATTTTTATCAAATTTTGTATAGAATTTTTGAGTAAATAAAGAAAACAGTTTGGTAGCCCCTGAGTCCTGCCTGAGTCGCGATGAAATTGAAGGATCTAGTCGCCTTCACTTGCGAATCGCGATAGCCTAACCGTTTTTTGGCTTCGGAGATCTATTGCACCTCAATTTTAGAAACAATAGGCCACATAGGCTTTTCAAAGTGTAGACAATATATGGGCCTATACGTGATAAGAAAAGAAAAAAAGTAATTTAATATAGCCAATAAAACTATAGAAATCTATAAAAACAAAGGAAAAATCTTTTCTAGTTTTTTTTTTTTCACCGGGTAGAGGTTCTCCTCAACTTGGAACATGGGAAAGTTTGGTTTTATTAAATACTATTTTTTTTTTAACATCATTTTTGAGCTACAAACCCGACCTAACCCGGTACCTTGGAGAATCAGAGAGAAGCACTTACCACTGGACTACCTTGTTCCGGTATTATATTCAAGTATTCGGTTATTATTGTGTATTATATAACTAATCAAATATAGTATTTGTTATGGTACCGACAAGTATAACCGTTTTAATGGTTTCGAAGAGGAACACAGGTCATGACTGTTCCAACAGACAACAGTGGTCCGATCAGCTCCAACTTTCGAGACACGTTATCCTCTTTTTCTTTCTCTTTCTTTTCCCTATAACCCCTTTTTCACATAAATCTAAATTTTGCAACTTTATATAAGCTCAGGACTTAAGAGAGAGAAACAGAGAGAGAGAGTGTTTGCGTAATGGCGTCTTGTGCTCTGTTTTCATGCCTTCTTCTCTGCCTACTTACAGCTACAGCTGCTTTACCTCACCCCACCTGTACTTTCCCGGCGATTTACAATTTCGGAGATTCTAATTCCGACACTGGAGGCATCTCCGCCGCCTTTGAACCTATTAGAGCTCCTTACGGTGAAGGTTTCTTCCACAAACCTGCCGGACGAGATTCTGATGGCCGTCTTACCATTGATTTCATAGGTAAAAACACTAAACAGAGCTCAAAAACTAAAACTTTCATCAATTGTTCTGTCTAATTTCAATTTTGATTTTATGGTTGCAGCTGAGCGTGTAGGGTTGCCTTATTTGAGTGCATACCTAAACTCCTTAGGATCAAACTTCAGACATGGCGCAAACTTTGCAACTGGAGGCTCAACCATCAGAAGACAAAACGAAACTATCTTTCAGTATGGAATTAGTCCTTTCTCTCTCGACATGCAGATTACTCAATTCAATCAGTTTAAAGCAAGAACTGCTCAACTTTTCAGAGAAAGTCAGTAACTAACTCTTTCTCCAACTAGTTCTTTCAGGTTTTCCCTTATCTTTCTTCATTCATCATCTGGTCTCTATTGTTGCAGGTAAGAACAGATTAGAGAGAGACAAACTTCCTAGAGAGGAAGAGTTTGCAAAAGCTTTGTATACTTTTGATATTGGACAGAACGATCTCTCTGTTGGATTTCGCAAAATGAGCTCTGATCAACTTAAAGCTACCATACCAGACATTGTCAGCCACTTAGCTTCTGCAATTCGGGTCAGTCCACATTATTCAGTGTTAAATCTAACAATAGTCTCTAACTTCTTCACATTATATGATTGTAACAGAACATATATGAGCAAGGAGGACGAACCTTTTGGGTACATAACACAGGTCCCTTCGGTTGTTTACCAGTGAACATGTTCTACATGGGAACTCCTGCGCCAGGTTACCTAGATGGGAGTGGCTGCGTCAAGGCACAGAACGAAATGGCTATGGAGTTCAATAGAAAGCTCAAGGAGACAGTTATCAAACTCAGAACAGAACTCACCAAAGCTGCTATCACTTATGTTGATGTCTACACTGCAAAATACGAAATGATGAGCAACCCTAAGAAACATGGTACAAAACTCGGTTAATTTCAACCTCTTTTGTTACAAGTTGTGAATTTGTTGTTGTTGGTGGTGTTATGTTGCAGGATTTGAAAATCCATTGAAGGTATGTTGTGGATATCATGAGAAGTATGATCATATTTGGTGTGGGAACAAAGGAAAAGTGAACAATACTGAAATCTATGGTGGATCATGTGCTAATCCAGCCATGGCTGTAAGCTGGGATGGAGTTCATTACACTGAGGCTGCAAACAAGCATGTGGCTGATCGTACCCTCGCCGGTTTACTCACAGACCCTCAGATTCCAGTAACCAGAGCTTGTTTTAGACAGTGAGATTTAGTATCTATAACAACATGTTGAAGAACTGAAGAGGTTTCTCGAACCAGAATAAAGATTTGAGCTTAAGACTTCTAGGCAATAAGATATAGGGTTTATGATCTATGTAAGCCTCCTAAACTATGCCAAGATATGAAAAGAGATCATTCTCTAATCACTAATAAACAGATTAAAGAGAATTGATAGGTAAATGAATTCAGGTTCTAGCCTGTGTAATCTCACGAGTTGTTGTAGCTAAGAATCCGCCATTAATGGATCTTTCTTTCTAAAAGTAGTTTTTGGTAATTGCTTCTTCTAGTTCATTGAATTCCCACGCATCATTAGCAGAATATTCACCTGAAAACCCACAAAGAGAATTGCAGAGTTCATCAAGTATAAACAATTCTGAAGAAACCATATTGAAAGAGCATGCATATACCGATTGAATCTCTCCGGAGAGCAGTGAGGTGAGCACAACTGCACGAAAAAGGAATGATAGATTAGCAAAAATTGCAATTTTAGGGTCTGTTAGTGATCAAAGGTGAAAAATTTTGTTATACCTTCCAAGAGCTTTTGCAAGATCTGCACATAGGGATCTTATGTATGTACCCTTTGAACATATAACCCGAAAAATCAGATTTTGCCTGTCATCTAAGCTGCGTTCGATATCAAACTCAAAAATGGAGATCCGTCTAGGTGACAACTCTACTGTCTCTCCTCTTCTTGCCTTGTCGTACATCTTCTCTCCTCCCACCTAATAATACAATCACATTTAAGAAACTAGAGAAGATCTCAATCTAGGAGATTCGACAAATGCTTACTTTGATTGCAGAGAACATTGGAGGAACTTGCCATATCTCTCCAAGAAACGAACTCATTGCTTTTTTAATGTCATCATCTTTTATATGTTCCCAAGGCTCTCGCTGAATCACCTGCAACAGTACCGATTGAACCAAACTATATTTAGCCATGACCTATTGAAACATGAAAGCAAGGAAAGTGATGGTGTGAGTAGGTACAGGAGAATCGGCGTCTAAAGTAGATGTGGCTTCACCAAGACGGAAAACTCCACTGTAACCCTTTATCATACCTTGGTACCTACAGATTCAGACAACGCTTATGTTTACTTCCTGTGATCAGAGACAAATATAAACACTGTGGACTAATCAATCACAAACCTGTCTACAACCTTGGTGGCTTTACCAATGCAGACGATCAATAGACCAGTCGCCATGGGATCAAGTGTTCCAGCATGACCCACCTGAGAAACGGTAATCAGTGAACTGCAGAACTCAACAAGTTAACGTTTTGGATTATATAAAGGATTTAGTACAAACCTTTCTAACCTTCACTAACCGACGTAGCTTTCCACAGACAGTGAAAGAAGTCCAACCTGAGAACAATGCCATTTATAATCGATTACAAGAACAACTCAAAAAAGGGTAAAAAGAAAGGAAGAGATTTCACAAAACAGTTCTGATTTCTCACCTTTGGGTTTATTCACCAAAAGCACAGTACCATTAGGAGAATCCCATCTAGGAGGAAGCTCGCCGTTTCTCGTCACAAGGAAAGGTTCGCCATCACCAACACTACCCACACCTTTCTCATTGGGGAATTTCGTCAAACACTTGAAAAAATCTTCAACTTTCTTCTCACTCACATCCTCCACCTGCTTCGTCTTCTCCTTCTCCTTTGTTTCATCAAAAAACACTAACTTCTCATCTCCTTCGTTGAGTTCCTTTCCACTGAGTGCTTTCTTCTTCCCTCTTACTTTCACAGAATCAGGTTTGATTTCTCCAGGTTGCAGGAAAGCCTTATCTAAGCATTGATCAGGAAAATACTTCTTCTCCAGCTGATAAACCATTTTATAATGCTTATCTTTCTCCCATGGATACGCAAATGTATCATAGAAATACAATTCCTCTTCTCTCTGATGCAATCTATCAAATTCTACAACTTCAGGTTTCAATTCTACAAACCCATCATCTGATTTTCGATTCTCGTCCTCAGAGTCCGACCCGTATAATCTCTTACTCCTCTTGCTGTAATACTTTCTCTTGGCCTTGTCCATTTCCGGATCTTCCGAACCTGCTCGACCCTTTTGATGCTCTAAAGCTAGTTTATCGTCGACCCATGAATCAAAATCCGGCTCTGCTGGTTCCGAATGCTCAGAAGAACCGGACTTTATGGCCCGGGCGGGTCTGCGACGGTTCTGGGAGAGAGAAGATTGAGTGGGTCGATTGATGATCATGTCGTATTGAAGTGGATACGGTGTAGATGTGGTGGAAAGGAAAAGAGACGAGATGTAGGGTTTATGGATATTTCTTGGTTTGGCCGAGAAAAAGAAGAGAGAAGGCATAGCCTTTCCTGGTGAAAAAGAAGATAATAGTCTAGTAAAGTGCAGAGATTTCGCCATTGATGAGGCAGTGAAGACAGTGGATGGGAAAGATTACATCCCCTCCGGCGAATATCTCCGGAGATGATGACTGATAAAAGGAAAACGACATGATGTTTTCTTTTAAAGCTGAAAGACGACACGTCATCGGTATGCCATTATGCTCTTCTCAAACTTCTCGCCGTTTCACTAATTTGAGATTATTATTTTACTTATTGATTTTGCCCAATAAATTTACCAGTTTTTATTTAATTAAGTATGCATATATTTTAATTAAGTTCTTTTTACATAAATTTATTATCTTTTTTTTTTTCGCGGACATAAATTTATTATCTATGTTTAATTGTTTATACTATGGGAAATTCTCTTATTCTATTGGGTCATTACATTATTTTTATAAATTTTCTTTACTTTTTCGAGGGATGAAAAATATGGGCTAACTATTAAATGGGCTCAACTTATATTTACGGTACGCTTTTCTTTATCTACCAAAATTTGATTAAGAACAAAATTTACGACGGTTTAACAAAACTGTTTAGCTTATTCATGATGTGTTTTATAATAAGATAATTATAAATATATGTAAGTGACTATATTATAATATATATAACTTTTTTTTGAATGAATTCTCAACAAATTGGCTCTACCTCAACGAAACTTGTAATTAATTAAGTAGAGAAGACACAAAAAGGATTAGAAAAAAACGACAATAGAGACAAAACATGTTATTACAAAAAATAAAGTTTGGTATGATTGTAACTAAAAACTGATGACCGAAGTTGTAATCCTTATGAAACCGGTGGTTATATATATACACACAAAATTAAAATATGTATAGATAGATACATTACATATAATATAAGGTGTAAATATGTATGAAATATTTGGTTGGGGATCTAATCTAACTTGTTGGGTCAACAAACATTCCCAACTACACAGTCCATAGTTGTTGGATCTACAGTTTCCTTAACCATGTTTTCCATAGATATATTTCCTTTTATTCAAGAAAATGGACCGTAAAAGATTACCTATACTTATCCACAAAACAATTATTTGCTTCTATCTATTTAAACAATTCAACCTTTTAGATACATTTTACATATTAAGATAGTAATATTTTAATCTCAATAATATCTTTAAATATCAATTCTTTAAAAATATAAATCTAAAATATTAATTCAGTGTTGGTTAGTGGCACACGGAATTACATAGTTGCAATTTGATCTATTATATACTTTTATTTGGTGTATATATTGGATATGATTACTCGGTCACTTGATAATTGAGAACAAGTAATATGACTTTGCTTGAATCAAGACGACCTAGACCGAGTTCAACACTTCAAATTACTATTTATTATAATTAGTTGACATTACAAGTAATCATATTAAAATATTCAATTAAAGTATATTCGTCATACAATTATTAATCAAATTGTAAATATTCTAATCATCTGTAAAATAAGGCTCAATTTACATCTAAAATAGATTTTAAAAAATCAAGATTTTATGTAATCCGAATTGTAATATTGACTTTCTAAAATAGGAAGACTTGACTGGATTTGAAATATACCATTTCACTTTTTGATATATACAACCTATATATAAATTATATTAGTAAAATAATAACTGATTATCATATAAGAAAATAAAATAATATATTTGTAATCCGAATATAATTCCAAAAACGCGTATTTAGTGATTTTATTATGTTTTCAATATATGTATTCTTTTTCCCTTCCAACTTATTATTTCAATAAATAGTTAGATTTTTTTTATTATTATATAGAAATAATAATAAAACAATTGGGGTTGAGTATTAAAATGGTTTCTCTAGATGGCTAAAATGGCTAAGTCCAATAAGTAAAAATGAATATTATAATTTTCACTGCTTGTCAATTTTGATATAATTTGAAAAACCACATAGAGATTGATATTAATTAGTCAAAACAAAATTACGTGTTGGCAATTCGCTTGATTGACAGATCAGTAGGCTAATAAGACTTCCTGACCGTAGGATCTTAGGCCCAGACCCATTTTTAGTAAAATCCGAGGGATGACATGAGGTGGGATTAATTATTATATGTTTTAATTAATTAATTCCAGCAATTTACAGAATCTTATATATGTGTTGTGTATATATAATTATAAACCAAAAAAGGCATCAAACGGCTATAATTGGCGTTACAGTTTTGCTAAGAGGGATTAGATTTGAAGGGAGGATTTTTCGGATATTTTTCTTTCCATACTTCTCTCTGTTTTCTTTTCCTTCTCCTTCTCGTCATTGTTTTTTTTAAACAAATTTTGTTGATTTTGTCGTCCCGAGATTCTTCATCGATTTTTTTTCCCGAGAAAATCCCCTTTTTTAATTCTTCGATTCCTCCGCATAATCATGTCCGATGGATATTATAGTTCTAAGAAGACGGACGATATCTGCGAAGATGTTTGTGGACAAGTAAGTTTCATCTAATTTTTTTCTTAATCGATTTCGTAGCGAATCGGGTTTTTTTTCTCTCTCTGGCATTAAGAGAATCGAGATTCTAAATTGGATGAAGAATTGGTATTTTATTGTGTGGTTTTGCTTATTTTTCTGGTTTGATTCCGATTATATGCTGTTTCTCCATATGGGTTGTGGTGCTGTAATCGGGATTTTTCAATATTGGGTGATTTGTCCAATGTGTTTTTGTTTGACACTTATGATTAGGGTTTATAATTTGGGAGAAAATTGGATTGAATGTGATTTAGGGTTTGGTTCATCGTTCACGCTGTTCAAATATATGTTCTGTAAAACGATTGTATCATTGATTAGAACCGATTTGGTCGATCTTACGGTGTGGTGGTTCTCTGATCTTGTGTGAAACTTGTGCTTAATGAATTGAAGTTTATGAGTTTGTGGATTGGTTTTTGTTTGCAGGATGGTAGTCGAGCAGCCAAGGCTTTTTCGAGGCTTAGATGTGTTCTACGGGGGCTTGATTTCAAGACATATATCTTCTGTTTCACCATTGTATCTATGTTCATCTTTGGAGTGTATTTGCACGGCCAGAAGCTCACTTACTTCTTGAGACCACTATGGGAATCACCTCCTAAGTCCTTTCATACGCTTCCTCACTACTATCATGAGAATGCTTCCATGGCAACACTCTGCAAACTCCATGGTTGGCAGCTCCGTGAATCTCCAAGAAGAGTCTTTGATGCTGTCTTGTTCAGTAATGAAGTTGATATGCTTACTATCAGATGGAAAGAGTTGTATCCTTACATTACACAGTTTGTGATCTTGGAATCAAATTCAACTTTCACCGGTCTACCAAAGCCTTTGGTCTTCGAGGGTAACCGAAGGAAGTTTGAGTTTGTGGAGCCGAGGCTGAGTTATGGGAACATTGGAGGAAGATTCAAGAAAGGTGAAAACCCATTTGTGGAAGAAGCTTATCAGAGGATTGTTTTGGATCAGTTGATTAGACTTGCGGGGATAGAAGAAGATGATCTGTTGATTATGTCTGATGTTGATGAGATTCCGAGTGCTCATACCATCAATCTTCTTAGATGGTGCGATGGGTATCCACCAATTCTTCATCTTCAGTTGAAAAACTACTTATATTCATTCGAGTACTTTGTTGATAACAAAAGCTGGAGAGCTTCAATTCATCTCTACAAGCCTGGGAAAACTCGATATGCGCATTTTCGCCAAGGGGACACTCTTTTAGCAGACTCTGGTTGGCATTGCAGTTTCTGTTTCAGACACATTAGTGAGTTTATCTTCAAGATGAAAGCGTATAGTCACAACGACCGGGTCAGATTCACTCATTATCTTAACCCAAAACGAATCCAAGATGTGATATGCAAAGGAACTGATTTGTTTGACATGCTTCCTGAAGAGTATACATTCAGGGAAATCATTGGGAAACTAGGTCCAATAGCGAGGTCTTATTCAGCTGTTAATCTACCAACTTACCTCATCGAAATGGCTGATAGTTACAAGTACTTATTACCTGGGAATTGCAGACGGGAAAGTGGCTGATAAGGGTTTGCACTTATCCAGCCTTTTGTAGTCGTTAGATCATTTGGGGAACTTTGCAGAAAACAACTTTATTATTAGAGAGGGAGCTGAATCTGAGATGACGGTACTGTTTCTTGGACTCAGAGTGAAGTGCATGCAGCGATGTGAAAAGTGGAGTTCTGGTTTGAGCATATAACCTTACCTGCTTATAGTTATAATAACCTTATCATACTGACCATAATCCAAAGTGTTCCCAGGTTGTTTGGGAAGTTTTGCTGAAGTAGACCCTCTCTCTTTCTCTCTCTCTCTCTTTCCTTTTAGTCTGTCTATACACTTTAGTAATTTACAGTATTCTCAGATTCTTTGTAATCTTTATTTTTTTATATTTCCGATTCAATTCTTGATTTTTCTTTTGAAATAGATTCATATCTTTCTCAGTTTTAGTGAAGTTGTCTTATTGATTCCGTTTCGTAAATTCAATGTCCTAGTAATGACAAATTAATAAAAATTAAATACGCGTTTTATATAAACTCTATCACAAGAGTCGTTGTAGTATAGTGGTAAGTATTCCCGCCTGTCACGCGGGTGACCCGGGTTCGATCCCCGGCAACGGCGATTAATTTTTTGTAAAAAGAATTTTGTATTTAGGTGGGCTTTTCTACTTGGAAGATATCAATAATGAACAAGTCTTTTATTGGGCCATTTTCTTTTGATTAACAAGGACAATATATGTTATTTTCTTTTGAATAACAAGTACAATATATGTTATGTATGAATGTGAACAATAAGAAGATTTGGTGGTAGCCTCAGTGTCCACCGTAGAGAACTTTAGTGGGATCAAGCTGTCCACTGCAGTAGCTTGAAGAGACGATAGCAAGTTCTTGTCTGCCTCTCCATTCTTCACCAGGCTTCAACAATATCGGAGTTTCAATTGCAGCAGAGTCAACACAGAGCATTGTTTTGTAATCTTCATCTCCCATATCTCCAATACTCCTCCTACCTTTTTTCTCCCATGGATTCCACAAAACTGCGTTAGGCATCCCCTCTTTTCGCAACTCAATTGTTCTCTTTCTCTCGTGATCTATGATTGCAATCTTTGTTGGTGTGTTTAAGTAGACTCTATCAATCTTTGCAAACAGTTTAAACTCACACTACATCAGATTCTGCTTCTTCTTGTACAAAACACACAAAGCTATATATGGATGGTGCAATTAATATATTACATTACATACCTCGCCATCAAAGGTTATTGCATCTGCCTGCTCTGTAAATCTCTCTCTGCGCATCAAGTTGTCAAGATAATCAAGTGTTTCCAATCCTTCTACGCGAACTTCACTGCAAATAATCAATTTGTTTAAGATAATGTAAGGAAACTCTGATCATAAAGAGAGGAAATTAGGAGCATGTACTTTATGTCGGATACATATATGTAGTTACGAAGTGCAAATGTAAAGGAGAATGGCTTCATGTCATTGTTCCTCACACGAGGGATCAAAGTTAGTTTTCCAGGACTGATCGTTATGCGAAGACGGAGCTCAAAGCTGCAAATAAAAAACATGTTTCGTCAGATTTACTAGACTACACAATTCAAGACTAGGCACAGTTCATACACACACACACACACACACACACACCTGTGGGGCCATATCTTGATATCATCTTCAGTGGATCTCAAGATTAAATCAAGAGTTGATTGTCTGTTAGCAGAAGGTAAAGGCGAAGGATCATTATCAAGTGACCAGTATCTGTTCCGTGCAAATCCATGTCGCTCAAGACCTCCAAAGTTTCCAAACTGCAACACACACACACAAAAGTAGTGATTACGAAAGAGAGATGAGAATAGAAGAATAGTGATGATTTCAGATGCCTAACCTGTGAGAAACAGACAGATAATCCT
The DNA here is from genome assembly GCA_000411095.1 of Aethionema arabicum. Lineage (NCBI taxonomy): Eukaryota > Viridiplantae > Streptophyta > Magnoliopsida > Brassicales > Brassicaceae > Aethionema > Aethionema arabicum. The sequence goes on from KE151199.1 coordinate 1,406,217, forward strand.
CCCCTCATCGCCTTTTCTACCTTCAACTGCGCCTAAATGAAACATAGTTTATTACAAAAACAGAGTTAATTAGTAGAAGAAAGCAAAGATGTTAATGCTTTTACCTTGCTGCTGCTGCTCATGTGAAGTAACTCCTCTCTTCTCTCGTTTCTCCAAGAAACTACTTGTCCTCCATAAAGAGACACCTGAAAACAATTTACATCAGCTCTTTAAACTAATTAATGATCATCAAATATTATATAGAGAAGAGATGGGATCAAGCGAACCTCGGCTGATGATCCGGTTGGATCGTTCAAGATAATTCGGGAATATGGATGGGCATGGTTAGGTGAATTAAAAGGCATGCCTTTTGGCCTTATTAACCGAGCTCTGATTCCCTTCAACAATGGATTCTCTTTCCCTTTCTTCCACTCCAGCTGTAACACCACAATCCCCCACAAAACCCCAGATGCATGCATAATCATTAATCAATATCATTTTTATAAACTAAACACAAACCCTTAACCAAAATAATCATGATGCCTAACAAACGGATACCAAATTTATTTGAGGGAATATAATCGGAAAATGTTCAATATGGACAAGAATCGAGAAGAATAATTATTAAAAGGGTTTAGTTTTCAGCTTACGTTTGACATATGATGGAATAGAAAATGCAGACCTTGAAATCTTGAGTATGACTTTGATTCTCTCAAATATGGTTTTTTTTTGTGTGCTGAAGAAGAAGAAGAAAAGGTTCGTGTGCTTTTGTAGTTATTCTTCATAACAGCATTACCTCCGATATTGCCACGTGTCCATCTGCTACTTTATGGTTTAGATATACTTTAATGTTTTTTTAATGTTTATTTTTTTTGTCGTAATCCTTGTTTGTTTGATAATTAATTTATCATTTAGAAGAAAATATCTAACCATCAATAGAACAGCTAATGAAAATGTTATAATTTTAATAGAACTGACAAATATTTTTTAAACAATAAAATTTTGGAAAAAAATTAAGTCATTAACTAGTAATACATGTGTTTATATAATAAAAATATTTAGTTGTTTATAATTTGTTTTCTATAATAACAATCAAGAGATATATGTTAAGTGATGGTAAATCAGTAATACATTTACCAATTATACATACCGGCGACTAATGTGATCTCCTGTATATAAAAGAAATATTCTTTTCCTTTTGTGACGTTTTATTCCATTCTATGAAAACTATGTGCTTTTCTTTTTGTCCTTTACATCACTTCATTTTTACATTTGATCCTATCTTATTTCTATATAAACTATAGAATTAAACACAAATATTTAACATAAGTATAATATTTAGGACCGCAAAAATCAGACTGAAAATACGAAACAGAAAACGATTGAAAAACTTTTAAAAGAAGAAGAATTCACAGACATAAGATTTGATCTTTTTTCTTAATTCAATAAATCTCCCGCAGTGTGGCGGTTTGCAAAAAATTTTGAATTCTAGGATACAACTGCGATGAAACTATAATCGCAACATTCAATTATAAAATCTGCGAACCTAAATTTTACGCTATATTCTCGAGACTTACGCGGCGAAACCTCTTTTTATAGTGGAGAGAGCTAGGATTTTGGCTTGACGGCACCCTTGACCGAGTCAAAGATTCGCTTAGAGTTTTTGGATTCAAACTTGACAGAGTTAAAAATTTATCCAAAACATTATGCAAAAAAGTTTTGAGTCTCATTATTATTCATTCATCTCAATGAGCCAAAACTTATTAAATTTTAGTTCCAACATAATATAACTATTAACTTTTCAAACAACTTATTTGGAAGATTAAATTGATTAGAGTGAAAAGAAAAACTTAAAATGTTTCTAGTTTTACATAGTTTGAATACTCCCTTTTCTTTCATAATTAGATCTTGATATTATCAATTTTTTTGGTTATACATATTATTTAAATGGCGAGCCGATTTAATTTCAAATAAATGCAAATAAACAGCATGGTTTGAATAAATTAAACATAGCTAAGTCTAAGTAATTAACATCTATATATTGATTAAATAAATATGATGGAGTTCAAAATTCAATTAAAGGTCAACCAACAACTCAATGGATTCGAATTATACTATAATATTATCTATACAAGTATACAACTATACAATAAAAAGTGGTGGGGGTCTGGATAATGCTCTTTTTCATTTTATTATTATATCTTTCGAAGAGAATATGGCATCCAAATTTAAAAAATAACTGCAAGAAAAATGTTTTTGTTACATAAAAGCAAACCAAAAGAGTAGATACAAACAATTATAATGATATTTAAAATTAAAAATAATATTATTTACAAAACTAATAATAGCTACAATATTTACAAGAATAGCAACTGGGCTATAGCGTGCATGGGTTTGGAATAGTCATATTTGCAAAAGCCCAGTGAAACAGACTGTTGACATTTTTGGTCTTGCAGGTGTTATGGTCTTTTCTTGATGGCTTAAGATCACAGATCTCTTTCTTTGATTCGTTGTTTAATGAAATTGGTTTGTTTTTTCTATCGTTTTAATGAAACGAAAGCATCTAGAGAGTTAAAATAAAAACACGAGTAGATGATCTGAAAGGCTATTTGTTTATGTGGTGAGTTATGAGATAAAAAATCTTGTAGCAATTTCAACATTACTAAAGGAACTTTCTCACTTTCTTGATCAATCATCTCTTGCATAATCTGTTGAACAATCTCAATTTTTGAGTGTTTGATGACAGAACCAGAACAACTATCACTCAACAAAGCCATAAGATAGATCTCATGGAATTACCTTAATCCAACAGATGTACAAAACTGGATACATTTAAGAGTGAAGAGAGTTAGTTAGGCTTCAGATTCAACAGGAAGGCCTTCCTTGCCCCATGTGTAGATTCCACCTTCGAGGTGAAATACGTTGTTAAAACCGTTGAGGACCAGAAGGTAGGCAGCTATGAGCGACCTACATCATGTTGCAAGTACCCCCAAATCATATAAGCAATTGACACAAATTTACAGTTGCTTACATTACTGCCTAGCTTATATTACCTTGATTGCTGACCTTCAGGGAGATTTTGAGTGGGCTTCATTGTGCCTCCGGATGCACAAGCTACTATTATCTTTGCATCTTTCTCAAGTTTACCTTCTACAGCTACGCAAACCAAAGCAAAGCAAAGAAGATTCAGCAGCCTGATATATGTATCTATGTGTCAAAGTTGAAAGCTTTTATGTTAGATGCATACTTGGGATAAAGTCTGGATTTTCTTCAGTGCCTGAAAAGATGCCAAAGAAAGCAAATCCAAGGCGTCGAGCAATGTCCCAAGCTGTCCATTCCCTAATCAGCCTGTACATCTCCACGTTGATAGCTCCTGGAGGATGAGCCTTTCGAACCAAACCAAACCAAACAATAAAATATGACTTTCAAATCCATCTACAAGGAGTAGGGGTAGGACTCACTCAGTCACATGATCGGACCACTCTCTCTCTCTCTCTTACCTCCTTGTACTCTGCCTCTGGCCGTATATCAAGTATCACAAAGTTGTTCTCTTTTTGTAGACGCAGAGCTTCCTTCACGTCCACACTTCTCACCTACAAGTACAGTACAACGACACCTAAAACCTCTAAAACTAAAACATTAAAATGAGCATTAAAATGAGCATTATTACCCTTTTCTCCAATAGAAGTTGTCTCTTTTGTTTCCACTCGACTTCAGCTAATACCTCCAAGATACAGAATCAGAAAAATCAAGGGGTTAACTTAAGCTATCGCACTGCAACAAGTTCCAAACCCATCTACGACGACTTTTACCTGCTGGTTTCGCTGCTTTTGTCGAAGCGCTTTGAATCTTTAGAAGCGGTGCAATCCGCCACGAACTAACTTGTAAAGCATGTGGTGAAGAAGAAGAAGAAGAAGGGTAAGTGTAAGTGGAGCTGCTTCTTGATGAACAACACCAATATGGTGTGCCGATTGAACTAACTGAAGCCATCTCTGGATCTAGGTCGAAGTTTTTTCGAAAATTAGAGAATTTAATTGAAAGAGAAAAAGAGAGTTTTTTTTGTTTGTTGTTTAAGAATACAAAATCTGAACTTGTGGTGCTTATTTTCTTCCCTCGATTTTCATCTTCGATTTTATCTTTCACCAAACATAATCTTCTCTTTATCATCTTTAGCTTCAAAATTATGTTATTCACAAAACTAATACTAATTACTAAATTAACAATAAGAGAAACTGGGCCATAGCTTTATTGGGCTTTAAAGACTCAATATTTGCAAAAGCCCAGTCAAACAGACTGTTGACTTTCTGGGTTTTGCAGGTATTATGGTTTTTTCTTGATTACTTAAAACCACAGATCTCCTTCTTTGATTCATCGTTTAATGTAATGGGCTTGCTTTTTTTAGTGTTTCAATGAATCAAAACCATTCAATTTTTGATATTTACATCTAAAAAGTACATAAAAAAAAGAGAGTAGAAGTAGATAATCTTAAAGGCTAGATATTGTTTGTTTATGTGGTGAGTTTTGAGATCAAATCTTGTACCAATTTCAACATTACTTCAGGAACTCTCTCACTTTCTTGATCAATCTCTTGCATAATCTGTTGAACAATCTCAATCTTTGAGTGTTTGATGACAAAACCAGAACAACAATCCCTCAACAAAAGCAACAACTCTCTTGCCATTTCTTTACCCCTTTCTGTCCCATCAACACTCACTTGAAGCAACCCAGGCATCACTCCTTCTCTCAATATCAATCCTCTGTTTCTCTCCCTATCATACTTACATACACCCAACAATATCCCCACCGCATTCTCCTTACACTCTCCTGACCCTTCTTCAATAACCTCCACAAGTACCCTTATTGCTCCATTGATGCTTGATATTGATTCTGGTGACTCATAAGCAATGTTTTCAAGCAAAGCTGTTGCCTTTTCACTCAATTCAGAAGATTTATCAGTAAAGTTAATGAGTTGAAGCAAAGCGTAAGGTCCTCCACAAGATATGATCAAAGGAACAATCTGTTTATGTGTTGAGAGATTGTGTAGTGTTGCTACTCCATCAATTTTTGCTTGAATTGTAAGGCTATCTACAAAACCAATAAGTCTAACTAAAACCTGAATTAATCTACTTGATGCTATCTTTAACTTGTTCTTGTTAGAAGAAGAGAGAATCAACAGAAACGCCATTGTCATTTCAGTTATAACCATCTCTCTTTCTGATTCTAGAATCTCTATCAACATTGGTACCACACCAGATCTCACAATCCACACTTTGTTCCTGTAATAGCAAAAAAAAACCAATTAGTATTTGATTGGAAAGAGAAAGAGAAGAGACATGAATTACCTTTCACTACCAAAGGCAAGGCTAAGCAATGCAGACAAAGCAGCTTGAGTTGTGAGAGAATCTTGAGATTCTAACATTGAGAGTAAAGAAGAAATGATGAGATCTTTGTCTGAAATTTGTTGTTTTTGTTTCTTACTTAGATTACTTAGTACAATAGCTGCTTCTATTTGACTCTCTTTCTCACCTCTAACAAGACTCTCTAACACAATCTCAATCTCCTCCATTGCAACTCTTTCATTTCTTTCTTCTTCAACTTATTCTAATATAACAATAATAACATACAATATTTGGTTGCTTTACCAAGCAATCGTAAGCTTTTTTATTGTTTCATCTTCAAGCAAACTCATTTATTATTTCCTCTTTTTTTTCTTTTTTTTTTTCTGTTTTTATTAGTTTTTTAGATTTTTTTTTTTGCTATGGTTTATTAATAAAATAATTAAAAACTGAAAAAAGATATTGAAAATATTGTTCTTGATTTCATGATCTATTAAATGTTGGTTCTTGAAAATTGAATCTTTTAGGTTTCCTCTCATAAAAGCAAGCATTATAATAAAATACTGGTCTTTTTAAGTATAAGATATATAAAAGCACTGGTCTTTTAATATTCATATAATGACAAGTATATTTCTATGGACTTAATTAATACTAATATTTACATTTATCATGATTCGAAATATTAATTCATGATATTTATGTTTATATAATGACACACATGCATGAAACGGGTTTGTATATTTTTTTTTTCAGGTTTGTATATTTTTAATGCGTGTTTATTACAGTTTTAGATATTTTTTTTTTGGAATTAAAAAATAATAAACTGGTATAATAAAATTTGTATATCCTTCTCTTCTTCGTTAGGACAAAAAGATGATCATGTCTCTTTTCCCATTGGTCCCTGTTCTTCAATTTTCTTCAGTTACAAGTATGGAATTTACCATATATATTATTTAGCACAAAGTTGTATATTTTTTTAGATTTCATTACATTTATTCTCTGTATTATTTGTTAGGATTTGATTAGGTGGATAAGATTATTTCTTTAGGTGTACTCATGTATCAGAAATAAGTTATAACACAAAGAGATGAGATCTATTATTATAAAATTGGAATATGATCTTCTTTTCAATTCCATCTTATACGGCGCCTTTTTCTTTACGAATGTCTTTCACTTTTTATTTTATTTTTTATTTTTGTTATTGTTATAACTAATGCTGCTAGTGCTAAATATGAAAATAATTTTATGTCAAATATCTATATTCTAAATATATAAAAAGAATTTACAATTTATGGTTTTAATTTTCAAATAAATTATAAAGATTATAAAAATTTAAATAAATGTTTCTAGAAATATTGATGGTATGCTTATTGGGCCGGGCCCAGAACTTTTGTAGGAATCGAAATAAAGCAATTGGAATTGGGCTTCTAAAGCGGCTTTAGTAAAGCCCACGGATTGTTGGGATAATTGTCATTTTACGAAGCTAATAAGGGTACATCAGTCATTTCACTTAAATCACGGTGCTGTTGTTGGACTAAAATCTCTCGAGAAAGATGTCTCTCATTCTTTCACCGTGAAAGTAACTGCTCGGAGATCTGTGTAATCATGGCGTCGGAGACGCAGGAGAAGCAAGAGGAGGAGAAGGTGAAGTCCGCAAATGTAACTCCTAAGATGAAACAGAAACCGATCGTTCAAATTGGAATCTTTCTCGTTGCTCACAGTCATGTCTTCAGGTGATTTTTTTCACATCCACAGTCCATTATTCTCAACTTTCTATGTTTTGATTTGTTGTATATCTGTCTCTGTTTTTGGTCTTCTGATGATTTGATTTTGCTTTTAGTGTGATTTTCTCTGCCGCTGGGGTTTTCGCGTTGTTGATTTTACCGCTACTTGGGAAGAACACTTACATCTCCGAGAATGCTCTAATGCCAGGTTTGTTTCATACTTAAGAACGCGATGAAAAGCCACAATTGGATCTTAATTCCCATTTTGAATTAACATAGATAAATAGAGTTCCTGTTCTTAAGGTTTGGTCACTTGGGTTGTCATTATCTAATGCTTAGGGTTTCTGATAAGTGTCAACGATAGATGATGCCATGGAACATTATGGATGATTCCTTACCTCGGAATTTTTTTCCAATCTAGCTTACTTCAAATTGGGGGTGTTGGCTAAATAAATCTGATTAGAAATGGCGTGCTAACTTCGAGCTGTTGTTGCTTATTGATTTAAATTTTCTTTTTGACTCAAATTCTTCAGGTTCTGCTCGGTCTATGCTCTCTAATAGGGATGTTTCTGATGGAAGCCAGCTGGTGAAGGACATAAAGAGTTTTAGGTCGAATCATGAAGGCCAGGGTGTGTATGTCTTTGCCCCATTGATACCTCGATTGTTTTCACATAGTTTGAGTGAATGTGGACGAAAGAGTAACACTCTCTTCCATTTATTTATTCTTCATGTATAGAAGTCGCAAGTCTGCATAGTCCATGTCCCTTTTCTTCAGTTGCATCATTTTCCAGGTGTACCCGTTGACATTTTCCAATTTAGGAGCTTTCCCCAGTAACCAAATCATAGTTCATTTGTGGACAAGGACATGGACTAAATTTGATACTCTGTTTTTAGTGAATTACAGAGGCTCATTGGGAAATACATGTCAGACATGGGTGCAGAAGTTTATTACCAAAAGTTCCATCCTGAAGGGAATCAGTTTCATCCTTTGCACTTCTTTTCTGGTCCTGCCTCTTATACATTGCTTGGGAATGTCAGCTGTGCTTCTTATGGAGTCAATGTCGTTGGGATTATAAGAGCCCCTCGTGGTGATGGAAAAGAGTCTATTGTGCTGGTTACTCCCTATGACTCTATAAATGGTGGAGATTATGAGGCTTTGTCTTTAGGCATTGCCAGTTCTCTGTTTTCCTTGCTTGGTAGAGTTACCTGGCTTTCGAAAGACATAATATGGCTTGTTGCTGATTCTCGTTATGGAGACTATAGACCTGTTGCTGCGTGGTTAAGCGAATACCATTCACCTTCGTTTAAGGCCTCAGATTTGCAGAAGTGTGACGAGCTTAAAACAGCTGACAGCTTCAGACGGGCTGGAACAATGGCTGCTGCGTTGGTTTTGAAGGTTGAGGGTAGAAGTGAAGGGTTTGAGGACACATTAAGTATATATGCGGAAGCATCTAATGGGCAGATGCCAAATCTCGATCTCATCAATGTTGTAAATTACTTAGCTGTTCACAGGCAGGGTTTTCATGTTAAGGTGGACAAGGCTGTATCTTTACTTTCCTCTAGTTGGCTAAAGATTGTTGGGGAAATATTTGAAGCTGTTGGGAAAGTGGCTCGGATGCTGAATTCGGATTGGAATTTTGGTATGCCAGCTGCAGACTATCTTGAAGGCAGTGCTACCCTTGCAAGTTCACTGTATTCACAGGTAAACATGATTACTTTTTTTTGTTGTCTCGCATTCAGACCATACATTTTAACATGAAATTATGTTGAATGATTATGGCGATGATAGTTCATTTCTTCTTCTGAAAAGATTTATTTGGTTTTGTTATTTATTCTCCACAGGCCCTTGGGATACCGACTGGTCCTCATGGAGCTTTCCGTGACTATCAAGTTGATGCAATTACTTTGAAAGTTTCACCAAGGTTTTCTCTTGAAAGTACGACGAGGCTACACGATTTCTTTCTAAGAGCTGCCCGGTGAGTTCTCGTCTTCATGTTTTCCTCCTCTACTGTTTTATACTATATACCTACGTCTGCTAGATCATGTAAATTGTGCTTTGTTTATCCCTTTGCTACTCTTAGAATCTGAACTATAGTAAGTACTTTATGTTAACGGTTTAAATCCTGAATTGTTATCCCTTTGCTACTCTTCTTGTCTGAATGAGTGCTTGATTGTGATCATTGTCTTGGCAGTAATGCAAGTTTATGGTTGTTCTTTAAAAATGCAGGTTACTTGAAGGAACAATAAGATCAGTGAATAACCTCCTTGAGAAGTTCCATCAATCGTTTTTCCTTTATCTATTAACTTCCCCAAGCAAATTTGTATCTGTTGGAGTCTACATGCTCGCCTTTGCTCTACTTGTAGCCCCTCTTCCGATAGTCGCAGCCTCTTTATACATTGATGGTTGCAGTGCTCTCACCAAAGCGACTCCTAACCGTGTGATCGCTGAAAACCTCAAGTCTTGGATATGGCTTGATGCAGCCAAACAGGTATTTTCTTTGCACTTGTTGGGTTTCATTGTAACGCTACTTCCCTATTTCATCTGTCAAATACCTGGCGACCACTCTCCTCAAAGCCATTCCATCATTTGGGCCACCTCGTCGTCGCTTCTTCTCATAACCTTTGTCTCGATCCCGGGCTGCTCTCCTATCTCGTTCAAAAGCCGGCTTCATGGAAGAAGCAATTGGGCTATTTTGAAATCAGTAACCATCTCAGCTGCTTTCATAGGTCTATGCCTGATGTCAATCATCAACTTTGCCACCGCAGAAATAGGAGCATTGCTATTAGTGCCAATGTGTCTAATGGCTCGACCTCTAAAACCGGAGTTGGAGTCAAGAAGCATTAAAAAGCTAATGCGTGCGATATGCAGCCTGGTATTAGTGGCCATGGGGTTCCCGATAATGGTTTTTGCAATATGGAAGGGGTTGAGCGGAGAAGGAGTGGTCGGGATGAGGCTTGGAGGTGAGTTTTGGAGTTGGGTTGAGTCGCTATGGGCATGGAAGAGTGCGACTTATCTGTACATAGGTATCATTCATCTTCCTTGTTGGCTCCTTTCTCTCTGCCTCTTGTTTCACCCTTCTTAATTTCCCTTCCCAAAATTTGTTGCTTTTTTTTTTTAATTTTTATTTTGATCTACTTTCGCGAAATTTATCCACTCTCAGAATTTGTGATCATGCATTGCTCTTTCCTCGTAATGCTAGCTAAGTATTTGCTTAGGCCCCATAATGTTTTGGGCCTATCTCTTTTTATGGCCCAAAAAAGAGATAAAGCGTCTCTGTTAAGTGTTAGTGATTGGCCTTGTAATAATTTGGGTCTACCAGATTATTAATGGCCAAAACTAGACATTGGTGATTGGGTGGAAGTGCAACCTAGTTTTTACTACTCATGCTGTTTATCTTTTCCTTCCTCAACGATTTTCTTGCATCTAGATTCCTTTTACAAATTCTGCTATATGACCTGAAAATTCTTTAAAGTGTTTAATATAATAGCTGATTATCTGCCACTTTATAAAATAATATTTCTAATACTTTTCGCATTCAGTCCATAAAACTAGTTAAAACTATTCTACCCAAAAATATTATTTAAAGTATAAGATAATTAATTTAGTAACCAAAGCATCCATTTTTATTTCTTAATTACGATTTGTTAAATATAATACATTTTTTTGCAACGTAATATATTACATTTTTTTGTAATATATTACGATTTGTAATATTTGTTAAATATTATGTAATTTTTTGAAAATTTGGTTAATTGAAAAAAATTGTGGGTTATAATCCATGCTTATGTAGTTTTTTGGAAAAATAGTTATTTTAAAAATTAGTGGGTTATAGGCGTAGTTTATTATTGGTAGCTTCATCTATGTGCTTACAATTTTTAGTTTGGAGTGTTTAAAAAAATAACAAATTTTTCAAAAAAATATTTAATCAAATAACTATGTTTTAAAAAAATATATATAATCAGTATTTATAATCCACAAATTTTTTTAAAATAATTATTTTGTCAAAAAAAAAATACATAATCATAGGATTCACAAAATTTTTAAATAACTTTGAAAATTTTAAATTATGACAATTCTCAAAAAAAAAAAATATTCGAATTTTTACACATTTGATAAATACGACCAAATTTATACAATACTTATAAGCTAACTAAAATATTATTCCAGAATAAAAATTATAATACTTGAATAATTATAACTGATAATTACGAATCCAAAACTATAGTCAATAATCTAGTTATGTATTTCATATTCTTTTGTGACAATATATATGTAGTACGTAAAATCATATAGATTTATTTGTAATTGTTTTATGTAAAATTTGTAGGTTTAATACTCGTGAATCGTGATTATTTATGAATCTATCTGTATAATTAACAGTTTTTTTTTTCTTTTTTTTCAAACGATTATTGTACAATAGTTTATGGCATATAACCTTATAACATTATTATAATTATGTTCACAGATAATTTAGTTTTTAACCAATACTTTTCCATCTTTTTATATTTTATCATTAATCATAACTCAAATCTTAACTTTTTTCTCAATCCTAATTTTTTTATACAAATATTTATTGAATCCTATTTTATTTTCGTTTGAATCAACTTTTAAAGCTTTACTCAATCTGAAAGAAATCTAATATAAAAATTAGAGATTATTATTATTATTATAATATTATTATTATTATCTCATATCACATTAAAATTTCGTTTATATATTATATATTTTTTTAACTCATATAGTATAATTATTTATTATTATTATTATTATTATTATTATTTACGAAAATAGAAAAAGGATTATATTATCGTTTGCAAAAAAATGATTATTATTATCATTATTAATTTTGTTAAAAGGCCCCTTCAGGCCCAAATCTATGTAACAGTAAATGTTTGGACACGTGTCCCGCTCGGACGTATTATTATTAGCCACACGCAACAACAACGCGTAGCGCGCGTGTAGCAAATTTCCGTAGGTTAACCCCTTTTGAAAATTCACTGTTTTCCGAAAAAACAGGACTTTAATAAAATAACAGCGCATGAAGCCATTGATCACCTGTAAATATTCATTATTTTTCCCGAATCACCTCTATATCTTCATATACTTATATATTTCATACTTTTTGGTGATAATATATTTTTAGTACCTAAAATGATATAGATTTATTTGTGATTGTTTTATTTTTGTAATTATTTTATTAAATTTATTTACGTTAATACTCATATGATTATTCACAAATTCTCTCCAATATTTTTTTTAATGTATCCCTCTGTGGTGTATTTAAATAGTTTATATTATGGCGTATTTAATTTAGACACAATAATAATATCCAAAATTTTCAAATTTCATTATCATACTATATTCTGGTATATATCATTATCATATTATATCAGATTTTAAAATTTCATTAATATATAAAATTATTGTTGTTATTTATTATATTTTTTATTATTAAAAGAAAACAACATTCTCATTAGTATTCTTATTAATCATAAGCATTCTCATTCTTAAGAGGCCGCGTTAGGCCCAAATTTATTGAATATTTAATGTTTGACACCTGTCCCACTCCGATGTATTATTACTAACCACACGCAACAAGAACGCGTTGCGCGCGTGTAGCCAATTTCCGTAGGTTAACCCCTTTTGAAAATTCACTGTTTTCCGCAAAAACAGCATTTTAATAAAATAACAGCGCGTGATGCCTTTTTCAGTATTAATTTTTTTCTCGATTTTTTTTTATTTCCGACATTATCTTTTTATTTCCAACATTATATTATGACCCCTTGGATTGTCATTACTTACAATATGTTTAGTTTGATTTTGACATTTATTTTGGGTTAAATTTTTACATTTATTGTCACAATCCGTGATTATAATACTTTGTCCTCTAAATTTATAAAAATAAAGGTTTCAAATCCGTGATTTTTTTTTTGATAAATGTTGTGAACAAAGAAGAATCACGATTTCAAAATATGCAAATTTATATTAGAAACAAAAATTTAATTTTGATTAAGTAGTAACTGACTTTTTTTTTAAACAATTTTTTTGTCATTAAAATTGATATGACAAACATTATACTTTTTTTTTTATCTATTTACTTGAATTTTATTTTTTTTGTCAGCCGTTTACTTTACACTTTATATGTTTTCTGGAAATTAGTTTGGTTTTATAAGATAATGCGTGTTTATAAAACGTCGAATCAAAATTTATAAAACGTAAATAGAATGTATAAAGGCGAAGACACTTATAGTAAGGCAAAGGAAAGGAGAGATTATAATTATGCATTATGATTATGAGTGAGAAGCAGCCAACTTTTTCTTGCGTTGTTTTATTCTTTCGACTCCTTCCTTCTTCTTTTCCTGCCCCATCTGTTGGTTGCCACCACACAAAACAAAACCAAACAAACTTATAAAAACATCTTTTATTATGCCACTCGAACTCGACTCCATCAAATAATCACAATCACGAGTAAGCATACCTTCATGGCTTCGTACAGCTTCCTCTTTTTCCGAGACATCAACACTGTAGGCATACCTGCGTTATCTTCGGCGACTTGCTTAGCTGCAGCGGCTGCATCAGGAACTGACTCCTCCTCCTCATCTTTCGTTTCATCACCCTCCTCGCCATTCATCACAGGAGGTGCTACAATCACACTACTACTGCCCTTCTTCAGTTCCATTTCCAGCTCCTCATGGTACTGCTTCTCTAGGGCTGCCATCTACATCAAACCAACACTAATTATTAATGACTCTTATTCAACACAATCTCCACACACAACCAATTTTATCCAAACCTTCTTCTTCTTCTTAGCAGCTTCAGCCTCCTCAGCACGGCTCATAACACCTGCGTATAATAAGTTCTGAGGATCTTCAAGATCTTCTTTCCCAACACCTGGCAAGGGAAGCACTTCGTTTCTGGCTGCTGCTTGTAGCCTTTGAATGGTTTCTGCATAATCAGGGACATATCCCTCTGCTTCGTTGTCCACAAATGGGGACAAGTGCGGCGGTGGAATTCTGTTTGTAACAAACACCCAACAAAAGTTATGCCAGAGATCACTTGCAAATAGGAGATATCGTAGTAAAAGCCCAACAAGCAACTAAGCAAGCCTTGAAAATGAGTTACCTTCCGACCAAATAATTCTCAGTTGGCAAGATAATGCGCGCATTCACACAGTCAAAGATCCACTGTGGCTGAACGTATTCCCTTGAAAGATATGTATGACCTGCGCTAGGCTTATCCATAATCTGCAAAAAAACAGATTACATGTTGTAGGGAGATTGCTTGCAAGAAAAAGTATATGTACTTTAGAAGATATGGTCAATGTTAAAACAACAAGCTAAAATGGCTTACATGATGTGTTATACTCTCATCATCTTCCTTGAAGGGTGCACCTTCTCCTTCCCAAGAAACCATCCCACCAAAAGCAGGAAGCACAAAAAGCAACGACTCTCTTGGAACCTATATAAAAATACATAACTATTACACGAGAAATAACCCCTAATTTTATCCAGAAAGTTTAAGAATTATGTGGTAAAAAAGAAACTCATACACAGACTCAATTCACAAATGCAAAGTTAAAAGCATCAAGAAAATTGTAAGCAGTTTAACCTTAAACATAGTCGACCTATATCCATACCTAACGCAACACTAGTTCTGTCAATTTTTTTAAGATTAAAACATGAAGTTTATCAGACTTCAAAACCATTGATGTTGTTAAGTCAAAAGATTCTCACTACTGAAATACTTCTCGACTCAAAGCTCGGAAGGTATTAATCAGTAACATACCTCTCGACTCAAGAAGAACTTCAAATCCTTGAAGAGTGTCTTACACACTTTCGTTTCATCATCTTCTTCAACCTCATTATTGTTATCTGCGACGAGATGCATCAATGCTCCAGGCTCACTCGGAGGTAGCTGGTGTTGCAGCTGCGCAAGTCTAAGTTCAGACTCTTCACGGTCATTTGACTGTGAGCTAGATGAGCCATCAACTTTAGGATCCACAGTCAAACCTCTGGCGCTAGCATCTATGTATCTAGACAATGCATAGAGATCTACAACGTTGAAGAGATCTCACATTATTAATATCAAAGCAACTGAAATAAACGGAGATTTTAATAATTAAATAGCACAGACTACGCTAATGGTGGTTACATATGAATTCTCATATCTCTAGGGAAAAGCATGCCTGTTTGAAGAAGAACTTCATACCTGCCGCTAAAGCCTCCAACCGAGAATCAAGGATTGGCGGATATTTAACATTGACAGAATGGTAGAGCTTAAAGTTAACAAAGGCAAGTAAAGTCTGCATCAAAGGGTAAAACGATATTCGTCAGTATAGATTTACCATATCAATTTATATCCAAAAACACAGATCAGTGGAGTCATGCTAAACTGATGAGCACAGTTAGCAGGCTAATAATAGGGGGAAATAGATTAGGATAAGCAAATTAGTTCTTACCTCGTAAAATTCCAAGAAGGTTAGCAAAACACTGAAATCAACATCATTCGTAAAGACTTGTTGTATTGCATGAGGGGTCAACCAAGTGATCTTTTGACCTTCTAATTCAGCCTATAGAGATGATTATCAAAGTTTCTTTAGGGAGTGGAAGTACTCCAAAATTCCAATCATGCACTTTAAAGATAACGTTTCACAGTACCTGATAATATATTCCCTTCACAGACACAAAGACCTTACGTAATGCATGCCTACGTGAAATATAAGCTTGCCATTCATGGCTCAATCTGATTCACAAAAGTTGGACAAAACAATTTTAGTGTATTTCAGACTACCAGAAGCAAGAAAAAATATCAAAAGGGATAAAGGGCCAAAGGATATATAAGATTCTAACCTTCTACAGTTGTGGACTCGTTTAACCTCAAGCTTTTCCCTGTCTGAAGCAGGCAACACCGCAAAAAGGTGAACCATTGTAAGGCAGTCATCCAAATCACGCAGTGCATCAACAAAAGTAGGATACCTAGATATTCAGAACACAAACATAAATCAGCACGTGTAGGTTCTAAAAGCACAGATGCCCAGACAGAACCATAGATATGCCACAAACCTTTCACGGATCAATCTATCTAGCTTATAAGTGGGTTGGCGAGTAAGCAAAAGACGAGCTAGCTCCTCATTTTTCTTGGCCTTAGCCTTCTGTACCTTCTTTTGGTATGTTTTAATTTCCCTAAACTTCTCAAGTAGCGGTTCGTGATGAAGGAAAGAAATGTCCTTAACATGATAATAAGTGTGATGGTTTCCCTTCACCTTCTTCTTCGGTTCACGGGGAAATATACCTTTTATAATACACAGTCTCCTGCAATGTCAAAAGGACAAAGAGTTGAGCAATCACTAAAATATTTACAACAAAAAACCTAAGGGCAAATTGCTACTCCCAGCTATCAGAAGAAAACTAGCTAAACTGTTAACAGTAACCCTAGCATAATTATTAATAACTGGGTAAATATAAGAGCACAGAAGGAATCACATGATGTTGATAATATACCCTGAACTTGGTAAAAATTAAGCGAAACAGACATAAACAGTGCTAAAACCTGACAAAAGCATCTCTAGAAACTCAAGCTGATCAACGAGAACTATGCACATATGCTTGCTTAAATTCGAAGAGAAATCGTTACACTTATATGCCAAACAAGTAAGAGATTAGAGATTGAACCTGAATAAACTTAAATTAACTTGCAGATACTTGAGCGCTTGCGACCTGGTCATATACCTAGCCGCATTTCCTTCCTTTTTCTTTCCCTGCGAAAGCGGAACAGCACCAAACCCATCCCAACAAGAAAATCAGAGAGAAAATTCACGAGAAAAAGGGAGAAAGCTAACAAAACAGTGCAAAACCAATGAATATGTAGAACAGTACACTCACCGCTGGTCGATAATGCTTCGGCATGGTGAAACGCAACCGCCACCGTCACAGCCACCACGAGAGACAAAGAGAGAGAAAGGGAGGGGGGAGACGAGAATCGGTTTGGAGAATCGTTAGGGTTTTACGTTTTAAGAAAACAAAGTTAGAATATAATGGGCCTTTCAGAGACGTTAGGGTGAAGATAGAAAAAATAATGGGCCTATCGGAGCCATTATAAGCATAATGGGCC
Organism: Aethionema arabicum; assembly: GCA_000411095.1. Taxonomy (NCBI): domain Eukaryota; kingdom Viridiplantae; phylum Streptophyta; class Magnoliopsida; order Brassicales; family Brassicaceae; genus Aethionema; species Aethionema arabicum. The sequence continues at coordinate 1,423,367 of KE151199.1, forward strand.
TTTAAGAGCCTTTATAAGCATAATGGGCCTTTAAGAGCCTTAATAAGCATAATGGGCCTTTTAGAGCCCTTATAACCAGAATGGGCTTCATAGCCTGTATAAGCATAATGGGCTTCGATGAATACTTAACTCGTCACCTTATGGGCGTAATAGAATATATTGTTACGTTTAAACATATTAAATTATTACACTTATAAAAATTGCAAAGACAATCATAGTTAACATACAAATAATGAAGTCTTGTACGTTTGACATATTAATGCGTAAAATATTTATCGCTTACAACTTTAATCTATACATCTATCTCTACATTCATGCACGTATGTAAAGCAAAGAATGATGCAACTTATCCGTATTTGATCAAATTATTGTACATCTTTTTCTATTAGCAGACCAAAATATATAAAACAAAACATATTTTTGGGCAGTATATGAGTAAATGCTACTATATAAAAGAAAACGATCATACGAGACTTACGAGTGCATAGATGAAAAAACTGGCGACTACGAGCATGTCACTGAGAAAGTGGTTGGTCGAGAGGAGGATCGGCGGGGGCAGGTGGTTCGCCGTCATTGGGGATCCAGAAGGTTAGAACCGTAGAGGCAGCAACGAACATAGCTCTACGAGGTGCCCATTTCAGACACGACACTACTCCGATGTTGTTTTCCCAGCTCGCTACCTGATTTGCATAAACAAAGCACCGAAATTAATTCGACTATATTTCACAATGAGCATCGGTGCCCCAATATATATGCAATCCTAGTGGTGACATGCATTTACCTCAGAAGGGTTCTCGATGTTCCAAGCACGTAAGGTTCCATCTCCTGAACCTGTATCGAAAATAACACAGTTTAGACCAGAAGTTCACATCGTTAATGGCCTGTAAGGTCGTGTCCATTTATATGCATAAATACTGAAAAACTAACTGCCAGGTCTTAAAGCCATCTAATTTGGTAGAGTAGTTTCACAATTTACAAGTTCCACTTCCACATGAGTTAGGCCGGACTTAAGTTGGTTAAATTTGGATGTTGAGTGGATGGGTCAGGATATAGAATCCGGCATCATTGAGAGAAGGTCTTAGGACTAGATATATATATACCTGACAGAACATATTTGCCGTCTGGTGTGAAGGTGGCTTCAATGGATGTACCCTGGGATGGCTCCAAATTAAAACCACATTTCTGCAAAACGAAAGTAAACATACTGGCTTTACCAATTAACCCTGCGAGCGGAAGTAACAAATGTACATCACTGGATTACCTTCTCTCCACGATATGCATCAAGAACGTAGATATTGTTATTTGTAGTTGTTAAGAGCATTGATTTCCCATCATTGCTGAATTTTATGTCGTTAACTTCAGCAGTATCCCCACCCACCAGAAACGTGTCAAAGGGGCCCTACAAAAGAAAACAATTGGGCTTAGAGCTGCAAGAACATTCATATGTTGGTCTGTTTTAGTCATACTAAGTGACTAACCTTGTCATAACATCGTGAATCAAATAATTTAACAGCACCACCTTCCATTGCAATTGCGAACACCAGACCTTGTTGGTCATAGGCAACTGCAGGTCTACCCCTTAGGTGTAGAATTCCCTATTAACTAAAAACGGTAAGCATAAATCATGAACCATATATAAAAGAGGCTAGTAAGGAAGAGAAGCTAAACCTAGAAGACATTTTCTATATGCTACGTGTTTCTAATATCTTCATTAAAATCACTTTCAAGGTGCAATACGAGGTGATTGTAGACTAAAAACAGGAGGTTCAGAAGAAAATTCTAGCATATATTCAATCTATTCCATATGTGGCTTTCTTAGACATTGGAAAGCTGGAAACAAACCTGGCAGGCATTTACTCGAAGATCCCAAAGTCTGACACTTCGGTCGAGGGAACCAGACATGAAGCTATCATTTATAGGCGACATACAAAGCGATACAACTCTGAAACAGAAGAACATTTTCCATCAATGTACATTTACTAGTTTAAGTAGGTCCTAATCAATTCAGTTCCAAAAGGTTATTAAACCTGTCTTTATGCCCTTTAAAGTAGCGAAGGATCCGATTATCGTACATTGAGAGATATCTCAAGGATTCTGGTACAAGAAAAAGTATTCAAGTAAACGTTTATCCATTGGTACCCAACCTTAAGCAAAAGCATGTATACAACTGCTACGAAATAATGAAAAGAAAATGAAGTTTTACCTCCAGTGGACTCCAAATTGTAACGTGAAGAGCAAATAAAAGAGCTGGGATGGTGGGTAAAGCATACACGATCGGTGCCATGTTTCTTATGGTATGTGATCTTGAGCTGTCTAGGATAAGAACAAAGACCGATACAAAGTTTTCAGAGAAATTGAATTCAATCATCTGCTCCATACTACTAGGCAATGGCTACTTAACTAATTCATGCAATCATATGAATATCAGGTTTATTCAAAATTTTCTTCGAGATTTCTTAAGTACAGTAGTAAACCTAAAGAGGAAGAAACTGACTTAGCGTTGGCGATGTCGAAGAGGCGAAGTGAATCATCCTCGCTGGATGTGACCAATAGATCATCCGTCCTATGGAAACTCACAGAAGTTATCTTCCCTCCCTGTAATTTCAACAATGAAATTGAAAAGACTAGTAACGGAAACTGGATTCTGGCGAGCTTAAATCGGAATATATAATGAAAAGAAATACTAAGAGAAAAAGGGTGCGTACGAAATCAGAAAAGACTGCGCCGATTGCCATTCTTCGCAGCAGACCGTCGTCTAGCTCAGTCAGCGCCATCGTCAGTGAAGCGCTACGAAGGAGGAGAGTGAGAGAGAGAGGTAGAGAGAGCGAGCGGAGAAGAAAGAGCATACCGTAGAATCAAATATTAGTGGGTTTCGCTGGGGACTAAGCCCACTGTAACGAGGCCGTATGAAATATGAAATGAGCCCGTATATGTCTTTGAAACGATGTCGTACTCTGTGAATTAACAGGATAGAGGGATTCCACAAAAATGGGACAGTAGAAGAAGAAAAAAAAGACATCAAGTATTAAACACATAAAGCACTGATAAACCAATGGAACATGAGACAGTGTGACAACCGTCGTTTTTTTTGAAAACATGCTCTAACTAAAAATATGACATGAGAGAGAGAGAAACTATACAAATGTAAACGAAACCGCCATTGGAGGCACATCTAACGGCCACCATACCAACCTCTTGGCGGCTGTTGCTGGTGCTGCATTAGAGCTCCTCTATCTCCGTTCATCAGCTTATCTAAAACCACGTTCAGATCAACGGCTTGGCCATTCTCGGTCAGGGTTCTCACTGTTCCTCTAACTTGGTCCCTTGGGAAACCCATGCTACTCACCTTATCTATTACATCATCAACTGGGACCCTGCTTCCGGCTCTTGGGGAGCTGGAGCCGCCCCTGCCACCACTGCTGACGGCTGAAGCCATTGGTAGAGCTTGTGGTAGTGCATGTGCCATTGGGAGCTGTGGGTAGCCAGTTCCGCTACCACTTTGTTGAGGCGTTTTCACCGATGGGGTGTTTCCAAACTGAGGAGCCCCAGTGTAGGGGTAAGGTTCAGATGAATACCCCGACGGAAAACCTGCATTAGATCTACCACCTAATCCATCGTACATTGATGGTGGCGGAGGAGGAGCATTGTAGTACTGTTGAGAATGGGCGGTACCCGGAGCTGGATGAGAAGGTGGCTGACGAGGAGGGTTTGATGGGTAGGACTGCAGAGGGTATGGTGGTGGTTCCTCCGGATTGTATCCTGACGGTAATTGCTGAATTTGGGGAGGTGGCTGTTGGGGATACTGTGGCTGCTGAGGTGGTGACTGGTAAGGTGGTTGATGGGGTGGCTGCAGTGACTGGGCTGGGGGAGGAGCTTGATAAGGAGGTTGGTTTGCTAGTGGTGGTGGTGGCTGGGACTGACAAGACGGAGGGAAATAAGGCTCTTGCTGGGGTGAAAACTGGTTTGGATGTTGAGACAGTTCTGATGAAGGTGGTGGGAGACTGTGCTGGGAGGGAGGCGGGAGAATATACTGTTGCGAGGATTGTGGAGGGAGGCTTTGCTGAGGTGTTGACGGGGGAGCTGCAGCCAAAGGTGGTTGCTGTGTGATGTGTGACAAAGGCAGTGATGCGGATGGTTGAGCAGTGGGTTCAACATGTGTAGATTGAATCTCGGGCTGTGGGTTTACCTTGGATACCTGAAACTTTGAAAGCTGAAGCTGCGCTTCAACTATTTCTTGTTTGTCCTTCAACAACTCTACACTTCTTTGCACCTGCACGCAATTGAACAAGTAAAGGAACTGATGAATCAAGAAAAATTACAGATTTTTAACAAAAAAAAAAAAAGAAAAATTACAGATGGTATATCAGTAAGTATGGGAGTTCAAAAGTAAATCATAGGCCAGTTGCATTAAATATTCTTTCTGGATCATCATATTGAAAATAGGAAACTTGTAGCTTCTTCAAAGTTTACCGATCAATAGTTCACAAGTGAGGCTAGAATTGTCAACATTTGTCTAATATCTCAAATTTAGTTGTTCTAATTACCTCTAACAGGATATTTTCAAGCTGTCTCAATTTCCCGTCAGTGTTTCCGTGACTGTTCCCCACAGAAACTTTCAGATTATCTACCAGGTTCTCAAGATTGCGGTTTCTAGTCTCTAGCTGTGTTAGACGTGCACTAACACCTTCCATGGCATGCAGCAAGTTATCAGCATGTTTCTTCATCGTCTGATCAATCTCGGATATAATTGTCGACTCAAGGGCATTTCGATCCTTCTCACCAAGCAATTTCGAAGGTTCAAGAGAGTCAAGAGAACCATAGCTCTGCAACGAACAAACCAACGTTAGGCTAATGGTGGGGAAGAAGTGATTTCGTAAGGGTGATGGTTGTCACTATCAAAGCTATGCAAGCACCACGAAGGGTTATAACTATAAGCAACCTGATAATGGAACAGATAAGCAAACAATAGACACAATAGCTATTCCAAAATATTGTGGTTATAAGCAACTATGTAGTGGATCACAACCAGTACATAGACGAGGTGGTATTCCACAAGATGGCTAACAAAAATAGCCCCCATTTCTTTCATGTTCATATGATGCACAAAAGAGCAGCCAAAGTTACCTAACGCACCTGACTATCGTGTAAACACAGCGAACCTTGGAAACCAGAACGAGTAAATATCCATGAATGCCTTCAAAATTATTTTAATGCTTCTTCGAAGATTGAAGAAGTTTTACAAAGAATGTACATGGCAGGGAGACGCTAGTACTAATACCTCGTAGAAGAAACTTATTTCCACAAACTATTGCCGAGCGACAAAATTAAACACTTCAGGATTCTGCTAAATTCTTAGAACTGACTCTATTTGCCTAGAAATTATAACAATAATATAGAGACAATTTTCATAAGCAAACAAATGCAAACAAGTGGAGACAAACAAAGTAAATTGTATCACAATTCATCAAGACCGAGGTGAGGTCCAAGAGATATTACTCTAGCAGATGAAGTCGAAACCAGTTTTGGTTCAGACGCAGCCCAAGCTCTAGCTGCCATGGAATCAACCGATCCGGCGAGATCTAAAGCGGAGTGAGACAAACTGACGGTGGCCTTAGGTCGAATAGGTTGAAAATCGTAGCTAGGAAAGATCTCTTCCTTGTTGGAGTCGATATCATTACCGGCAATACGATGCTTCCGATGATCGCCGTCTTGTAAATTGTTATCGTTCATCAGATCCATTGTCTGCTTATCCAAGAACAAACCCGTATTCATCGATCGCTCGCCGCAGCGACTATATATATTGGGGAAGTTATTTTCATCGGTCATTTACTCAAAAAAATTGGAATGATACACATTCGTTACGTGTCAACGCCAATGCTTTGGGCCTTTACCCATTTAATGATATTATAGCCCACCTTCGAAAATCAATCAGGCCCATGACCTCACGCGTGCATGCTATAGAGCCTTAAATGGGCTTGACATGGCTAAGCCCATCACTATTCGCTTCGTCAAACGACGGCAATACCTGAATAGTGAATACGTGTACTCTTGAGACAAGCCAATTAATTAAGTTATGATTTAGAATGCCCCGTAATTGAAAGTTGAAACGTGAGCTCTTACTCTAAATTTGGAATATAAAGGTAAGGACGATATGATTTATATAATAAGATGGGAAACCCCCAAGCTATTTTGTTAGTACAAAACTGTGTTGTACTTGCAGAGAAGTAGAAGTACAATGATGATTTCGGAGTACACAAGTCTATTTTTGTGTACTACACAAAACCTAACAAATACGTAACACAAATTGGTATGTGTAGTTGGGAAAACAAAATTTGGTGTGTAGTGTGTACTACAATTATTTTGAAGTATTAATGTGTACTACACAATCCTTCATAATGTCTGTATATATAGTAGTAATAATAATCCTTACAAATTCAGAAAATTAAGATGAAGGCGTGAGCGTGAGGTAGTGGATCTCGACAGGGTCGGCATGAGAACACATGTGATAAGGATTGGTCTGAATGAACGGCTGTAATGATGCAATGTGTAGTCAGTATCACATCCCTCTTCCATGTGTTCTCAGGTCACCCCTGCCGAGCTCTTTCACTACCCTTACCGATGTTGTCTGCATCACCAATGGTAAGTTTCTATGTAGTTGTGAGATAATAATATTAGGAATCACACATAACTAACAATGGTACCTATGTCTATGTGGTTCAAGATTTACACCAACTTTGGGAAACTTGTGAAATATATATGGTATGTTTTGAAACGTAATGGACTAATTGTCTTGTCCTTTGTCCCTTAATAAGATAGACTGCAAAAAGAAACGATATATTGGTTGTGACGTTGTTGTTAGTTTCCGCGGTTGTTATGAAGAGAATGATTAGAGTAAACGAGAGCTTACATCGCGGAGGAGCCGAAGAGCGGCCGGACGGGTGAATTTTCTGGCGAAGAGGAAGCACGGTGATGGCTTCCCTTGGCTGCTACACCATTCTCTCCTGTACTCTGTCTCGTAGTTGATATTGTCGATTCCCTGTGAATTGTCGTGTAAAAGATTATGTAGCAGCAAGAGAACAATGATATAGAATTGATTCGTTGTACATGTAACCGTGAAGGAGTTGTGTATTTTTTTTTTAAAAAAAACAATCGCAATCTGATCGGGTAACTATTTCAGCTGCACCAACTGTTGGCATTAGTGAACACATGATTTCAGTAGCATTCGGTTTGGACTAAAGAACACACAAAAAGTTGAATTCTACAATCTAGCATGCTGGCGATTCTTTATAATTCAGAAATGTATATAGAGTGTACCTTAATAGACTTTATAAGATCAAGAGTGGCGTCCGTGAACTTATAAGTCATAGGATGCCATCCACGGCGTTCGTTTCCTTTAGAGGACGAAAGGTCCCAGGCTGAGTATGTAAGTGACCGCCGAGTGAGTTCTCCATCTACGCCCTTTTGCTGAAATTATAAGAGATCGTAAGAAGCATTTGCAATTTCTATACTTAATAAATGAGACGCATATGGCTGATAAACATTTAACTTACGGCTAGTAATGTCTGAACATAGTGCTCATCAGGTATACAATTGTGTTCCTTCCAACCTTCAGCTGGCTGCACAAATTACCTACATTAGTACAATGCAACCCTACTTGTGTGCTAAACTAGTTGGGTTGATACCATGGAACTACATACTAAAGTGCAGTAATCGAAATGAGCATGAGCATACAAAGCAAAGACGAACTGCTAATATGGTATGGTGTTAAAGAGCAACTTACTACAGGTCGATCTCGCCAGAATTCTGGAAGGGATTTCCTCTGCAACATAGTGCAAACAAGGTGTAAGTAATCGGGACAGTGAACAGTATGCTGATGGTGATACTCGATCGACAAAGCAACTCTCACAATAACATTCAATAGCCGCTAAATTGCTTCTTCTTTTTCGATTGAAATTGATAGAATAAAGAACATATAACCCTTATATTTGACAACAAATAATAGATGAGCTAGTGTTTCTTAGTTCGGTAATGAAGTGAAGGTTTCAACAAGTTACCCTGCAATGCTGCTGAAACGCAGGAAGGACGGTGGTATCATTCACCACAATCTCTGCGTGCTTTCTATTCAGAACGACCCACTACAACCAGAAACGGGATAAAGAAACAGCAGAGAGTACGTCAGGAAACTGCACATATTTAGAATGATAGAATCCATACAGTTACTAGTTCGTTTTAAAGAACAATGGTCGGAATGTCACCTGTGATCCTTTTCTCCAGTTATGAACAGGGATTATGGGATTCATTCTAGGATTATAGCGGCTATCTTTTGTGTCTGCGAAGCTGCAAGTAAAAAAGTTCATTGGTGAAAGTCCCAACTAAGTATTTCTCCTTATCAATGTCAAAGCATTAAGTATGAAGTTATGCATTTATGAAATCTCTGAATAATCGAAGTACAAACCTATCGACGAAACTAGTTGGGGTTGACATGATGTAATTATACGTGTATCTGAAACTGTACAGAGGTATGCAGCTGAGAAGAAACCAAACAACTGATATTCAGTTAGGCAAGTCTTCAGCAACATCAAACTTTGCTTACTTAATGAAACAAGCTGCTGCAGAACTGCAGATCTAGACACAAAGGTTATTCAATCAATCTCACCTATCAGAGAGAAAAACAAAGCGGTGATTATATGGATCTTTAAGTGCGTGTCTGAGCAATACACGTTCTGCTTCAATCATGGTCGCTTCTCCCCAGTCTACCTGTAATTAGCAAGTGAACCAAACAACGGTTAATAGACAGTTAGATGAAAGTTCATGACTTGGTAATAAATAAATTCTTATTGTAGCGACCTGTATACTATCGTTAACTTGTTGATCCAAGAAATACTTAGATCGAGTTGTAGCCTCGCTGAGAACGAATCCAGGTCTAGAGTGAACAAATATCGAGAATTTTCCATCCTCCCCCTGTTTGTGAACATATTAGCATGTATCAAATTCAGTGCTTCAACACGGCTTTGATCAGTTTTGAAAGAGTAGTCAGTAGAAGCAAATATTGTCAAAAATAAACATTATTAATTGCTAATATTACACATTCCATATCCGAAAATGTCCAATAGTTACCAACTCCAACAACGTTAAGCTAATTTGTTTAGGTACAGAAGACGAAGTGTCAAATTCTCAGGGGAACCCAATGCCTTGACACCCAAAAGATATAGCATTTCCCCAGCTACGAATTTCACATCTGGCAATCAGCTAATCTGAACCTCAAGGACCAGAATCGCAAACTATAGTTTCTGAAGCCTAGTACAGAAAGAGCAGTGTATACCTCAAAGAATGCATCCCAGACAAACTCAAGAGGGAGCCGGTTTCGCGCGATGAACAAGAAGGCTATCTTTGGTTTCTGATCGAGACGGGGCTTCAGCGATTCGAGCGACCCAGTGATTCCACCGTAACGAGCCTGTATAAACACGAAGCTCACTACGCAGAAGACGAACAGAAACATGGCCAAAACCTTGCTCTTCCATTTGTAAAGCAATTTCTGCTGCGAGGCCTTCTTCTTCATTTGGATCCCAGTATATCACGCCTTCAAGTCAATTTTCCCGCCATTCGCCTCCGTAAAACAAGTTTCACATAGTCAACCGGAACGTGAAGAACAATATGCAGCGTAGAATCTCTCTGTAGCTCGTCTCTAGTTAATCTCAAGCTGCTTCGAGATAATTCAACTCTCGATCTCTGGAGACGAATCAGATCGAACATGGACGAATCTTCTTCAAATGTCACTGTAAAATCAGTACCACATAGCAGTTGATTGAAGCGAACGCCAAGTAAGGATGGCGTCAAACGCAAGGGAGAGCAACAAGAAGAAGATTGTGATCGGGAAACCAAATCACGTGAAGAAGATGATGATGGACCTTTTGACGAGGAGACTTGGAGAGTGAGAAAGAGATGCAGTTGCCAGTTGATGAGCGTAAAGCTTGTAAAATGGGCCTCTTAATTTCACAGACTAAATACGTTTGGGCCAATATTAAAGCCCATTCAAAACAAAAAATTATAATAACATTAATACGGATTGGGCCAAGGCCCAATACATATCGTTCACAAAACGTAGAAACAGACTGCGCGTAGTTTAGAAGTTTAATCAACAAACGGGACGTAGTCTACCACTAGTCAGTTTGTCATCTTCGTCGTCATCGGCTGCCCCTGTGAGGAGTCGACGGGAAATATCTTCTGATCCTAAAGACGATGAAGGCCCACAAAACATTCCACCAGAACCAGGAAAGTAAATAAGTGTGACGGAAAGAGAGAAGACGACGGTCATTAAACCCATAAGTGAAATGCTCCTTTGCTTTTGAACACCATCGCCGGAAAATAATAAAAGCTGCGTCACCACCGCACCTACTGTGCCCCCGCTTCCCGTCATTCCGGCCACCACTCCCAGAGACCTATTATCACCGCAGAAATAACAGTTAGCATATAAACCGAACCAGTAGAATCAAAATTATAAAATCCAGAACCGAACTGGAAGTTGTTCTATCAATAAACAAAGAAAAAAAGAGAGGGAGAATTGAACGAAAGCGAATAAGAAATAAGCAACCTGGTGGAGACGAAGGGAACGACACCAAATACGAGGCCAGAAGCCGCTTGGACGAAAACAGAGAAGACCCACATGACGGCGATCGATCCCCATAGCGAGTTGACTCGTCCGAGTAAAACGCACAACAAACCAGCGACTAATTGCACAATCCATACACCCCATAGCCTCCCTCTTATCCCGAATTTCTTCCCCAGGGCGTCCGATAGCATCCCCCCTGCTGGTCTCGACGCCACATTCGATATTGCAAAACTCGCCGCGATCGTCCCCGCGGCTTCTAGATTTACGCCGAATCGCTCGTAGAAATACCCGGCTATCATGTTGTCCGTCGTTAGCTCGACCCCGAAGGAGTATGCGTACAGGATCGCTAATATCCATGCTCTGTAATTTCCGAGACCGTCGAATAAGATTTCGAGAAAACTTGTATGTTCTTCATCTTCTGGATTTCCGATTTTGTGCCGATTCGGGGTTTCTTCGTCGCCTTTGGGAGTGTCTTGGCCGTACAGGAGGACGAGAACGGCGGTTATCACCTGAAAGATGGCGGGAAAAACGAATACCACGCGCCAGGCGACGGTGCGCGGGAAGAACTCGGCGAGGATCGAGTAGAGAATCGGCATAACAAGTTGAGAAATGCCGGCGCCTACGTTTGCCCAGCCGGCTGAAACACCATTAGCGAGGCCAACGACGTTTCCAGAGAACATGGAAGACATCCAGTATTGATTAGCGACGAAATTAGCAAGGGAGAAGCCAACGAAGAAGCGGACGAGGATGAAGGAAGCCGGAGAGGAGACGAGTGCAGTGGCGAGGATAGCAGGAGCAGTGATCAAAGAGAGAATCGCAGAGGAAGTCCGTGGACCGATGAAATCACAGAGTGGACCCATGGCGAGGCGGGAGAAGATAGCACCAAGGAAGGAGGCGATTCCAGCTGCGGAGACGACGGAATCAGAGAGGTGGAGATCAGAGCGAATGACGGGAATGAGAGGAGGGATAGAGAAGGTGGAGAAGAAGCAGGCGAAGAGTGAGAGCCAAGCTAAGTTGAAGGCGCGGGAGTGAGGCGAGGAGAGAGAAAATGGTTGGAAAACGGTGGCCCGGCCATCGGAGTCTACGGGGATAGTGGAGTAGGAATTGGTTGATGTTTTGGTGGTGGATTGAGACGGAGATGACTCCATTGTCTCTTCGGAGAGAAGATAACCGCCTGATCGACGTTATCTCTCAACGACAGACTATATGATTTGAACTCTAACGATTTCAGAGGCAAAAATCAAATCGATGACAAACACACAGAATTATAAAATATCAAAAATCATTTTTGTTTTACTAATAGAATAGAAATAGAATTATTCATTTCTTTTCTTTTTATAAAAAAATAAAATAGGACATGAATCAACCAAGCTTTCCTAGTGAAATCGAGTCATACCAGTTGGAGTGGTACACTTGTGGTGTAAATTGATTTATCTTCTCTCTTCAATAATGAATACTACTAGTAATATATAAGGACAAAAGTTTCTTTTTCAAGAAATATCATTGGGGTGCGTACATCTTTTTCTATCTTCACCATCGTTTATTTTTCTTCTTCGAAGAAGCTGCAACTCATCTAATAAACAAAACCAAAAACTATGCCGCCTGCAAAAAACAAAATAAAACAAACCACTCGGCAACTGATTCTATACAGACAACAAACACCAACTGATCTTACAAGTAAAAGGGTTAAGAAAGCTTACACTAATCCTCCTCCTCCTCGACCAAAGACATGACTGGGATTCCTTTGGTCGTAAAACTTGTGCATTTAACCCGCAATGACTCACCAATCTCAAATTCTCTTCCTTCATCGTCCTGTTACACCCATATTATAGTAAGCACGCAGATACAACAACATAAGAATACAAGACAACGGGGAACTGCTTTAACATACCTCGAATTTGTACATTCCTCGGATTCCACCACCTAAATCAAGAATTAATCCACGGGTTCGAATCTTACCCACTTTCGCAGTCATTTCTGTTCCTATTTTCAGTTTCCGGGTACTCACTGATCCACCGCCTAACTCAGCCTCATTATCTGTTTCTTCCTCTTCACTAGACGTTTTCTTAGTTTTTGCAGATGATAAGAGGGTAGAATCAGAAACAATTGAAACAGGACTGTCTTTTTCCGAAGCAGTTGTTTTGAGTTTCTTGTATTGCTTCTGCGATGTAGAATGTTTAGGGGGAGATTTCGTGTTCTTGTCCTCACGAGAGCTTTTCTCTACCTCATCACATTCCAAAGCACTACGGATGACAACTGCAGGTGTTGCAGAGCTTTTGACCTTTGCAAAATTCTCCGGGTTAGCTTTAGCCGGTTCCACCACGCCGGGTATGCTTGTAACCGTTTCCCCAAGACTAGACATTTCTGTGGAGCCTGTAGACGACTCTTTTACCTGCTTTTCCGATCCAGATACTGGTTTGGGCGACAGTGCTTTGATAGATAACTTAATGTTACCACGGACATCGGTTCCAATGCACATCATGGTGATATATTTGCCAACTGATAGTACATCGGAAACTTTGGAAACCTGCAGGAAACAAAAGAGTTTAACCAATTTTCCACTAGACTATGCACGCAGACGAAAAACACTGGAATTCACCTGCCATTATTGCGAAAAAAAAAAATGGATCATGAAAACTAGCTAGAAGAATGTTACAGAGGATATACCGGTTCATGAGATAGCTCAGACATATGTATCAGTCCTTGCTGACCACCATTAAACTCCACAAATGCACCGTACTCTTTGACAGATGTCACTGTGCCTTTATATATTCCACCAACTTCAATCTCACGACCAATTATAAAGTCAATCTGATGACACACAATAAAATCCAATCTACTTAGTACAATATATTGGGAAAGAGAATCAAAGATCGATCAAATGAAAGGCGAGTTGATTAAAATGTACCTTTTCTTGAGCTTTTTCCATCACCGCCTGATTTTTGGCGACAATAGTTAGTTTCCCATCTTCAACAGACAATCGAGCACCTGCAAAAAAATAATAAACAGTCAAAATTTTGGCACTGTCATATGTATGTAAAAGAAATAAATGTTTTATATTGAACTACATATAACCAAGTGGTTAACAATTTCATAAGCTTATGAATATCTTTCTGGGTGACTAATAATTTGTAAGTCAAGGGATAACCTGTTTCCTCTTCAATCTTTCTCTTCAGGGCACCCATAGGTCCGATCAAGTTGCGGAGAGCATCATTGGTGTACTTCAATGTTGCTATATGACACACAATTCACTACATTAAGCAGGTGAAGTTTTACTTATTAGATAAGGTTAACTAAAGATGGGAAAGAAACCTAGTCGAGGGGAATATGCTCCGTCTTGCTCTCGTGGGGAATTTATTTCTCGTTCCATGTGGTCAAGAATCTGAAGACGGGCTTTGCGTGCATGTTCTAAGGATTCACAAACTATGTCCAATGGTATTCCAGCTGGCTTTATATCCAACTGAATCGCGGTTACACCATTTCGTGTACCAGCAATCTTGAAATCCATATCCCCTAAATGATCTTCCAGACCCTGACAAAACAATGTATCAGAAACATGAGTCAAATCATATACGAAACCTGAGGAGAAAAAATGCAAGAGATTAAACAAGAGAAACCCACCAAAATATCTGTTACTATACGGTAGTCATTTATTTCTCCATTTGATGGATCAACATCAGTGACAAGGCCAACGGAGACACCTGCCACATGAGCTCGTAGAGGAATTCCAGCGTCCATCAAAGCCATACTACCTGAGACCGTGGAACTCCTTTCAGTTTGGAATTAAAATAAAATTAAAAGGGAGACTGCTTCTTCTGCTTTGCAAGAGGTATACAGATGATTGGTGATGGAAAACCCCAGCGTTGCAAAAGGCGATGAAGCAACTAAATTCAGTCAGAAGAAGAAAACGAAGCAAGAAAATTGCACTTCGTATGACAGAGTCTAGCTGATGATTACCTCCACAAACACTTGCCATTGACGTGGAGCCATCTGAGGACATCACTTCAGAATTTATACGAACGGTATAAGGAAAAGCCTCTTCAGGGGGCAAGACTGCAAGCAGTGCTTTTTCGGCCAGTGTTCCTACAACAAACGTATGGAAATAATGTAAACTCTAAAGAAATGAGCACTAGGGAAAAGATGAAACCGTTGTTCAACTTAAGCTAGAAAAAAACTTTGGTATCAGCAGTGTCATGTTTGAAAAGGGTGAAGCAGCGCAGGCTTTTACAGACTATACCATTAATATTAAATGAAACTAAATGCAGGAAACTTAGGAATCTACCATGACCAACTTCACGCCTGTTAAGGCCACCTCGTTTACCGACTTCATTTGTACAGAATGGAGGAAAGCTGTAGTGAAGCATAAATCTCTTTTTTGGGGGGCCAACAAGAGAATCCAAGTTTTGTGCATCTCCTGGCGCACCAAGCGTCACAGTACAAAGCACCTTTTAAGACACAAATATATGAACCAGATTTGAGCAAGATTGTCGTTCATGTCAGTTACCTTACACCAACTTGTCCCCGAAACTAACACTACAGACAAATAAATAACCTTCTACTTATCAGAAATACCTATAACGTTTGAACCTATAAGAAACTGAAACTAAGCTTTTTAATAGAAAGCATCCCATCGGAGAGATACAAAGTAATGTCATTGCTTATCTTCTAAATATCTGAGCACTCTTTTAATTCTCTGCTTCATAAGATTACATCAAGATCCCATTTTGTTTTGATAGCCAGTAAAGGCTTCTACCATTATATTCCACACTATAAAACTGAAGTTTTCAGGCCATAGACACTGACCTGTGTATCTCCACGCGAGAAAAGTGATGATCCGTGCAATGCAGGTAAATGACTAGCTTCACAATATATGGGCCTTACTTCATCAAGATGTCTCCCATCAACTCGAAATCCATCCGAAATCATCCGAGCACGGACTACCTAATATTTTGTTAATAAGTAAGAAAAGGACCATATATGAAGTCTATAACACATTACTTTTGGCTGTTTTTGTGATCCCTGAGAGCTAATAGATTGCATAGATGCAAATGCATCGCAGACTCTCACTTATACTCGAAACAAGCTTTCACAAATCAACGAGCACCGTAGAGTCTAGCCTCTAAAGAATGAACAAAAAACCTTTAATGAACATCTTCCACTATTTGATTCAAGTACTAAGTTCTGTAAAAATTAGCAAGAACAGAATGTGCAAAATAAAATCAAAGAGAAAGTTAGGTGTAATCTACACAGCTAACCTTCTTTCTCACTGTATCAACAGCCTTTGGAAGGATGTTCAGGCTTTCTTGATCGCCCTCTTCTTCAAATACTTTTTTCACATCTTTTCCAATGTTATCTAGAGCTTCTCCACGTTCAAACTGGATATATAAGTTTATTAGAACATAATTGGATGCTTGAGATCCTACTCAAAAAGAAAAGTTGACTGAAATCCAAATTTCAGGCAGAAAACATAGATGGCACGCACTTTTCCATATGAAGGATCGGTAAAGATGGATTCGATACGCGTAGCAGCCAATTCAGAGACTTTTTCTAAAGTTTTCTCGGAAAGCATGGACAGTTTATATTCCTTCTTTTGTTTCCCAGCTTTTGCAGCCAATCTTATTTGGGGCATAAGGTACTTAACCGCCTGTGCAAACAAATATACAAAATTATAACAAACATTGTAATAGAAAATCCAAAATCTGTCCCGAACTTACCTCTGGATGAGCTAGCCTCAGAGCAGCTGCCAGATCTTTCTCTGAGATTTCACGGGCTTGAACATCAATCATCATAGTTTTATCTTTTGTACAAGCATATATCAAATTAAGATCACTTGAGCTGAGCTGCATAGAGTTTGACCACACAAATTTACCACAGATGAGAAGAGGCCAATACTTTGTAAATATAGAGAATAGACCATAAGCTAAACGATATGCTTTTTTTACCTCATCCATGGTTGGATTGACAATAAAATGGCCACATATTCTCCCTATTCGAATGACTCCAATGGGTCCTCTCCATGGAACATCTGATAGCATGAGAGCAGCTGATGATGCATTAGCTGCTAGTATATCTGGATCCTGCTTCCCATCCGATGATAAAACGCTTGCCATGATCTGCAAGAGACAAATTTACAAATGGAACCCCCCAAAAAAAAACTTGCATATAACTCTGTCTCCCAAGAAAATGAAAGAATGGTATACCTGAACCTCATGGTAAAACCCTACAGGGAACAATGGTCTAATTGGTCTATCAATGAGCCGTCCACATAATAGCTCCCGCTCTTTCGGTGCACCCTCTCTTCTCATATACGAATTTGGAATTAATCCTTGAGCATACTGCTTCTCTTGATAGTCAACCTGACAATATATAACAAATGAGCTTCCAACAAGTTCTATAAACATCAGTTCTAATAAAAAAATCTTTACAGAAAATACGATAGAATTGACAGATTCCTCAAAGAATTCTGCAAATACAAACAACACGAGGGAGCAATCGTCTCTTAAGCGAAAACAATAGCTTCAATTCTAGAATATAAAGGGAAATGGTCATAAGAGTTATAACATACAGTGAGAGGCAAGAAATCTCGAGGCGAGTCAGTCTTAGCACTAGTAACAGTGGACAGAACTTTGGTCTCATCCATACCGAGAACCACGGAACCATTGGCAAAACGAGCAATTTTACCAGTCTCGAGTGTGATCACCTTTGATCCCACCTCAAATTCCTCCTTAAATGTCTCTAAGAATTTGGTTCCTGCCGTGCAAGTGGAGTCTGGGTCCGATGGAGCGAAACCCAGCTGGCCAGAACAGATAGTGCGAAAACCCAGAGCACGCCATGCGAGTAAATTTGGAAGAGAAGTTGACCTAGCTCGATTCACAATAGATGACATTACACAAAGACAGCCAGATAGAGAGGAGAGAAAGGGAGGGAGGGGTTAAGCGAGGGTTTAACGCACCGGAAAGAGTATGAGTATGAGGAGCAGAAAACAAAACCAGAGAAGAAGGGTTTTAGCGAACCCGGTTAAGCCCTACACTGTTCCGGTACAATCTAATTCAACATTTAAACGGATCCAGCCTATGATTTGAGTTAAGGCCCTTTTTCCTCAAGGTTAAGGCCCTTTTGGCACAATTACAGAGATTGGGTATTTAAATTTGATCGTATAAAATAAATGAAAATTTACAATTATACCTAATTTACGTAAATCTATAATTAAATTGTATCGTGTTCAGAATTTACTGAAAAACTTAGGAAAATAAAATAGAAAATGTGTTTATTACCAAAAGAAATTATTCGACCCACAATGTTATTTCCCCCACAAAATGGTCACACAACAGGAGGTTCTTTAAGTTGCGATTGGAGATTGGAGGCGACTTCATCAATGAACTCCTCTGTGTTCAAGTACAAATTTCTACTCACTCTGCATTTCAAGAACAACAAACAAATAATCACTTAGCATTTACACAAATCTTGGTATGAAACTAGCCAGCCACATTTAGTGATCAATAAACCAGTAATTTACATGGGAAGCAAACTAGATTTCCAAGTTGGTTTGAGTTTAATAGTAGTAACCACAATACTATCAACTCAATGATGAACCGGATTGGTATAGATTTGAAGGGCATGTAATTATGGTTTACTTACTTGGGACCATGGACTAAAAGGGCAAGATCCTTGGTCATTTTCCCTGTCTCAACAGTGTCTACACATGATGACTCCAGCTTCTTCACGAAATTCATCAGTTTTTCGTTCTTATCCAGCTTCGCCCTTTAAAAGCAAAAGCACCAAGATCCACAAAGAACGTTACCTTAGCAAGGAAGAGAAAGTTGTGAGTGAAAGGGGATATAAAGTTAGAAACCTGTGTTCTAAGCCGCGTGTCCAAGCAAATATGGAGGCAATGCTGTTAGTACTGGTTTCTTGACCCTTCTCATGCAGTCGGAAATGGCGAGTTACGGTTCCATGAGCTGCTTCTGATTCCAGTGTCTTCCCATCAGAGGATAACTAGACACACAAACACATCATCTTAGGGGTTTTTTATTTGTAAAGAAAACGTGAATCTTGGCTTCCGAGTTTAAAATACAAACCAAAACCGAGGTCATCAGGCCTAATGAGCCAAATCCTGAGGTAAGAAAAAAAAACACAAGTTTTAAGTATGTTATTGGAAAAGCCATGAGAATCGAAACACAAATTGAGTTAGCGTTGTTTTGGATATATACCTTGAGCAAGAAGATCGCTTTGTACATCACCATCGTAGTTTTTGCAAGCCCAGACATATCCACCTTCGCTTTTTACTGCATAAGCTACCATGTCATCGATCAATCGGTGCTCATACCTATACAAATATGCCATTTACATATTAGCTATATCGATTGTGTGAATAAACGGAAGCAAAACTGAGATTAGATATTAACCATATTGAGTTCTCTTCAAACTTTTGCCTCCAATTTGCCTCGTAAACTTCTTGAAATATGTCTTTGAATCTGTTAATTTCCGCCACATTTTAGAGCAGTTTCCATCATCCAAAACTGGGACTTGGGAAACCACCAAGAAGAGAACACAAACCTGCCGTCATATTTCTTGAGAATCGTGTTCTTGGTGCTCAAGTATAATGGCCATTTCTTAGCCAAAGCCATCGCCATAGATGAGTCAGCAAAAACTCGAATAGACTGGCATATCACAAAACATGGCACAGCTGTTGCTATCTAAACAATCTGACACAATTAGAGTGAAGAAAACTAAAACAAGTCAATAAGAGACGGACCTCATCAACATTGTACATAGCAAGTGCAACACCTGGGCCTTTGAAGTCATATACATCGAGTTCCATAGGTGACTTCCCATCTTCTGGGACTAATTAGAAAGCATGAGTAGAGCCACTTACAATCTGCTTTATATGATACAAATAATAAACATAGTTTAGTGTGACCTTACCAAAAACCATTTTTAATTTTCCTGGCCCTTTAATTATTGTATCAGTAGCACGATACTGGTCACCAAAGGCATGCCTACCAATGCAAATAGGTTTTCTCCAACCTGAAAGAAAGTGATTTGAGTACTCACTAGGTATTTCACTAAAGTTCCAAAAGCAGATTTAGACAAGGCTAGATAGTTACCAGGAACAAGTCGAGGGATATTGCTGCACAAGATAGGTTCACGGAAGACAGTTCCTACAAAATATTGAACGTTATGCTAAAAAAATGTAAACTGAAATTCCCAAGGAACCTGCTCACCTAAACTTTTTATTAGAAAACACTATAACTTGTATATTCTTATCCTATAGATATGCTCTAATCTCCGAGAATATAGAGACAAACCATTTAGAATGTTTCTGATTGTCCCATTAGGACTTCTCCACATTGATTTGAGTCCAAACTCTTTCACTCTGCCCTCATCTGCAGAAAATTGTATAGGGCATATAAAAACTGTGTCTCTGAACCGGTCAAAGAAACATATTGGTTAAGAAATGGGAGGATATCACAAACCCGGAGTTATAGTGGCACATTTTATTGCCACATTGTACCTGCAACGGAAGGGTTCACAAGACACAAGTCAGCTAAAATGTTCAATATGTATAGAGTATTATCAAATTTAGGCTGCAAAAATAACTGTTTCGATGATAATAGCACTGGTTTTGGAATCGAGTGAGACCAAAATCGCAACAATTTCAATTCAGATTTTACAAAGTTTACTAAAAATATATTTCACCTCTTGTGATACCCCCAAACAATATCAGCAGAATCTGAGCCAAAGAAAGAGATGATCAGTTGAGCACTTACTTAAGGGCTGCTTCTGCACTTTCAATGGTAACCTTGTCATCAGTAGCATCACGATTCAGGATCCCCAAGTCGAAGTACTTAATGTCCAAATCCAGATAAGGAAAAATAAGCTGCAAACATAAGAAAGCAACACATGAGCAGGTCTGCAAGAAAATGCAGTTAAAGTTGTGGACTTGGTGATACATACTTACTTTATCCTTTATCATACTCCATATCACCCTTGTCATCTCATCGCCTAATTTTAACAAGAAATCATACAATAAAGATGTATTCTCTAAGATCTCAAATGAATTTTAAGATATCAATCTTACTACTTCTCTAGCACTACAGAACTAAGCAAATATATGACACTAACCCCCGATCAATTTACACACAACCCAGTTAGCAACTTAAACAATATTCCGCGTAAGATTTCAAAATTCAGATAAACCTCACCATCCATTTCAACGATAGGGTTCTGAACCTGAATTCTATCAGAACTACCAGAAGATGCAAAACATCGAAGAGATAAAGTGCGACGAAATTTAGGAGGAAAAGCGACGCGAGTCCACGAAGCACCACTGGATAATACATAGGACCTAAGGAAACCCGGAGACTTGCAAAGAATCCGTGGGGAAATGAACGTAGAAGATAAAGATGAAGCAGCAGATGAGGAAGAAGAAGACGAAGAAGATAACATGGCTACGCCTGCACGGTCCATGAAACCACCGTGCGTGAGCTTCTTCAGCATTCGAGATTCCGGGCTTCTCAATCCTCTTTGAATTTCACTGCTTGCCTTTTTCCCAACGCTCCTCCGAAAGAGAGTAAAGCCACGTCAAAAAAGAAGAAGAGCAAAGTGAACCAGTTTTATAGGCCCAATTAAAGTTTTCTAAAGCCTATTACACTTATTGGCCCATTTAGTTTTCTGGAGCATTTAAGGCCCAAATCTAGTTTTCTCAGATTTTGACCGTCAAATAAGGAAAGCGTAAATTGAGAGAAAAAAAAAAGGAAAGCGAAAACCCTATCAGAGGTTTTTGCCTTCTCCCTCTCTCTCTTTAACTCCATTGTGACATCAACTTCTTAAAAGTTTTTTCTTCTTGGTTTTCCGCTGTGAGTAAATACACGTTGTTGTCTCTATCTTGTTCCTCTTCTTTCTATCTACTTGTATATCGCTTGTCCGGTTATTGTGATGCGCCTGAGTTTATTAACTGCTTGCATCGGAAATTTGTGTCTTTGTGTTAAAATTATAATTTTTGGATTCCTTGCATTGAATATGGATTTGTCTCTATTTGAATTTCCTTGCTCACAAATTTTTAATTTCAATGCGATTTGACTGTTCAATGTTGCGTAGCTTTGGATTGAAGATTAAAGCAACCTATGCGTTTAGTGCTTCTTAATTATGAGAATCTATTGTTTCTGAATAGAACTGTATTATTTGTTAATTTCAGAACTGCAGCTGTATCTCAATTTACAAGTGATACATATCTTAAGATGTTACCAACTGCGTCAAGGAAGACTTTGTCTTTCAAAAGGTGTATTGAAGATGGGGACTTAGTTATCGTTTACGAGAGGCACGATGTGATGAAAGCAGTTAAAGTATGCAAGCAATCTGTTCTTCAGAACCGTTTTGGAGTGTTCAAACATGCTGATTGGATTGGGAAGCCATTTGGAACAAAAGCATTCAGCAACAAGGGTAAATTTGTTTACCTCTTGGCTCCAACTCCCGAGCTATGGACACTGGTTTTGAGCCACAGGACTCAGATTCTTTACATTGCGGATATTAGCTTTGTGGTAATGTACCTGGAAATCGTGCCTGGCTGTGTCGTACTTGAGTCAGGCACAGGAAGTGGTTCATTATCTACTTCACTAGCTAGAGCGGTGGCACCAACTGGACATGTGTATTCATTTGATTTCCATGAGCAAAGAGCTGTCTCTGCAAGGTATAAAATTCTCTAATGGTTATCATTTGTCATATGCATCTGTTTACGGTCTTTTGTAGAGTTCTAAAGGGCCATCTTAGCTTTCCTACATGATGAAGTTCCACATCACTGTTGCAGTTTAACTGTCTCAATGTGATTGTGTTCGAGTTCTGTTCTTCATATGGTGTTCTTGTCCGTGGTCATAACGCATTCTGCTTTTTCTTTTATTCTGCACCAGGGAAGATTTTGAGAAGACGGGCATTAGCAGTTTAGTCACAGTGGAGGTTAGAGACATTCAAGGACAAGGATTTCCTGAGAAACTATCGGGTTTGGCTGATTCAGTGTTTCTAGACCTTCCACAACCTTGGCTCGCAATACCTTCTGCAGCAAAGATGTTAAAGCATGATGGAGTTCTCTGCTCTTTCTCACCTTGCATCGAGCAAGTACAACGTGCTTGTGAAGTCCTTAGGTCAGATTTCATAGGTACGTAATCTTCGTTTAAAACATCCCTTTTAACTCTATTATATAATTCAAACTTAAAGAGCAGTATAGTCTACTCATTATCCGGATGAGTACCACAGAATCAAAGTACTAGATTAGTGAGTGAAGCCTCTTCCCAATTTCAAAATCGTTGGACTAAAAACATGCTACTTAGACCAAACTTCTTTTCTTTATTGTTTCACTTATTGTTTCCTCACGAATTCTGGTTAATCTCATGGTAGTATTTGCGTGCGATGTGGTTGGATTTTGCAGAGATAAGGACGTTCGAGGTGCTTCTCAGAACATACGAAGTGAAGGAAGTGAAAATGGATAGTAACAGTAATAATGATCACCAGAGCCACGAGGATGACAATGGAGGATTGAGACCTTGTAAGAGAAGACACCGCTCTAATGGAAACGACGCTGTTTCAGAGGACAACTCTTCTACTGCTACCACGACTTCACTGATCATGGCTCGGCCTTGTAGCGAAGCAAGAGGCCACACTGGTTACTTAACTTTCGCAAGACTTAAATGCCTTTCTTAGTCTATCTTTTAACTTGTAATCAATTTTGTTTTCTTTTTCTTGAATTAATAAAGTTATCATGTGTTAGATTCTTGGATAATATAGTTTAGTTTTGACTGTATTACGGATTATACCAAATTCAAAGTGGATTGTTATAATGCAGGTATTTAAATTTGGTAATGACAAATAAATCTTTTGTATATTGTAAAAAATACAATGAAAATAGGGAGATTTGTTGAAATAGCACAACTTTTAGGCATAATTGTTAGTCTAGCCCTTGATTTTTGGTGAATTCTCAACTAACTCATGCTGACCAAAAAACCAGTCAACTTCAATTTATTTACCAAACTGCCATTAATGAATATAAAAAGATATTTTCATAATATGTGGGTAAGACCAAATTGTCTTTTTTCTCCATTAAAGACATAGGTTTTGTGAAGAAGAAAGCTCATCAACGAGTGAGGTTGTTGGGAAGAAGTTCGTCGTAGGTGGAGCTACTAGTTTGCAACTTGGGTTTTGGTAAGTTTCTGAAATAAATGTAGTATAGATATGTTGTTTCAAGTTCATAGGTTTCGGGTTTATGATTGTAACTAAGATTTAGTTATTTCGTCTGTTAATAGGTCGATTTACGACGATTTCCGGCGGAGTAGAAGACAACGACTAAAATCCCGAAGTGGCGAAGGTAAGATCTCAAAGTGTGGTCCAGCTGTGTAAAATAAGTCTGCCTAATTAGGTAGACATATTCATTTAGGTAGACATATCTGTTTAGGTAGACATATTCACAACTACGTAGACGAATCCAAATAGGTAGACATATCTGGTTAGGTAGACGAACCCGCGTAGACAAATAACGAACAATGTAGACTTATTTTCTTTAGGTAGACTTACGAGAGTTAC